>CM038232.1:47541071-48131217 GCA_021442155.1 Cymbidium sinense
TGGTTATTTGAGATTATGTTCATTACATTCCATTGGAAGCAATTTGGAGGTTTGTTTGGATAGTTTTGAGAGATTTTTGCACTCTGTACTCACGTACTCTCATGAGTACTGATTTTTATTTATAATATTTTCAAGTTTCTTTGGCTGTTTGGAGGAAATATGTTTATTACAATCCATTAGGAATAATTTGGAGGGTGACTTGGTTGGTTTTATGGTTGATTTGCATCGTACTCTCATTACGACTTTTCATTTTGAAGTTTATCATATCGGGAAAAGATAACTTTGAGATCGATCCTACCGTTAGAGCGATGTTCGATAATAATATTACAGCAGCTTTTGATGAAGTCATTGACATTTTAAAGAGGCTTCATCATATCAATTCATTAGACTCCACGACAAAGACTCATTGTTACCTCAATCATGTCTTGCTGGGACATAGAGAAGTAGGCTTTCTTTCTAGGTGGGCAGTGCATTCCTTTTACCCCCGATGAAATTGTAGTAATGATAGGGATGTCAAACAGAGGGGAGAATGTCTTATGACGTAGAGGGAATGTGCTCTATGGTGACACTTCATTGAGGAAGCCCTTAAAGAGCATCTAGAAGATTGCTACTCTCTGTACTCTCATGTACTGTACTCTTCTAATCATGAGTAGTTGATATAATATTGTTTATGTTTCTATGATGATTTTTTTACTTGTTTGGAGAAAATATGCTTAATTTTGATATTCAAATTATATCATATTTTAAATTCGAATCAACTAAAAAAGTGAAGTTAAAATTCACATTATCTAAAAATTAATAATTATAGTAATTTGTATTGTGTAATATCTAAAATTACAATTGAATGATACTTGGTATGTCAAATCGGATGCTAGCAATAAACCACTATACTTAGCCACATTTATAATGCCACAATATGAAAGTATGCGGGAGAAACAATATAAGCTTAACATGTGGTGCATAAAATTAGTTTCTACACATCAAAATTATACTTCTTAAAACCTATATTCTCTTGAATCATGTGGTGCCTAAAATAAACAAATAAACTATCGAACATGCACCAGCGTGGCATTCAAAAATATAAATTTTGAGGCGTGTGGAACAAATTCTATATTTTAAGATGAGGAATTTTTTAAATAATCTAATAAGCGAAAGTATCATCTTAATTAAATTAATATTATTGATAAATTTATAAATAATTAGTAAACTAATATCATCTTCATCACAAAAAAATTTTTCTTCGAGTTCTACTAATCTTGTTGATAAAGACATACGGGCTGATCAAATTTTGTAATGCATGCAACAAAAATCATTTCATAAAATATAGAGTACTTTATGGGTATATATCAAACTATGTAATGTCATAATGAAAATTAGTTCATCCTCTTAGGCAAGGGAGAGACATCAATCAGATATTGAAATTTGATAAAATATGGAAAATTTTATTACCACGGTCAAAAGATTACAAGGTACTTAATAGAGGATTAACTCAATAACTATTGCTTAAAGAGCTACAAATACCTAGACAAAAAATCCCTTACCTAAATACAGTCAAAACATGTGAAAGAGGAAAAGAAAGAAAAAAGTATAAAAGAGCAAAGGAGCAAGCAATTGTGAGCCATCGTGAAACTCTTGAGGATAAGATAAGTGTATGCCTCCATAAGAGAAGGAACCTGCAAAAAATAAGCAGAATCTGGAAGAAAAAATAAGTAGAATCTGCAAACATCTGGAAGGAAGAATTAGCATAGTTAAAGTGATTCAAGCTAGGTTGAAAGTAATATAATGTAATGAGAAAGATATGGAGAAATAGGTGGAGAGAGGCTCAGGTCACACTAAATTGGGGCAGCTACTAGCATGAGCATCAAACTTCAAAGGAAGGGTTACACACACTCTACCAAGTAATGGGTGAAGTCATCCCGACCATCATAACTACTACACGGGGAAAATGGTAGCTAATTTGATAGAAATCTTCTCTTAATAACACCACAGAAAGCGGTAAAGGGTTGACAACTCCCCTTTCTAAGATTATAAATATCGGATAATGGAAGCATAAGCATAAATCATAGCCAACAACACCCCACACAACATCACTAATCAGTTACACGCCACATTCACATATGCAAGCATAACAACCAAATCAGTGGTTAAGGGATGGCTAAATAGAACCAACATTATATCATAATGCATAGTTCACAACAAACTAGAAATAACCCCCCTAGTGAGGAAATCACAAAAGTATCAGCAATATAGATGGTACATATCAACATTTAAATAACATCATACCCTTATATACTTGCAGTGTAAAAAGAAATGAGAATCGATTGAGATAGTAGATAATTCCATACAAAGCCATAATTAATAGGGATGACCACATGACGGTCACGGACCAAGTTAAAGCGAATTGAACATTGGGTAGCTCGAATACGAACTCAGGAAAACCACTTTTAGTAGCTAGAAAAATCAAGCATATGTACTCTGTATCTCTTGAGAGTCTGAGATGATTTAACCATTTTCCCACTTTCTTTGGCTGGTTGTTGAGATTATGTTCATTACATTCCATTGGAAGCAATTTGGAGGCTGTTTGGATATTTTTAGAGAAATTTTTATATTTGTACTCTCTGTACCCTCATACTCTCATGAGTCTGAGCATTTTGCTAATATTTTTAGTTTTTTGGCCTGTTTAGAGAAAATATGTTCACTACAATCCATTAGGAAGAACTTGGAGGCTGTTTGGTTAGTTTTTTTAGTGTTATTTTGCATTTATACTCTCTGTACTTTCTGTACTCTCTGATTTAGCTAGTAGCCAGAAAAAAAAACTAAGTAGAAAACTGAACTCCACAATGGGCAGTAAGGGCGGGATCATTAACAAAATACTAAATAATTTATTAAACTCCATAAGTTGAAAATGTTTTGAAATATTGACTTAAGTAGTATATGAGTATCTATAGTAATAAATTGTCAAGAACTCCATAATTAATTCATTCTCAAGAGAATTGAATAAATTTTATAATAAATTGATGATATCATGCATTAAAATATTTTCCTGTAATAATATCCATCATCAGCTTAGTGTACCATTCAACCGACTGATTGATTGTTGAACTTGGGGTGAATTCCTATAGCAGAACATCGTATCAGTTGATGATTTTTTACAACATCGGTGTGTGATATTCTGCATACCTCGAAAAGCACTAGCATATGAGAAAGGTGTTACAAGTGGGAAACACATTCGCAACACTATCAGTACTTTGGTTTTGTGACAACAAAAGGATGTTTGATTAAGATTAATATTTAAAATACTAAAATTAAAAGGCAAATAGAAAATTACTCTTGACTTTCTTGGATCTCTCCTAATATCCCTTAAGCCTTATTGGAAACACCCTTTGGACGTTGCTTAACTGGATCCTTTAAGATGTCTTTTCCCTAGTCTGTTGTGGTTGAATTCTTCTTCTACACGAGGAGAAAATTCCCATTTATTATCTGATCGACATCATCATATAGTTTTTTTAAGGATCCAAGCATGTAATCCTCGGCTCTCTTATTACCCCGTGCCCTAATGCTTATTTGATATGCATATCAACTTATGTGGTTCCATAAAATAATGCCAATAGCATTTTCATCTGTGCTTTCCATATCTCTAAATTTTTTGTATGCACTATCGATGTACATATCCCTCTTTGCTCTGGTAGACCATCGCATGAGAAGATACTTATCCGGAATGCGCACTACATCTTCACGACTAAGAACTCGTCATGGGCACAAAGTAATCCCATCATTTCAATTTTTTTGTAAGTTACATCTACGGTAATCCCATTGAAATGGACTCCATTTTGGATAAATTTTATTCTCTAAGTTTCTCAAATACTCCATAATCATACGATTCGATGGGGCTCCAACTCCATGCAAAAATTCTTCCTCAAATATAGTATAAAGTTTTCTTGTATAAAACATTGTAGCTTGTTTTAAAATTTGTCTTAACTTGAGAACATTTGGTGGCGGCTACTTGAAGTCTTTATTATGTTCATTCCGGCGCCATGTCTCCATAACCTTCTCCAACCCAAGAAATAATCTGTGAGCGAACTTGTTGGTTTAGAGATTCCGTGACATATGTTGTTCGTGGACTCACTACATTGTGTTGACAAGATGTCATGCAGAATGAGTTCCTTTGAATCATGGACCACTTGGATCTAATTTTATAAAGCTCAGACAAGCATGATCATGCAAATTGCCTTCTTCTAGCATGGCAGACCAAGCTTCTTTAAACTCTTCCTCTAAGTCACACTTGCTCATGCATGTATAAAATAGCCATTATACTCTCTTATTACTATTAAAACAATGAACCTTGGAAGGAACTTTCTTCGAAATATGTCATTAGCACAACCTATGATGAGTATGCGGTAATATAATTTTGATAGCTCTCGTCATAACCCGATCTTTATCAATGAATATTGTTATAGGATGTATGTCACTCATCAATTGAAAAAATATCTGGAATAGCCATGAGAATAACTCAATTGTCTCTTCTGATAAAAATACTGCTCTAAATAAGACATTTTGCGGTGATGATTCACTCCAACAAGAGTAAATAAGATTATATTTATTGAGTCGATAGCTTGTATCAAAATTATCACATTCCCAAAATAATCATATTCTATCTTAGACATGCCATTGCTCAAAAAAACTTACTAAGTAATCGATCCATCAACTTGTACATCCCATACAAACATCCGTCCATTTCTTTCCTTTGATGTATTAATGCATTCTTGTCACCATTTATAATCTTTGATCTTCTCTTTCGAATGAAATTGAAAGCATCTCTTTTTTTGAATCCAATATTCTCTACGCTTGACTTACTCGGTTAGATAGGCGAATGCTTAATTGCTCTAATTAGCCTCTGTCATTGTCTTCAACACGGATGTCTTCTCGCCAGCTAATGCATCTTGTGATACGAGAAGATGTAAGTCGGCCAGACTTTGCCGATGATTATGACTTTTACATATATTTTTAACCATCCAGTTCCCCTTAGTCAATAGAGAATCTAATCATGGTAGGACAACCAGTCTTGTGGGATTTTACGGAATTTTGTTAAGCCCGTTTGTTGTGATTTCTTAGACTGCTTTTGCACATAAAAAAATCTTTTGATTTTAATTTCTTGGAGTTTATTAATAACTAGTATGGTCTTTTGAACATTAAAACCCGGTTTGATGTGCATAGTCACGGTATAGTGCACTCCATCCATTTTAACGAGCGGTGTACTAGGAGTTTTCCCAAATTTGTGTCATTAGACATCACGACTTAGTCTTACTCATTGAGCATTCATCCAAGACTCCATAAATATGTGACATGTAAAGTAGCTCCACAAATGAACATATTCTCTCCAAACAGGCCAAACAAAAGTGAAAAATAAATGAGCTAAATCCTGAGAGTATAGAGGGTACAGAGAGTGCAGATGCAAAAATCTCTCAAAAACTATCCAAACAGCCTCCAAATTGTTACCAATAGAATGTAATGAACATAATCTCAACAACCATGCTAGAGAAAGTAGAAAAAAATGGCCAGAATCATCTGTACTCTCTCAGAGTACGAGAGGAATCAGAATGCAAAACAACATTAAAAAATCAACAAAGCAGCCTCCAAATTATTCCTAATGGATTTGTAATGAATATATTTTCTCCAAACAGGCCAAAGAAATTAGAAAAATATTAGCAAAATGCTTTGTACTCTCATGAGAGTACAGAGAGTATAGAGAATATAGAGAATGCAGGAGAATACAAAATCTCACAAAACCATCCAAAAGCCTTGAATTGCTTTGATAGAATGTAACATAATCTCAACAACCATGCCAAAGAAAGTGAGAAAAAGTGGTCAAAATCATTTATACTCTCAAGAGAGTATAGAGAGTACAGACGTAAAATAACACTAAAAAACTAACCAAGCAGCCTCCAAATTATTCCTAATGGATTTGTATTGAACATATTTACTCCAAACAGACTAAAGCTGAAAAAATGTCCAAAAGCCTGCTCTCATGAGTATAGAGAATCTGAGAGAGTATGGAGAATACATATGCAAAAATCTCCCAAAAACCACCCAAATAGCTTCCAATGGAATGTAATCAACATAATCTCAACAACCAGGCCAAAGAAAGTGGGAAAAAGTGGCCAAAATCATCTATACTCTCAAGAGTGAGAGAATACATCACATGAAAATAACATTAAAAAATCAACCAAGCAGCCTCCAAATTATTCATAATTGATTTGTAATGAACATATTTACTCCAAACAGGCCAAAGAAACTGAAAAAAAATGTCCAAACTGCTTTCATACTACATGAAATGAGAGTATAGAAGTATAGAGTGAGAGTACTGGATGCAAAATCTCCCAAAAATCACTCAAATAGCTTCCAATGTAATCAACATAATCTCAACAACCTAGCCAAAGGAAGTGGAAAAAAGTGGTCAAAATCATATGTACTCTCAAGAGAGTACAAAGAGTACAGATGCAAAATAACACTAAAAATTTAACCAAACAGCCACCAAATTATTTCTAATAGATTATAATGAACATATTACTCCAAATAGACCAAAGAAATTGGAAAAAAATGCCCAAACTGCTCTGTACTCTTATGAGAGTATAGAGAGTATAGAGAATACAGAGAGTACAGATGAAAATCTCCTATAAAATTTAACCAAACAGCCAGAAAATTGCTTCTAATGGAATTTCATGATCATATTCTTCCCATCCAGTCAAAATCGAAAAATAGGAGAAAATTATCTATACTCTCATAAGAATACAGAGAGTACAGATGCAAAAATCTCCCAAAAACCCTCCAAACAGCTTCCAAAATGCTTCCAATGGAATGTAATGAACATAATCTCAACAACAGAAAAAAAAATGGAAAAATGACCAAATTATGTACTCTCAAGTACAGGAGTATAGATACAAAATAATACTAAAACTAACCTCTAAATTACTTCTAGTGGAATGTAATGAACATATTCTCTCTAAATATGCCAGAAACTCATGAAAAATAATATAAAATTGGTGAGTACTCTCATCAGATTACAGAAAGTACCCATACAAAGCAGTTCCTAAAACAAGCACAGTCCTCTTGCAAAGAACTCTAAGCAGTGTAGGAAATATACATTAAATAAAAGAATTTGAAAGAATATCACTAACAAACAGTAGAAAAATTGTACGTATACAACGGTTAAGAAAAATTACCGATAAATTTTTATTTAATACATCCTCAGCTAAATTGGTCGCTATTTTCTCAAGGTCATAACTTCCAAATTCGTTCTTCATCTTCATGGTTCTTTCGTAAAAAAGAAATGAGATTTACTATACTCTCTCTCTGAGCTCGGTTTGCAAGAAAAAATACACCCTAAACCCTAAATCTAGATAAATATTTCTCTTAAATTCCTCCCGCGCATTCCAACGACGCTTCTTCTCCCGTTGTTTGAATGAGATGGGCCGGGTCGGGCCAGGTTTAGCGCTTAACGGCGTCGTGAATGCGTCCATTTCTGACATTGTTCGTCGATTCTGATTATTAAAGCTAAAGCGGAAAAAAAATCTTTGGACAGCGTCGACTTTTATTTTCTCGAGACATCTGAACTTATGTTACACCGTGGAATGAAAACTTTTTGCCTGTAATGAAAATCGTGTCGGACAAAGTGACTTGGCATGTGCCCGCCATCAAACAGTAAAAAGTATTACGTGCGGAGTCCGGATAAGTCTGGACTCCAATAAAAATTGAACACGTGTGTTCAATTTTTTTTTTTTAATAATAAAAAATTGTGCTTTTTGATTGGAGTTCACACCGTAAAACTAGGGTCGGATTACGTAATATTTTCTCGTTAAACATACTTTTTTTTTTTTCATCACAATATGTCAAAACTTTCACAAAGGCCTTCCGGTGCGTAAGCTATGGCTACCTCTAGATTACAACATCATCTTTTTCGAGTTAACTCCTTCCATAGCACTCTTTGGTTAGATGGCGTTTAGTGCACCATCTGATTGTTGAGTGGATACGATACCACTTCATCACAAACATAAAGATAGACATGAACTCTCTTCTTGCACTTGTTGTAAGGGATTATTTTAAAATAGGCTTGTTAATAGGCATTTAGGCACCAAAAATTTTTTTTTAGCAAAATAGGCCTAGTCATCCCTGACGAGCAGTGGCCGTGGAAACGTCTCGTTCGTTTACTGGCAGCTCTTGCGACGGTCGTCCGTCAAGCGGACGTACCGGGCGGCGTCGTCGTTCCGCGATCCCGATCATCATTTCCTCGGTTTGGTTTAAATTTTTTTTAAAAAAATGACAATCTCAAAAGCAGAATAGCATTATAAATGAAATAATAAAGTTAACATACATGAAAGGCAACTTAATAAAGTCCTTCTATGATGCAAGATATAAATAATAAAGTTAGAAGGTTCAAGCAACTCTAAAGCTAAGAACGACAATAACATCGCATGCCTGAGTTAACACCAAATTGCCTTCCACATGATAAATGAAATACATATAGTAAAAAATGAATAAATTATTTCAAGAAAGAAAATAACAAAAACAAAAGGTTTACTTGTTTCATATAATAACCACGAAGTACATACAATAAAATGTAATCTAGCATGAATATAATAGTACATCATATCTCTCGATGATGCCTATGATGAGGTATCGCATCACTTCTGGTGTATAATGGGTGGTGGTCATTGGGTCGAAAATGCTCCTCGCTAGTCCTCCGGTTCCTCTCGGATGGTTGTTGCGGTAACCATGATACATCCCCCATGGTGTCATATGGAATGAGGAGGCCCATACGTAGGAGGTGGTTCTTTGCCAAGGGTGCATCTGTGACCACATAGATCCACGATGCGAATCTTTTGGTGGTATAAATGTATATGTAGATGGTCCGACCAGCGGTGGATGATGGACCAATATATCCATGCGACCCATCCATTTGCCGATACGGTATGCTAGTGTCCCGGCTATCAAGAAATATACATGTTTATGTGCAAGTTCCCTCAACCCTCATACTGGTTGATTGATTCTGCATCTCATCGCCTCCCAAAATAGCGTCGAATATATCCTCTATTCAATATGTGCTCACGCATTGAGCATATTATGATGTAATTAAAAAATGATTATCACGGTTAAGAAATGTTGGCTTACCATGAGTCGATCTCCGGGGCTCGAGGGTAATGCTGCAGGGGTGCGTGGTGCCCATATATAGTGTAGCCAAAGGCGATACCATCTCTATGTCGATTAATGGTGCACTCCCGACTGGGTAGAGTACCACCACAACTAACTCGTCACTCTCCCACTGCGCCAATATATGCGGTGGTAAATGACCCGATCCATGTCGGCTTTCCCTCGACCATCCACTTTCGCACAAAGAAGACTCTCGGTGCAACCTCGGTCATAGGTGGAAGGCGAACTACGAGCACGATCAGGTAGGTGCCACTCAACTCGTTTCCAACTAATCAGGGGTACTCTAGCCAACCATATGTCATCCCCATAGCATAGCATATCTGCGACCGCGGATCGAGCTCGTGTATGGCATATCACTATGTTGTTTGAGATGAATATTAGGGTTACTATTTACATACAAAAGTTATCCCAAATTATGCACATACAAAAAAACATACCTGACTCTGCAGTAGGCCATCTAGCTCGTCTCGATAAACTCTAATATGGGCTGGCATCACCTCTCGGACAAACCCTTCATTCCAGTGACAACCCACACTGAGCCCATCTATGTCTGTCGGGTATGGAATATGTAACGTCGGTCTGCCGACATGAACATGCTCCCACACCCATACCTGCAGTAATTGTAAGCAACCGACCATATTAGGCGCTTAAACCCGTTGCCTCATGGAGCTCCACAGTATAAATGAGCAAGCACCGCGCTCTAATGAGAACTCTGAGCGTGTCAAGATCCTCCGGTAGAGGCGGTACTGGTGAATCTCTGAACACGAAGTGTCTGGCATAAGGAAGCAGCCAATCACAAAAAGAATGTAAGCTCTAAGATGCATGCTAAACTGAAGCTTAGGCAGATCTAAGTAAGAATCCCTGTAATATGTCCAGCGCAACCATCGTGGCAAAAAGGTCAGTGCATCTGCTTGCCCCATTCTAAACTCGATGTGATGTCGGTGGTCGGATCGTGATAGGCGGTGTGCGGCTCGGATGTACTCTATCAACTCATCACGCAATCGGCCTGCCAGTCGCCCCACCAACAACATTGGTCAATAATAGGCGGGCGTCTATCGAATACCGAGATCATGGCAACATCCTCTGCGGTGTAGTCATCGCCAATGGGCAAATGGAATGAGTTGGTGCAGAAGACCACCATTCCACAATCTGTCGAAGGTGGTGATCTATCGAATGCGTATCAGGACACACAATCCAAATCAGCCGTAATGCGGTCATGAATCTGGGACAGTTCACCGGCCACTCTTTGAACATAAGCACGTGTGATGACATATCGAATAGAAACACGCGATGAAATTATAGTTATAAGCAGAAAATATAAGAAAAATCAATACCAGATTGACTTACAAAATCTTACAGTCAAGATGTCTTTTCTGCTTAGCCGCGTAGTGCGCTATAGGGTGGACTTGACGTAGGCGTAGTCCCAGTCTCCTCGCATCTTATCTTGCTTGGCGGTGACACCTTCTTCGGCAGACATCCTACCTATAACATAGACAAATCAATTAAATTCAAAGTAATTGACATAGAGCAAAATTTTTGAATTTAAAAATTGTTAGAAACAAGCATCACCCCTAGCATATGCCATACAAAATATGTATACCAAATACGTTAATGATGTTTTACTTCTAATTTTCTCTGACTAACCTCAAGCTACTAATTCTTTCATACTTTGCTTTTGCAATTACATATAGCTAATTACACTACATACACCGAACTTCATGTTTCCTAATTACACATATAGCTAATTACATATAGCTAAATACATAACCAACAAGTTTGAGAAACATCGGAAGAGATGAATAAGGACCTATACAATGAACAGTTGCTATGCAACAATGAGACTAACAGTTGCATCAACATGTAGAAAGAGTATATGTACATAAAATTGAAAATCAGCGAACTTCGAAACTACATAAACAATAGAGTGTATGTACATAAAGACTACTGAGATGAGCAGATGCACGATGACTTCATAATCCTTTAAGAGACTACACCAAAACCAACAATAAAATCGTTTAATGCATACAGCAACGGAAATCTGCTGCGTGTGGGCGCGATTTACCAAGAGGAGAGTCATAGAAATCCATTCGGTTGGATATGAATTTTGCTCTATTCGCAACGTTTCACCTGCCGTGCAGCGGGATTTCATTTGCGTCCAGTTCTGCAGACGGAAGATAATGCAGAGCGGAAATCTGCTCGCGTGTCAAATCGGGCGTTCGACCAACGAGAGTCGTAGAGAAATCCGTTCAGTTGGCGATATGAATTTAGCTCCATTCGACGTTTGGCACCGATGCGAATTCGCCGGCATCATATTTTCTGCATTTGTAGTCTAGCTCCTGCGGCCCGCACCAACCCAGTGTGCGATTGAAATGATGCACAATCACCTCTTATGCAGATCGTGGAACCATCTCACAGTGTCAGTATAAACCAACACGACTCAATACTTTTCGATTCTACTCGCAAAGGCAAGTGGAAATAATCCGTTGTTGGCATCAATTTTGCGGTTAGTAGAGTCCCACAACTTACCAGGAGGAAAGTCCCATCCGGACATAAGCGGGCGACGATGCCAACCAGTAATTGAAGGCTCGAAGGACTAGAATAATCGTTGAAATCGGTATGACTCGGCGGTACTCTATGACCGATCGGCATTCTTGAGCATAATAGACATGAATATCTCCAAGCGATCGGTAGATTCCTCCCAATTTGAAAATAACCTTTAGTGCCCGGCGTGCATCCCAAACTTTCATACGACACTCGTATGTTAAATTTTGACTTCGACTGATAATCTCCAGGCTTTAAATCGGATGGCCTAATGGCGGGTTGAATGAAATAAGCGATAAATTGTGTACATTACATTAAAACCAGGCGAATGACTACATGTATGTCGTGTATTTAAAACGCCAATTCTCCATGCACCTCTTAATCTCTTACTTGAACTGCATGTGCCACGCAGTGTAGCACGGTTGCATATTGAGTGCACAATATGGTGAACTTGGATTTATTTGAGGCATAGATCACATACTCGGCGTTGTTTATGATAGATCAACCACGAGCAAATAACAGCTTCTTATCAATAAAGCACATTCATGCGTTCATCTGGAATGCAACTTTCAAGTACAAAAGTTGACTCATCTGAAGGCCCATCAAATGTTTGCTCTTCATCCCATTCTCTGGTTGTTTGAGCATGACGCATATACTCATTGTTAGATAGCAAGTACTCCTCTGTTTGGCTTGTTCTAAGTCCTAATAAGCTCTCGACCTTTGCTAGATGGATATTTGCCCGAAAGAAGATTCATCACGCATCACTATCGCCCCATCATCATGGTACTTGTTGCATAAGGCATAGTTTCATACCCATCACTACGTCACCCTCAACATCACGCTAATTGCGAGAACTTACCATTACTACAAACGTAGGCGCCCGCGTCAGCTTCTGGCGGCGGTTTCATGCAAATCAAGTGTGATGAATTCATCATTGAAGCTGTGATGCTCCTCGATAATGACACATCTCTTTCCTCACATAACTCCACGAACTTCAACATAAATTACTACGGGTTGCCGTCTGCGTTGATGCGATTCACATACGTCATAATATGTGTAGCGATAAATCCGGACCAATAGGAAACCGACTATAAGATTAACACATGACGGCTTGCAGCTTGATGATCTCATGATTCTTTTGTAACCCAAGGTTAGTCCTTCGTGGGATGCATTGGTCGATTTTTCCACCAATGTAGGTTGGAAAGAAATTATATTCATTGTCATAATAAAGAACTATGTAGAGTTTAGAACTCGTATTCATAACAACAACTCCAAAAAGAATTCTTCCTCCACATTGGGGAGAAAAACATTTCAAGATATAATACAATTGTACATTGTAGTTGGCGATATTTTGCAAACTCATAATTCTCCTTAATTTACCTACTATTTTAGGAGTAACTAGAGATTTATTGAATGGTTAAATCATAAAATACATAATTATTCATCTTACAGTATAAAAATCCACAACTAATTCAAATCAAAGCATAAAAATAAAAACTAAAATTCCAGAGAACCAAATTAAAATCTACAATCAGTAAAATATAAAATTAAAATTAAATAATTAATACTTTAATTACCATAATTAAATCATCTTTATTATAAAAATAAAATATATAAAATTTAAATTATATCCAAATAACTCATAAATTTAATAGATACTTCTACAGGGCAATAGTAACCCTTGGAAAATTTTCATAAAATATTAATTATTGGTATATATTTTAAAATAAAAATAATTATTATTATTTTAATTAAGAAAATACTAAATCATATAAAAACTAAATTTTGTAAAAATATCTATAATGTTTTCCTTACTATCCTTAGATGAAATATTTAGTCATTATTACAATTATTTTGAAATTAATTTAATTATTTCTTAGAAAATAATTAACTAAAATATACCAAATAATAATTAATTCTAAAAAATTCTCCAAAATTTCATGAAATTTTCTTAAGGTCCTTCCTGATCTTAAGAAATAATTTCATGAAGTTTAGAATTGATTAGGTCTCTTGATTGAATTTCAAATAAAGATTTTATTTATATTTAATATAATATTCAATTAATTTACTCTTTAATTCAAATGTTACTTTTTTATTATTTGACATTCTTAAAATTAATTTGAATTATTTTTGTGGCTTGTTTTAGCTTTATATATATATATATATATATATATATATATATATATATATATATATAAAATATTTTAATCCCAAAGTGAAAGTAACTTAACTTGGTTAAATATCATCTCACATGAAAACTCTCCATTATATGAAAGTCGATCCAATTCGAGCTAAACAAATTGAACAAGTTCATTATGAACTATACGAGCTAAACATGAATAATAAATTTTCTAATAATTTTGAATCTGGTCAATTCAATTCTACAGACATTTACACTATTATTATTATTCTTTAAATATATATAAAAATGATCAAAAGATAAGTCTTTTCGGAAGAAATACAAATGTAGCTAAATAACTCGATTTTGCTAGATCTATCAGCAAGATCTATCACAAGTTGCGAAAAAAATTACCTTCGGCGCGACGAAGAAATATCTCGTTCCGGTGGCGCGCTCGACGGATGGCGGGAGCTCTCCGGGCTGACCTCCCATGCGGTGGCGTGCCGGTTCTTGAAATCCGTGAAGCGGAGTAGCCGACGGTTGGGAGAAAAAGACAAATAAAATCGTGGCTTACGGTTTGTTTGCCCGAAATAGGGCTGGCGGCGACCTCTCCTTGGCCAGGGACGAGCTCCCCTGGCGGTGGTGCCGATTCTTTGAGATCTGGCCGGGGCGATCGGAATGGGCGGCGGCAGAATAGGAAAGAAAAGGAAAGTAGATCGGAGCTGGGTTTTTTTTGCCATAAAGGTGATGAGCGGTCGTCGTTTGTCGGCAGATAATCGTCCGTTGGCGATGAGCGATACTTTCCGTCTGCGCCATCATCCGTCTGGACGACTATTTTGCTAAAAAAAATTTTTGGTGCCTAAACGCTTTAATTAAGATTAACTGCGGCCTATTTTAAAATAATCCCTATAAAGTAACGCCATTTTCACCATTTAAACTATAACGAACTTCATCTTCTTGAGTCTATAAAGGTTGCGAGATCCACGCTCAAGAAGAACAATGGCCGCGGCGTTTCCATGGCATTGCGGATCGTAGATTGGGTGGAGGCGTGATAGACGTCACTCATATGCGAGCGGTGAGCTCTACATTCGCGTAGCATCCTTGTAATTTAAGGGAAAATATATTCCGGTTGCGTAGCTACGTCGGACTCAATCAATCCGTGGCATGGCGCATTAACGCGTAAAATGGCGCCATAAAATGAAAGCGCTATTTTCTCGGTTTAGCGCCGACCAGCTACGGGAATGAGTATATCTTGAGAGAAATTTAAAATATCTTCATTTAGGCGGTGGTATTTTTTTTTATTTGCGGTAGAGCATTCTGAAAAAATATGAAGAAGGAGAATGAATCTGAAATGGAGGCGTTGAGGAAATAGTGATGATGTCGTAAATAAAATGGATCGGTAATCTTTTAAGGAGTTGTATATGTAAAATACGATAGTTTGTAATTTATTTATTTAAGTTAGATTTCTACGTTTGAGTTCTCTCTGAGGACTTTGTAATTGACTTTCTTGGGTACTCTCATCGACTATTTATTTTTCATGATTTTTTGTCTGTTCGAGAAAACATATTGTAATCCTTGAGGAAATTGGTGGATGTTTGATTAATTTTTTAGTTCTTATTTACATATGTACTCTCACTCTTGTCTTTTCAGTATAAGATTTTTTCCAATTTTGTTTCACTGTAGCACGGTTGTTAGATCATGGTAACTAAATCCCAATCGAGCAATGACTACCAATTTTAGAGATTTCGGCACCTCTGTACCTCTGTACCTTTGTACCTCGTCTTCCTCATGCCTCTGTACCTTTGTACTCTTTGTCTCGCCTCTGTGCCCCTGTATCACCTCATACCTGTGCCCTCAGGCCATATACTCTGCCTCTATACATACATCTGTATACTGCCTCTGCCTCTCATGCATGCCCTGTACTCTGCTCTGTACTCTGTACCTCAGGTTGCAATTTGGTGGTTTGAATGATTTTTTGGGTATTTTTTGTGTCTACTCTCACTAGCTGCCCTCTCTCTCTCTCTGTTTCATACTCTCATTATCGTGAACTCTGGACTCTATATTTTGAGATGAATGTGATGAATGAGCGTCACGATGATGAAGTTGTTTTATCTAATGACCCAAATTTGGGGTATCTGGCACGCGGTTATATAATGAAGCGAAACATGTCTTGTGATTATGCACATCAAAGCACGGTGTTAGAAAAGACCATACAAGTTATTGGCCAAACTTCTAGAAATTGAAATCGAAAGATTTTACGTGTGCAGCAGTGAAAAACCATCAATCAAACCATATAACAAAATTCAAGAAAAGCGTCGAGGTGGTTGTCGGCGATGATTGATTCGTGTGGATTTGGAGGGGAATTGGTTAAAAATATATAGAAGCCATAATCATTCATTGGCGAGGCGGTGATCTGCATCTTCTCGATCGCGCATATCGTTCTTGATGAGAAGGCATCGATTTTGAAAACGATGCGAGCATTAGGCAGCGTTATATGCGAAAGTTGGTGGGGTAGAGAATATTGGATTCACAAAAGAGATGCTTTCAATTTCATCCGAAAGAGCGGCGGATTGCAAGTGGTGATAGTAGCAATTATCATATTGAAGGAAAGACAAGCGGCGGGCGAGATGTTTGCATGGGATGTTGAGTTGATGCGTCGATTGCTTGGTGAGTTTTTTTTGGAGCAATGGTATGTCTAGGGTTGAATTTGATTGTTTTGGGGATGTGATAATTTTGATACTAGCTATCGGCTCAATAAATATAATCTTTTTTATGCGCTCGTTGGAGTGAATCATCATTGGCAAAAGCGTCTTATTGAGTAATTTTTTGTCGGAAGAGACCATCGAGTCATTCACATGGTTATTTCGGACATTTCTTCGGTTGATGGGTGGCAGACATCCTATAACGATATTCTTGATCAAGATCGGTATGGCGAAGCTATCGAGAATGTACTACGCTGGCGTCATAGGTTGTGCCAATGGCATATCTCGAAAGCCCCTCAAGGTCCATTGCTTTAGTAGTAGAGAGTTCAAGGGCATTTATATGCATGCATGAGCAAATGTGACCGAGGATGAGTTTGAGGATGCTTGATACGCCATGCTAGAGGGCAATTTGCATGATCATGCTTGGCTATCGAACTTTACAAAATTAGGCGAAATGGTCCACGCATTCATGAAGATAAATTTTGTATGGGCATCTTGTCGGCTCTTAGTGAGTACATAAAGCGTGTGTCATGGTATTTATTTGAACAAGTTGATGATTGTTTCTTGGGATTGGAAAGGTGATGGAAACATGGAAATGAACATGATGAAGACTTCAAGTGTATCCACAATTGTTCTGTTGTTAGTAGTCAATTCTTAAGCAAGGCTGCTTTGTTTTTTATGAGGAAGCTTTACTCTATGTTGAAGAAGAATTTACGCATGGAGTTGGGGGATTATATTCTATGTCGGATGATAGGCCCATGGAGTACTTGGTGAGGAACTTAGAAGAAGAATGCATCAAAACACGGATTGTCCACTTTGATGTGTCTCTTATGGATATTTCTTGTAGTTGCCGAAATTTGAAATGATGGGCATACTTTGTACACTTGCATTAGAGTTCTTAGCGAGAATGATGTCTTTGCGCATTCGGGATAAGTACCTCCCTCATGCGGTGGTCTACGAGCAAAGGGACATCTACATCGATGGTTCATCTGAAGGTTAGTACATGTGGAAGCGAGATGGGCGGCATTATTTTGGGAACCATATAAGTCGATATGCATATCAAATTAGCTCGAGCCGCGGTAATAAGATTGTTGAGGATTACATGCTTGCATCTCTTAAGCGACTATCTGATGAAGTGGACTCCGTAATAAGTGGGAATTCTCCACCGTTTGACAGATCAGTTAAGAGGCGACCACATCATCGGTAAGGATAAGGCAGTTTGAAGGATCCAATCAAGAGGCGTCCAAAGGGTGTTTCCGAGGCTCGAGGCTTATTGGAGAAATCCAAAATCTACTTATCCTACTTGCCTCACGATGTTCTTTATTACTTATAGGTTCTGTAAATATTTAATTCATTATATTTTCTTGTCTTAGAAACAAAAGTGAAGTCAGAGTCTTTGTAGAGCGGGATCGTCAGGTTCGCGACTCAGCTCTGTTATGCCCATGCTTTTCACGCAGTAAGCTAGAATATTTCACATTGGCCGTCAAACATTCATCCATTCAGATGTTGTACCATTACTACGATGTTGTACCGAATTGATTCGACCTCATCAATCAACCAATATCTTTGAAGGGTACACTAATGATGGATATTATTACAAGCGGCATTTTGATGCATGATATTATCCAAGAAGGCATTTTTTAATTTCATTTTTCGTTTTAGTCATAATGCTTGTATTTTTTTTGTTCATTTCATAACTTTAGTAAAGTCTTGAAACCTTTACACCAATAAAAGTTACTTAAAATTTTATTTTTGAAAGATATTCATTTGCATTATTGTCATCTTAATTGGACCATCTAAAGCGTGTTTCTATTTTATGTTTTCTTGTGTTATGAAAACTATGCATGTTCTTGAAACAAATATATAAACTTTAATAGATATGTTTTTTATTTTTTATTTTTTAAAAAATTAAATTTATAATAATAGATATTTGTTTACTCATTTTTTATTTATATACTAAACTATTTAATATCATATCTTAAAATATATTTTTTATACTAAGTTCTGACTAACATGTTTCTAAATTTTAATTAGAGTGTGCATTGGATTTATTTTATCTGGCGAGAGGATTTAAGAATTAAAATTGAAAATTAATTTTTGATTTTAATAATACAAATTTAGAAAAAATTAAATGATGATTAGTAAATGAGAAATTAAAATAGGTAATTATTTTTATTTATTAATATTGATATTTTGGTTTTGATTTAATTAAAATAGGTAATTAAAATTTGCTTAAAGCGATTCTAACTCTTTTTTAAGTTAAAATTCAAATTATTTAATATTAACATTGAATTAAATAAATCATATGTTCATTAGGAATAGTTGATGAAATCGCGTTAATCTATTCTAGCTCGGTGGAGCATCTTCTTTTCTTTTTTATCTTACCATTTTTTTTGTTTTAAAATAATCAATAAATAAAAATACTATATATATATATACTTTATATATTTTACAATGTATATTAAGTAAACAAAAGCAGAGAAATTAAGTAATCTCTGTTGTATTTTATGGACTATTTGGCATTGTATTTTATTTATTCTATTTATTATTATTATTTTGTTTTATTTATGTTTTGATTTGAAAAATATATTTTATAGTGATAATTATTTTTAAAAATATTAAAAGAAATATAGTGTTTTAAAAAAATAAATCAATGAAAAATATATAGAGTACAGAAGGTATAGAGATGCAGAGTACAGAACAAAAGTACAGTAGAGTCTGAGTACAAAAGATGCAGTACAGTCTGAGAATGCAGTAGAATAGATGCAGTCTGAGAGAATGCTGAGATACGATACAGAAATCTCCAAAATCCGAGCAGGCACCTCTTTGATTGGGATTTAGTTCTGATGAACAACAGGAGTGAAGGAAACAAAATGCAGAGAGTACAAATGCAAATCTCTAAAATTGATGAGCGACCACCTTGCTTGGTTGGGATTTAGTTACCATGATCGAACAACAGAGCTACGAAAGTGAAACAAAACACAACTAGAGTAGAAATGCAATCTCTAAAATTGATGAACAACCTTATTGCTTGGTTGGGATTTAGTTACCATGATCGAATAACAGCTACAAAAGTGAAAACAAAAATGCGAGAAATGAAATCTCTAAAATTCAAATAAAATTACTTGGTTGATTTAGTTACCATGATTTGAACAAGCAAAAGTGAAACAAAACAAGAGTAGAAATGAAATCTCTAAAATTAATATACCTTTGCTTCATTTATTACCATGATCACAAAATGAAAGTAAAAAAAATCTATTCTGTCTCAAAATGCAAACATGTAGAATCTAGAACAAATTATCCCTACCTAAACCCATGAAATATAGTGAATTATTACCTAAGCGAATGTGTTGAGAGAACAACTCCATCAAATTTTATTTAAGTATTTTGAGGCCAAACAAAAATGCATAAACAAAATAAATCTATTCATCTTTTTTGTCCCGATCACAGTTAGCCAGTTAATTGCGGGCTTCTCGATACCTCCATGTATTTGCAAATGAACATGCATGATACCTTTGGGCGGCAACCCACCGTTTCAAGCGGCCATTTCTTGGGTTCTTTGTCAAAATAATGGATATCGAGCGAATTTAATCACGGGAAGATGGATAAGGTATTAGTTAGATCCCAGGAGAACCCATGAAGAGTACCATTTTTGAGAATGGCTTTATGTGTCGGTTTTTTGGCAAGTGATAAATGACCACGCCAAGCTTGATATTACCAAAGAAGTGTCGAGATTATGGATAGCGGGAGTAGAAGCGTCGACCACGGATGCATTATGCGGTGACATCTTTGGATATACATCTTGCTTTCTTTTAGCAAACCATGCGCATAATTCTGAGGATGCAAGATAACATCTATAAGTCACTGAGCACTACATGAATATCAAGAATGAATTGCATAACCACTAATTTTGGAGGAGTAACTCACGTAAGCATGAAATGTAAAGGAATGGGACATACAATCAGACGGGGAGTACTTCTCTATGATATCTGACGCGTCGGCGTGTGCATCGGCGGAATCTTGATCCATCGATAAATCGTCAATCACGCCTTGAAATAATAATATTTCTGCGAGCACTTGTATCTCCCCTGCATCAATAGTTATTTTTAATTTATTGAGAAATTAATAGAAGTAGTTAGAATGATATGATGAATCGTGTGAAAAGGAGGAAGATCTTGTGACTTACTTGTCGAGAACGACCAATGAGTTGGAGCATCAGGCATGCCATCTCTGGATGGGAAGTGCTCTTGTGTAATATAATTATTTAGAAAATAATTGGTAAAAAGCTATATCCATTGTCATCTAAAGCTCGAGAATCGAACTTACGCTTCGGTGGTGCTCCTCCACAACTGATAGCCTTTGATGGCTCATCGAGGAAATCGGCTCAACGCCGACTCATGAAGGGTGAAAGCGAACAAGCGGTCATCTATTGTATCACATTATTCATGAAATTAATGCTAATACTGCTTGAGGTTGGGTGGAGGGAAAATCGAGCGACCACTCTTAGCGTAGGCTGCGTGGTGAGCGGAGAGAACATAGCTTTCCTCTTCATCATCTGTGCCTTCAGACGTACAAGGCCAATGAAGGGGCGGCGGTTGTATGCTCGGTGGGAGCCTCCCCCCGGCCCGACGGGGCTTCTCGGCACAAGACTCCACCGGAGGGGCTTCCATAAAGGTCTCACGAGAAGATACCCGGTGGTCTCCTCTACCCATGGGGATGGAAGCACTCTTCTTGACAAGGGTACCCTCATAGCGTGCATGGCCATCCTCTCTGTCTTCTTGCATGGTAGGATGCCACAACTTCCTCAACTCCCTCAAACCTGCAAATAACTTTATTGCGGATCCTTCGATTGGGGTAGTAGGAGCAAGCTAGACACCTGGTTGGGGAATATCGGGAGAGATATCTGGGAATCGATAGGAGGCGAATGGTGGACGCGGATGGGTGATGTCGAGCTCTGCTAGGGAAGTTTCATGAGGAGGAGAGGATGATTCAAGGAGCCAGGTCTCCTCTTCTGATAAGTCCTGAGTGTAAGGCGGACCTGTGTTAAGCCAAAGATAGATATGACGACAAACAACATAGGTAAATGCATTACTACCGAAATGAAACAAACATAACTAATGTCCACGGTCTCCTCCCAAATCATCGAAGGCAACATCACAAACTTTATTTTAGGCCAACACATCATCATTGTCGGAAATGGCGACTAATCTAATAATGTGCTTTCGTAGGATCTGAAACATTTATAGTTAACTTGCTCACATCAAGTAAAACATAGCTGGGTCGAGAACATACCATAAGAAGAGGGACAAAGCCACTCATGTGGCAGGCTTTTGTGTATCTTTCTTGTAATGCCATTGAATTGTGAAGAAGGCCGAATGGCCCAATTGGTGTACTCGACAAATTTTTCAATATTATCATGTAGGCAATTAAACTAGAAACTACTCTATGGTTGTGGTATGCAAAGAACAAATTTGAAATAAGAAAATGTATGTCAAAATGCAGCAGAGTATCGATTACTCGAGCTTATTCTTATAATCAATTTGAACTATCTTGTGATGGAATTTCACATAAAACTTTCTCCCTTTGTTTGGCATCCCCATTACTTCATCGGGGTGAAAGAAATGCTGCCCACCCACCAAGAAAAAGGCTTGTCAGATGTCCCAAAGATAGGATAGAGGTTATAACCGAGTCTTCTTTGCGGTCAAAATCCGAATTGGTTCGGTGAAGCCGCTATCACTTCACTAGTGAAGCGACGTAATATTATCAAATAATGCTCGATGGCTTTTCGCATCACCGTTATCCTTTTTGACATCTTGAACTTCAAAATAAAGTCAAGGTAATCGAGAATATTAACATAATGGATTGCAAGCACCTTAATATCGGAGGGAGAATGCAGATGCAGTGCAGGGAGAATGCATTCATTTTCTCCGAACACATCGGCAAAATCTCGAAAGTATAGAGGGTACAGAGGGGTTGGAGGTACATTTGCAAACAAGCATCAAAATTAGCTTCCAAATAACCTCTAATCTACTTCCACAGAAAAGCAGTAAACATTGTCTCAAAAACCAGACCGAACAATCAAGAAAAATAGCCCAAAATCATCTCAATATCGAGGAGTGCAGGGAGGTGCAGAGGGAGGGCAGATTCATTTTCTCCACAGAACACACCCAAACCCAAGCAAAACACAACTTCCAGGTTATTCATAACATAGTATGCCCTCGAAACAAATGGTGAAAAAAAGTAAAATCTCGAGAATAGAGTACAGAGGGGTTGGAGAGTACATTTGCAAACAAGCATCAAATTAGCTTCCTCTTCAGCGGTCTCAAAACCGAAGAACATCAAGAAAAATAGCCCAAAATCATCTCTATATCGAGGAGGTCGAGAGTCTGAGTGCAGTGCAGGGTACAAATTCATTTTCTCCACGAACACACCCAAGCCGGCAAAACACAACTTCCAGTTATTCATAGCAGTTCTAGCCATATGTATGCCCTCCAAACAAATGGGTGAAAAAATGCAAAATCTCAAGAAAGTATAGAGTGGAGTGTGAGAGGGTTGGAGAGTACATTTGCAAAGCATCAAAATTAGCTTCCAAACAACCTCTAATCTACTTCCAGAGCGGTAAACATTGTCTCAAAAGAGATCAAGAAATAATGTCTCTATCTCAGGTCGGGGTCGAGGTCGGGATGTCTGATTTTTTTCCACGAACACAAAAAACTTCCGGTTATTCATAGCAGTTCGCCATAGTATGCCCTCAAGCGAGAACAAATGGGTGAAAAAATGCAAAATCTCGAGAAAGTATAGAATGCAGAGTGAGGGGTTGGAGAGTGCATTTGCAAACAAGCATCAAAATTAGCTTCAAACAACCTCTAATCTACTTCCCGCGAGCAGTAAATATTTTCTCAAAACCGACCAACAATCAAGAAAAATAGCCCAAATGTCTCAATATCGGGAGGAGAGTGCAGGATGGGAGTACAGAGTCTGATTCATTTTCTCCACAGAACACACCCAAAGCAAAACACAACTTCCGTTATTCATGGATTCTAGCCATAGTATGCCCTCAAGCGGAAAAAATGGGTGAAAAATGCAAAATCTCAAGAAAGTATAGAGCCGCTTGTTGGGTTTGAGAATGCAGTACAGAACAATCAACAAAAATAGCCCAAAATCGTCTCTAATATCGGGAGTACAGCAGGAGTACAGCTGAGAGGGTAGCCATATAAAATCAAAGGGGCGCCATAAATAAACCTAAAACACATGATGGATTGTAATGGACAGAGAGAAAACCCTAAAATCTTTCAAGTTGACAATGCATGTGGAAATACCTCTGTAAACGAATACCTCGGTTTGAAATTATTGAAGCCCAAGCCCTGATCGAGAGGAGGTGGCCGGCAATGAGGAGCTTAGGAAATTCTCTCTTCGTCAGCCCATGCAGTATTACGAAAGAATCTGAGCAGCCTTGATATGTTCCCCGAGGTTTACAGGTAAATCGGGTTGGTCTTCGGCGCTAAACCGCGAAAAATAGCGCCGTTCCACTGGCGTCATTTTTTTGGCGTTCGCTTGCCAGCGTCGGTCGATTGGAGTCCGCGTAAAGCTACGTGAGGACTCGGACTTTCCGTAATTTAATGCCAATATCAAGCATACTACTTGCGGATATAATGAAACGTTGTTGTTCAAGCGGTACGAAGACAATGCAGCCGATGATGGCATCGATAATCGGAGACGGGGATAGAGCCAATGGTGAGTTTCATCGGATTCGGTCTTTGGAGCGTCGAGTTTGGAGGGAAGACTTGTCGAGGAAATAGTGAAGATCTGCGAGCAGTCGATTCTCGTGCTACGTTTGGGAGGCTTTTTAGTACGCTTGCTCTTTTGAGCGTGAATTTTAATTTTGATACCCATTTGAAAAGCACTTTTGAAACAGTTTAGCTCATCAAAAGCTCAGTTTTAGCCCCTTTTCAAAAGCAAAAAACAAATAGCAGAAATACTTTTAAACCAGCTATTCAGGAATCCGAAAAGCTTAGTCAAACGAAACCTCAAAGAGGGAAGGGAAGGTCTCCGTTCAATTTCTTTTGGTTGAGGCAAAAAAAAAAAAACGAGGGAGTAGTTTTTTTTTTGTCTGATTGAAGAGTGGAGGGAACGGTTGAGAGGAGCTGAAACGGGAGTAGTTTCCGTTCGAACCACGCGTGAAGGGTTATTAGAAGGAAATAGTTTTTTTTTTTTTTAAATCAATTTTTAAAATGTGTAATCCACCTTAATAAGAAATTTACACCGATGTCATTATATGGTCAATATATATTTTGATTCAAGGTTACTTCGATGTTCCGAATGCAACGGTACAGTCCGTTTCCTGATCGGAGGCCGTTTGGTTCAAGTCGGTGTCAAATTGAGTCAATTTTAGCTCAAAATGTGTGTCGCCACCTTCGACAGCTCAATTTTCGCGCAGACTCCTCCGAATTGAGTGCGAACAGGCTTACTTAATAGATTTCGGCGTTTCAAAGCCAATAAGATGATCAATTTCACGAATGAAGATCGTTTGATCCTCGTCGGTGCCTTACCTCGATATCGTAGCCGGCGTTGGACTTCGGCGCTTTCATTTGATCATCAAGTGGTGCAATATTTATATTTTGACTAATTACGACGTTCTGAACGCGATGACGAAGTCCGTTCGTCGATCGGTGGTCATTTGAGTTTTTTTTGTGGTGACGTCCAGTGCGTTTCAGCCTCGATTTGTGTGCTGTCATTTCAAATCACTCGATATTTGCACAGACTCATCCGAATTGAGTGTGGATAGTCTCATTTGATAGATTTCGACGTTTCGAAGCTAACAACGTGATCAATTTATGAAACGGAGATTGTTTGATCATCGTCGTAGCTTTCTAACTTTGATATACGTGTAGACACTTTGATAGCTCGAACGTTTAATTTATTGGTAATTAGACTTTGCAATATTTAGATTTCAATCAATTTCAACGTTTTGAACACTCCGATATGCGCGACAGCGGAGTCCATTCGTCGATCGGAGGTCGTTTCGACCATTTTCAGTGACGTCCAGTGCATTTTGACCTCGCTTTGCGCACTGTCACCTCTGAAGTCCGTCGAATTCAATTTGTAGGCTTGACTTGATTTATGACACATATGTGGAGGTCAACAGGATCGCACAGCGTAGATGTATATTATCACCTAACTCTAATAAAATGACTTCTTAAAAAATTAATCATAATTCGATGAATAAAAAAGTACAGCACTAGGACTCAATTTCTATTAAAGTAAAGACAATCAAAATGAATATCACGTTAAATCTCAAACCCCAAATCTTATTTTTAATTTTTGACATCTAATCTATTTATTCTGCTATTTTATCAGTAAGTAATTGTAAGATCTGAGATAACTACTAATTTTTCAATCATCCATAAGCACAAAATAATAAACGACAAATAAACATACACTTAAATTTAAAACTTAAAACACAAAGAAGTCACTTAAAATACACATAAAATACACATAAATACACATTAAAATATAAATACACTCCTAAACGTACATATCCAACACCACATGCCTAAACCCTAAAACATAATTACACTCCAAAAAGTTACTTACTGTCAGTAAATAATTATAATAACTGATATAACTACTAATTCTCCCAATCACCCATGAGCACAAAACAACACACGACAAATAAACATACAATCATATTCATTGTTTAAAATACAAAAAAAAAATAATTATTTAGCCTAAGTTAAACAAATATTTTTTTTTCTCCATTTGGATGACCATGTAGGGTGTAGTTACACTTGGAGTAATCAACCCCTCTATATTCAATCATTTGGCTAGCCACTTTAACTCCCTTTCCATACTCCTAGTTATTTTGAAAACTAATATAAACTTACTAGAATATTAATTTTCTAAAATGAAGAAGGATTTAATGTATGTTTAACAAATTAGAGTTTAATTTTAAGTGAGAGTGAGGCTTGATTGTCAACCACTTCTTTAAAGAAATTAGTTGATCTCTTCAATTCTAGAAATTTTAGTGAGTGATTTAGCTTTATATTTCTTGCTACAAATCTCTTCTTCTAAATTTTATAAAGCTAAATCATTTCCCCACTATTTCAACCATAAAGTCCTAAGCAAAACCTCATAAGGGAAGTTTTTTGGCTAAGGTTTGCATATGCAAGACCTAATATCACTCGATTAGCAATTTGAACACATTAAATCCCTTGAAAAATTATGCAAACTCTAAAGATAATCTAAATACAATTCTTCATAAACCACAAGTGCTTCCAACCATTGATTCTCACCCAAAATATATCCACTAAAGCTAAAAATCTAGCCTAGGATTGTTGATCAATATGGGCTTCCTTAATTCCCAGTCTTTTTCTTAACAACATTTGGATCATCTACAAGCCTTAGAATTTTATGAAACACTCCAAAAATTTATTTAGAAATATTACTCCATCATTCAGAATGCTTTCAGCCATCGATCTATCCTTAGGTCTCTCCATTAAAGCCCTAAATTTCCTTCCAATGCCTCGAGTTAGAGAATAAATTCATACTTAGCAAATCACATTTCTCCTCAAACCTTAAGAAAGCTAAATGTCCACCTCTTTAACACCTTCAAAGTAAGCCCAATTAAGTCACATATCAAGATTCTAATCTAAAGCCACATCAAAATGGGTATAAGAGCGAATCTAATGGACTGTTTGAGATCACATTTATTTTATTATTATTTTAATTTTTTTTATATTTTACTTAAAATAAACTTTTTTTTACAACTTTTAGATATTTTGAGTATTTTTAAAACTAACATTATTTATTTTAAAAAATAAAAAAATGAAACTACATAAAAAAATATACTTTAAATAAATATATTTTTAAAAACAACATAAAAATAAAATTGATCCCAAACAACCCCTAAAATATGAGAAATTTACATGTAACATGACATTACAAAAATGGTAAAAAAAAATCATTTATCAACTTAGCATTATGAATTTTTTGTATTTTTTTAAGACATTACGTTTTCTTTATAATATTAATTATAATCTGTGAAAAACAAAATATTCTCATTTGATGGCATTTCAATTTCACTGTATGATATCATAGTTTCAATAAGAGAAATATTAGTTAAATCATGAGAGAAGAATTGGTAGATTTTTAAGATTATAAAAACTTAATTCACTCTTTAGAGAAGAGTTCATTTGGATCCAGAAGAATTGATGCCGCAAAAAAAATTTAAGGGAAAAAAAAAACACATGCCCGAATCATAAGAGCCCAGAGCAAGAATAAAGTTATAACTAATCAAAGGCTCATAAGAAGGCACAAAATAAAATCATATAAATGTATTTTACACTTTATGTGTGTAATTAGTATCATCTATGATTATGTATTTTAACTTATAATTTTAAAATTTTCTAAAACTTACATTACTTTGCAAAATTAACATTTCCCCTAAAATATCAGATGTCAAATGTACATTTTCTTTGGAAAACGTGTTCCTCATTTATTTAAAAATTTTACATTTTCTCTAAAATATCAAATCCAACAACACATGCTTAAACCTAAAACTTACATTTCTTTGCAAAATTAACTTTTCCCCTAAAATATTAGATTTATATTTGAATCTAAAAACGTGTTCCTCATTTATTTGAAAAATTTACATTTTTCCTAAAATATCAAATCCAACAATAAATGCCTAAATCCTAAAACTAACTAATCACATGATAAACTAAGTAATCACATATTAAAACACACATAATCAACACTTTAATGTTTTTCTTTTAAAAAAAAGAGTTTCAAAAAAATACCTATAAAATGTCTTCGAAAAAAACTGAAATCCACTCCAAGCTTTGTCGTTACTGTCCGCTAGCCGGAATGAGCGGTCGGTTTCACGGAGACGCGCCGGCTACGGCGAGTCCACGAGCGCGGCGTCAACCGAGGGTCGCGGAAAAAAACGAGATCGGATTTCTATCCCGATGTTGGGAAATTTTAAAAGGTGTCGGCTCATTCAACGGGTGACTAGTGCGGGCGACTGTGCTTAATTTTAAATTTTTTTTAATTTTGCTAATTACACATTAAAATATGCTTAGTTTAAAATTTAAGTCTTGAAAGCCACGCCCCGCACTGAGACCTCAGTATGATTCATGCAAGATGATGTAAGCTATGTGAGAGATAAAAGACTAATATTCTAAAGTACATTACTAGTAAATTACAATTGAATGATCAATCTGCAATCCTTCCTTCTATCTTTGATAGGACAAATTGCTCTAATCTCCATAGTTATCCTGGTGTTCTCAGTTCAACGATTCGGTACAGATAAAGTTGGATACACATTTGCACCTATCATTGTGCTGTGGTTCAGTCTAATTGGTGGTATTGGGATCTATAATTTAGTTAAATATGATTTTGGAGTTCTTCGAGCATTCAACCCAAAGTATATCATTGACTATTTCAGAAGAAATGGTAAAAGGGCATGGAGCTCTTTAGGGGGCATTGTGCTGTGCATTACAGGTAATTTTTCTTAGTTAATCTTGTTTGCATGAAATAAAATGGTTCTTCTTGAAGTACTGTGCACTGAACATTGAACATTGAAATAGGAACTGAAGCCATGTTTGCTGATCTTAGTCACTTCAGCGTTAGAGCAATTCAGGTACTATACTGTCTGGTCTTTGCTCTATCACGTTTTCTACAGTAATAGTGTTTCTGAATTTAATTTTTCTATGCTAAATATAATTTCAATTGGCATGCAATCAGGAAATGAAGATGCAACTGAATTAGAAATAATAATCATGCAATTTGCTGCCTAGATTACATGCTCTCCTGTTCCACTTTTAGTTGTAAAACAAAATTGAGGTTATGATTGAATTTTTTCATTAGTTCAAATCTGCCACCTTACTTTACATAGAAATTTCTTTACTAGTTAGAAAAGGATAAATTTGATCCCTCTCAATTCTTCATTTCCAGTGTAACTATCTTTACTGACTTTGTAATCAAGAGTGAATTGATAATCTTACAACACTATACTCACAGTTAACATTTATGCAACGCTTTCTTCCTATACTTCTCCCAGACACTAAAACATGTGTTTTGGGGCCAAATTTTCAAATTAAGCATGATTAGTGATTTAATTAGGTAATTAAGCAGCATAAAAAATTTAAAATAGGCTAGTCGCTCATGACTGCGATCTATCCGTCTACCGACCGCGACGCTCGATTTTTTTTGAAAAAAAATTAAATTGATCCCCGCTTTTAAACATATCGTGCTCATTAGGTGTCGAATTTGCACTTGGTATCGTTGGAAAGATAATAAAAATTCACAACTTTAATGTTGACAACTGACGAATCTAGCGAAGAGCTGCAAATATGTGACTTAAGTTGCAAAAATAATAATATTGATGACCCTCATTTTGGCCATATATCGTGCATCGATGTCGGATTTTGGCTTGCTTGGCATCGTTGGAAAGATAATAACAAATTCTACAACTTTTATGTTGATAACTTTTGACGAATCTTGCCTGATTTTTGTAAATGTATTTTTTTTTAGAAAAAAAGGTAGATAGCCACCTTATTTTGGCTATATCTATCTTATCAGGTGGCGGATTTCGACATGGTTGGTATCGTTGGAAAGATAATAAAAAATTATACAACTTTTATATTTACAACTTTTGATGAATCTCATCCTCTTAGTCGCAGTTTTTTGCAAATATAAAAAATTTGACGTTGCAAAAATTAAAAATATTATGACAACACTCGTTTGTGTGATCTTAACACAATACTTGTTGAATACATATGTTTTCTTGATAATATTAAACATTCTAAGTGTATTAATTTTTTTTGTATGAGTCTAAATAGTGAGTTAACCAAATAAAACTAAATTGATAACAAACAAAAGTATAATTGTACAATCAGCTAAATCAATAAGTGGATATAACAAATAAAAAAATAGCTACGACTACATGGCATAAACTGTTAAAAAAAAATACAACTATCGTCCGTTCATGTGGAATCGATCGCTACTGTAATGGGATGGTGGTCGACGCGTGGCCATCACGAGATGATGCCGACGATCCTCCTCCTCCCACTGCCGGGGTTGTGAACATCCCAAGTCAGAATATGTGGTATCTCAGAAGCTCGAGATGGCAACGAAAATGCGGGTAGAACATATGGCGGTGTCATGTGGAATGACAAGATATATGGGGGGATCGGTGAATACCATGGGTTCATCTGAGACCACATTGCATCCTGATATGAATACTGGGGTGGTTGTGTGAATGGATAGGTAGACTGTCCCACCACTGGCATATATGATGGACCCACATCCATCGACGGTGCATCTATCTGCGTTGATGCAAAAGTGCCTGGAATGTCTATATCCTTGTACTGCCGGGATGTTGCCGCCTCCACGCACCGCCATAATCGCCGATTTTTTGCGTGTCATCATCTCGCCAAATAGCTCAAATATATCCTCGAAGATTCGTGATGTTCACGCTACAAAGAAAGTAAATTTATATCGGGTTTCATTGTAAGGGAAAGCAAATTGTAATTCCACATAGAATTACCATCGACGATCTCCAGCGCACGAGGGTAGTGTGTCGGAATCGCGCGTTTTCAAAGATATAAAGTGAAGCAAGATCGGTACCACTCATGGCTGATCGTTGGCTCGATCATCCTATCTGAATCCACAATCACAACCAACTCACGCCGCCGCCCCATGCGCGATGAGTGGTGGTACACCAATCAACGCCGCCTTTCCTCGCCCATCAACACAACAAACGATGGATCTATCGAAACATCAATCATGGAGGCATGCCAACTGTCGATCACACGACGCGGTGTACCACTATCCTCTTCCAACAAATCTACTAAGCTAGCTATCCGCCCCGCAAACATATATCTGCGCGACGCGGATCTGATGTCCATATGGCTCCTGATTCGCACATGTATCATAAGTTATTCGAAAATTTTAATCCCATGATGAGTAAACAAGTAAAATGACTTTATTCAACCATCGACTCATCCATGTACTCGATGTTGGATGCCGGCATTTCGAACAAATCCTTCATTCTAGCGACATCCAACGCTAATCATCGATGCCCGATGGGAACACGAAGGTAAGGCCAACATGAATGTGCTCCTGTGCCCATACCGCAAGAAATGAATACATCTCGCTATGTTGGTGCACGCTTGGTTGCTCATGCAACTCTCTCAGATAGATACGCAAAGCACGTACCGAGAGAAACCCCTGAAAGAATGAATATCCTTTAGTAATGGTAGATACTGCAGGTGGACCTCTGAGCCTGAAGTGTCAGGAAGAAGAAAAGACCCAATGGCAAACAGTATGTATGCTCTGATATGCATAATAAACTGGAGCTCTAAGTAGATGAATCAGAAAAAGTCCACCGCCATTGTAACGATAAGCACGCGCGCGTGCGCCCGCTACCCATCCAAACTCGATGTGATATGTGGATGGATCGGATCACGATACACGGCTGCCGGATGCGCCCGATCAACTCATCACAACCCCGCCACGTAGCACCGTCCCTCCACCAACGACAACACCGCCATAAGAGGAGGGCCATCTATCCAACGCCTGTGATCATCGCAACATTCAGTGTGTGATCGCCATCTCACCAAAGGCAAAGTGAAAAGTGTTCGTCGGGCACCGCCTCCACTAATGATGTCGAAGTGATGATCCGCTTAATATCTGACATGAGACAATGTCAAAGCCGACATCTCTCAATGCACCCATGAATCTAGGACAATTAACAAGCCATTCCTTGAACATCGCCAGTGTGTAGTGCAAGAATCAAATCAAGAATCGAATGACATGCATAAACTACGTTAGTATAACAAACACATACATTGGCGTAAATCACTTCAAAAAAATAATGTACCGAATCGATGCGCCGCTCTATGTTTACCACGTAATATAACTATGGTGCACTGGTGGACCGTTCTGTTGTCCGGCCATCGCCTCCTCCTGCGTTTCATCAGACATTTAACCTGGTATCATTAAAGCAAACAACATAGTCAGGATTTCAAAAGTGTTACATTGCATGGTAATTCATAATACTAGCAAAAGGACTAAAATAAATACCAGTAGAAAGACATACATAAAAATAGCAAGACAATTATAAAAATAAGCTATTAATTGAGAGATTTTAGATTTAAATTTTAGATTTATAATTTTATTTTCCACCATGTGTACTATGAACGCTAAGCAAAGAAATATACACTTTTGAGCAAGTACAACAGAGAAAAACTAATCAAAACATGCACCGCTTGAAAGTGAAATATGACATTAAACATAAGACTACTCAAGTAGATAATATGACATAAAACACTAGTCAAAATAGGAGACACAAGTACACAGGACTACTACAACAAAGACAAACACACACAACATGACATCAAACAACTAACTTAGAAAATATCACACACTCTACGCGCACAAGAATCGAGGAACTTGACCTATGAAATTTTAACTTTCTAAACAATATCATCCATGAACTTTAAATGCCATCCAAGAAATTCGCTTGTTCTTGGTTTTCTGTGATTTCTCTCGGTAGCTAATATCTCGTAAGTTGTAGTACGTAAACATACATACGCGGATTTAGGTGGCGATGGCTCAAAACCGCAATCACGTGGATAAAAGATAAGACACGGTCACTCAGGTATAGTTCTGAAACTTCTACTTTGTAGGTTCGATTGTCGACATCAAAACTTGATACTCATGCTAATCCTAACAGTTCGTGTTTCACGTTTCACAAGATTAGCAAGTGTAGCGGCAGGAGAAAATAAGTTTTTTGTTGCCTTTTCTAGAGCGAGCCGTTTCAAGACGTTTCATGAAAAGGGAAACTATATTATAGTACATTGCCGTAATCAGGGCTTGAATAGGTAAGTCATGTGCACGTTTAAGCACGCTGAAGCACTCTCAGCATTTGTCGCCACCATACATGTAGCTATCATGAATTTGAGTCCACTGTTGAACATCCCTTGAAACTAGCCAGTCGTATGCCTCCTGCTTAATATTCTTAATGTCTGACATGTGCCTTTTGAAAATTCGGATGTCATCAGTGTTTCCTGCAACGTACATTTTCTAACACATAAATTTTACATCAGTTATGCCGAATTATCGCATCGCTTTTTTTAAAGTTCTCCTCAAATGATGCGCATGTGATACATGGGAAGATTTCTCGACAGCCACGAACAAGACCTGCATGTCTATCTGAGATGAAGCATAACTTATAAATTGTGATGTGCATTGCCTGTGTCCAGCATTAAGAATTGAGTGACTACATGCATGAGAGCCAACTTCTCCAAGTTCCACCCAACCTCTTAGCGGGCATGTAAACGCCACAAACATGATCTCACCGTCAAAATGCGGTGCACATCACAAGAATCTTGATTGGCTTGAGGCATATATGACATATTCAACATTGTTTATAATCGACCACCTCGAATAGAAATTGCAATCGCTTTATCATGAAAGCACATACCTTTCACTAATTCATCTGGGATGCAATTCTCCTCTTCGAAGGTTGAATCATCTGATGGGCCATCAAATGCAAGGTCTTCATCCCATTCTCCAGTGGTTTGAGTACTACGCATATAATCATTATTATGTATCAAATGCTCCTCAAGATGACTCGTTCATTAAGTAATCAACAATCAAATCTCATATGGGATGGTTCTACGCTCTTAAATCACCCGCCCGAAATAATAATATAATCGCCGCCATCCTCATCACTACTATCTCCACTAGGCATAGTTTCATATTCAACATTTACATCGATGGTGATCATTACGTTGAGGGTCACTCACCCATATGAGCAGAGCTTGTGCCAAGAAATAATCATTTTCTCTGCAGCCTCATATATTTCCCTCAGTACTTATCTCGAGGAGGTGGTGTTATGTAATCAATGGTGATTCCACCTCTTTTCCGACTATGTTGCTAACCTCCCTATCTCCACATGGGAGTTCCTCAAATTCGACATACACCACACAAAGCCGCGAACATGCGCATTAATAGCCTCATAAACTTCATCATCGTTAATGTGTGTTGCAATAAATCCAGCCAAGGAAAACGACCCACCAAATTAAGAGAATTTTGATGGATCTAACGCCAACTCTTTTTTTTCGTAATTCCTCAAATTTAATCCGTCGAAATTTGGACTGATGATTTCTCCCACCAATATATGTTGGAATGAACTCATCACTTACTCGAAGTTCACCATCATAATAAAGAACAATACATACTGATCAACTCATCACTCAATAAAATAACACCGTATTCGAATCGCTACCTATTACGCAAAAAATCTTGCATTAATATGACAAATATGATGAAATACTTACGCATTCAAGCAATCACTGATCCTAATATTTCAAAGATAACAAATAAAATCCAACTATGCAATGTGACAAATAAAATAAATATTGTAATGTGACAACAACCAATTTATGCAACGCCACACTTATAAAAGCCAATCATTCTCTTTTGCAATCGAATCAAGATATTCAAAGAAAACAAATCTTTATAACACCAGTAACTCATTTGCCAAAAAAACATCACACAAGATATTCAAGAAAAAAGATCAAGCAATGATTTAACTTTTTCAACGAACATGAATCACCACATATGCTTTACAATTAGATCTTCATAACACCAAATTAAACTACACATACACACTTCCTAAATCAAAAAAAATTGATAAATATTGCACAAATGAGATCGATCACAAATTTCTATGAATATCATAATAATTAGCTTAAACAAACCAAATAAACTCATACACCGACATTATACATTTCGCTTTAGAAATACCTAAATCGGCGAAAATAATCCTTCCAAGCTACTTCTTCACCGACGGCGACTTTCCGGCCATGAACCGGCTACGGTACGCAAGATCGGGGAAAGCGGGGATCGAGGAAAACCCGAGAGCTTGGCCACGCAGCTCGGCCCCAGATTAGCTGGACGCAATCGGAGACAAGCCACCGACGCCAGCCGACCTTATTTAAATTTTTTTATGCTACCTGATTGCCTAATTAAATCACTAATCATGCTTAATTTGAAAATTTCGCCGTGTTTTGGCTAGTGGCAATTACAAAATTCTAAACATCAAAGTTTAAAAAGACCTTCAAGCCAAAATATTATGAGTGTCAATTACTCAGATTGATAAGGGCCTTGGAAACTATTATCAGGCTCTTGATTCAAATTTCGCCTACAGTCATTATGGACTTGGGCGATTGAAGAAAAAAAACCTTCAAGGCACATTATTAAACCATTTCAACTTTATTTAATATTCAAACAAAGATTTTCTTGCTTGTGATACAAAACTTTAATCATAAGTTTCGATTGTTGCTTCTTTACAATGCTACTTTGTTCTTCTATCATAACAACAAGTAAGACTTCAAATCAAGAATCTGAATTTTCTTATAATTACAGATCAGCTTTACTGCAGTTTTGTTTCCAGCAGTATCATTGGCCTACATCGGACAAGCTTCATATCTCACCAAATTTCCAGAACAAGTTGGTGACACCTTCTATAAATCAATTCCAGGTATGATGAATCCCAAATATTATTTATATATTTAAAAAAAAAACAACTAATATCATAAAAATAAATTTTATTTCTGAAATTTCCCTTTTAACTTACAGAGCCACTATTCTGGCCAAGTTTTATAATTGCCATTGCCGCTGCAATCATTGCAAGCCAGGCCATGATATCTGGAGCATTTTCTATCATTCAACAATATCAAGGTCTATCTTGCTTTCCAAGAGTAAAAGTTATCCATACTTCTACAGAATATGAGGGCCAAGTCTATATTCCAGAGATAAATTATTAATGGTTGCCAGTGTGTTAGTGACTGCGATTTTCAGAAGCACAACGCACATCGGAAATGCATATGGTAAGATCAGAAATAATCATTGATCATATTACCAGATAATCAATCATGTTACATGTTTAGATCCACAGAAAGATGATCTAGATATAAGCATGAAACAAGAACTGAAAAAAAAAATTCTAAATTAAACACAAATGAACGAGAAGAAGGAGCTTTCAAAAAAATCCTAAATTAAACACAATCTAATCAGTATGTGCATTAACTTTTTTCTAACTGTTGCTTTCTAACCAAAAAGGTTATAAATAGAAATGGCATGGAACAGCCTAATGATGATGATTATAAGTAACCATGACCTTAAAAAAAACTTCTAAACAATTTCATATTCACTGCAGCAACATATCAACTTCAGGTGACCGTTAGAAATGTTCTAAAATAGAAATTTCGGACTGATTCATCAGATTTGATACTATTGTTAGTGCCAAAGTTAGGGAACTAATACAATTACAAAAAATCATGACAAAATATACTCTCTATTTTTTTATAACCTTTCACTCCGCAGGAATCGCAGTCGTTTCAGTTATGCTAATAACAACAGCGCTGGTGACATTAGTAATGCTTCTGATATGGAAAACAAGCATTTGGTGGATTTCATTGTTTGTGATAGTAATTGGTGGAATAGAAGCCATATATCTATCAGCAGTTCTGTCAAAGTTTGTAAAGGAGGCTTCCTTCCATTGGCATTTGCATTGTTTCTCATGCTGATAATGGGCATATGGCATTATGTCCACGTCAAATGCTACAATTTTGAGCTGGAGAACAAAGTTTCAAGTAATTACATACAAGAATTAGCCTGTGATAGAAACGTTGCAAGAATACCAGGAATCGGACTTCTATACTCAGAACTAGTCCAAGGCATCCCGCCCATATTTCGTCACTTTGTCGAAAAGATACCTTCGATCCACTCGGTATTTGTGTTTGTTTCAGTCAAGCATCTTCCGGTAAGCAAAGTCGATCCGCACGAACGTTTTCTTTTTCGACAGCTTGAACCGAGAGAGTTCAGAGTCTTCAAATGCGTGGTTCGTTATGGGTACAAAGATGCCATAGGAGGTAGCTAAGGAGTTTGAGAAGACGCTCATTAAACAGCTGAAAGAATTCATTTACCATGAATTCTTCATTCAAGAGGTCGGTTCTTCACCACTGCAAAACTATCCGTTGGAAGAATCAGCAACTGAAGCAACAGAAAGCAATCAGCAGCGAGCGGGATTGGCCACAATTCATGCAGATGAAATGCTGAAAGCGCAAGGTTCGGCCAGTCATTCTTCAGGATCAATACTTCCTGCTAATAACAGTAACCGGTCGACAGACTCTTTTGGCACGCAGGTTCCGGCCATTGAGCAGGAGAAGCAGTTCATTCAGAAGGAGATGGAGAAGGGAGTGGTATATCTACTGGGAGAAACGGAAATGGTGGCGAGGTCCAATTCTTCTATCATCAAAAGAGTGGTAGTAAACAATATCTATCATTTCATTAGGAGGAATTTCAGGCAGGGAGATGAGGCCATGTCGATTCCTAAGGCGAGGCTGCTCAAGGTTGGAGTGACATATGAGATATAGATAAAACTGTGATTCCTTCTTAATGTTGTTCAGATGTTATAGGATTACAGCGCATAGTTAATGACAAGAGATGGTGATTATTGAACTTCAGAAAATTAAAATATATATAAGTCTATGTAATTCACATTTCTCTCTACTCTCTAGAGATCTATCTTCGTTATTTCTATATTGCAGAAAAGTTATTACTGTATGCCTCCCCTATGGTTCTGATAAATATTATCAAACCCAGAAATTTAAAAGTTTTTCAACCACTTACCGTTAAAAGGGAGGGTATTTTAGTTATTAAATAAAAAAATTAAAAATCAAAATCCTTGATTCTCATGCCATTTTCTAACCCTAATAATAAATATAAAATAAAGATTATCTTGATCTAAAAAAAATAAATGAATAGGCACCCAAAATAGAGAGAAGATGATATACAAATGAGCCTACTCATCTCATGCATAAAAAAATAGTTTCATATGAGAAGTTGCTCTAATTGTATTTGGGTTAGTGGAGTTAAAGATGAGATGACTCTGGGTTAAAGTTTTAGACCCGTTCAATAAATGGGTTAAGTTCGGATCATATCTATTCAGGTTGAGTTTCGGTCATATCTAATCGAGTCTAATTCGGGTCAAATTCAAACCCACATGTTGAACCATATTTACACCCTTAATAATTTGATTATAGTTTCATATTTAAGTTGTGTTTGCGCAATGGTTGTATAGCCACACATCGCATGCAATCATTTAGGGCACAGCCCAAATGTTGTTTAGATGTGATTAGGGCATAGTTAATGACAAGAGATGGTGATTATTGAACTTCAGAAGATTAAAAATATATATATATGTGTATGTAACTCACATTTCTCTCTATTCTCTAGAGATCAATCTTCATTATTGCTATATTCCAGAGAAAGTAATTACCATATACCTCCACTAAGGTTCTGCTAAATATTATCACCGAGAAATTTAAAAAGTTTTACAACCATTTACCGTTAAAAGGGAGGGTATTTTAGTTATTAAATGAAAAAAAAATTAAAAATCAAAATCCTTGATTCTCATGTCATTTTCTAACCCTAATAATAAATATAAATTAAAGATTATGATCTTAATCTAAACAAAAAATAAATGAATATGCACCCAAAATAGAGAGAAGATGAATATACAAATGAGCCTACTCATCTTCATGCATAAAAAAAAGTGTCATATGAGAAGTTGCTCTAATTGTATTTGGAACATATTTTTAAAATAAGTATTAACTAATTATTAATTATAATTTTAAGTACATATAAAAAATTTCAGTTTAGATACGCCCATAAGTGATTGCCACCACCTCATCACGAGGTGACTTAAAGTCACGATCGATTATCGGCGACTAATACTACCAGCAATGGAATCGATTATCGAGCGATACGTTAAAGCCACGCTGATAATCGCTCGACTAGCTTTGGCTCAAGCAGGCCAGTAACCTAATAAGGAGGCGATTTTCCTGTTGTCATTTTTTTTTTTTGAAAAAGAAGTGTTTTTTACAAAAGTTATATTTGTCTGCAGTTTGCAACTATAAATTCAATCGGATATCAATAATAACAGTAGTATTATCATCAAATTAAAACTATTTTATATGAATTAGTTGTACAACTAAACAAATTATACAGAAAAATTTTAATTCATATCTTAAGTAAACCCAGTTACAAATATAGAACTATACAAAATACACAAAAGAGTATTCATTCATAATTGAAGTAGAGTCAGTCACAAATACACACAATACACATACATCTCTGTATACTATCGCCTCGACGCGTATCGTTATCGCGACTACACGGAGTGTAGTGCGTAGTTCTTCAATGGGCGATCACGTGGTGATGGGAGACATCATGTGGTCCTTGATCCCGACAACTCATCATCGGCAGAGTCTCCTAAAGGCACCCAATCTTGTGAAGGTGCAACGTCCATATGGTGCTAAGACTGAGAGCTCTTTTGATAAGTGGAAGGCCCTGGATCAGCATAAGTAGATGGGCCCGCACCCATGTTCTTACTGTGTAGTCGAGGCTGGATCATGTATAACATATGCTTTCGTGTGATGTCGGAGCAGTAGCTAATGTGTGTATAATCTCAAATCATGGCATATCTTCTCATACCTATTTATAGAAAGTCAGTCACTGGACATCCAAAGAAAGGTTGTAAAATGTCCTCTGTTGCTAAGATATGCTCTTTAAGCAAGTGTATATTACTATGAAAAGGCTGAAGGAGTACCTAAGAAAATTTGTAGATTGTAAATATTATCTTACATAGGCTCGCCGCAAGTGCTCGGGGTAGCATGTTGTCGTGGATCAATAGGCCTTAAGTACAACGGCTGACCTGACTATAACATGTATTCTGAAGGAATTGTACATCACCATCGGTGTCATCTACAACAGCAATGTGATCTCTCGAGCCTCCGTAGCGATTGTCGATGATAGAACCCTATCGCCATGCAAGAAGGTTATGTTGGGATGGACCTCACGAAGGTGCGGATCGTGTCATCGGCCATCTCAACCGCTCCTCGACGTCTCGGCTGGAAGGCTCCTCGACCATCGTACCTGTGAAAAAAAGAACAAAGAAAAATGGACAATGGTAAAAGTCATTAATATTAAAATTGTGCAAAAGTACGGAAGAAATTTAAAATCCCTATACCCTATCTACATGATATTTTGCTACACTATCCATACTAATCTTCTACTAGTAGGGTTGTGTGGGCACGATGTCCGGTAATGACCAACTGATTTACATAAACTGCACATACGAGTGCTCTGTCCTGCACTCTCGTCCATTGTGTTCTTATATTGACTTGATCGTGGTCTACCTGATCTTACTTTAACATTGGGTGACAGCAAAGGATACAGTCCCCGCTCCGCATCAAAGTCCGACCAGCTATTTCGATCTACCAAAATGAAAGTTCGCATAGTATGTATGCCCATATATTGCCATGGTGTAATATCTTGGCATGTAAGCCAAATGATTCAATCTTCAATGGACTAAAGCAGCAATAGAATGACCACATGGCATATGATAAATCGGTGTTGATGACTACATGACGCTCAAGTGAAGTCAACTCTGAAGGATCGACAACCCATGTCGAACACTTGCACTTCATTAGCATTGATATTGACTGGTTGTGGATAGTGTCTTGCCTATTGACCTGTTACTTTTGTCCAAACACAAGGACGATTGACAAAATATTTTTCTATTTCAGTTGGATTACATCAAGGACCAGCTTTAAGCCCTTATCTTTTCTACTTTAGTTTTGGATGTTCTTACTATGCATTTACAAGAAGATGTACCTTGGTGTATGCTTTTTGCTGATGACATTCTTCTTGTTGATAAGACTAGAGAGGGAGTCCAAGAGAAACTTGAATTATGGAGGTCAACTTTAGAGTCTAAAGGTTTTCGTTTAAGTAGATCTATGGAGTGTAATTTTAGTTGTAGAAGTTCTAGTGGTAGTGTTGTGACATTAGGTGAACAAGTCATTAATAAGAGTGAGCGATTCAAATATTTAGGCTATTGTTGAATGATGGTGAAATAGATGGAGATGTTATTAGTAGAATTCAAGTTGGATGGTTGAAGTGAAGGAATGCATCCGACCTATTATGTGATAAAAAAAGTTTCACTTAAACTTAAGAAAATTTTAATAAGATGGTGGTAAGACCTGCAATGACTTATAATGTAGAATGTTGGCCAATAAAAGAGAAGCATAAGACTAAGCTAAGTGTTACAGAGATGAGGATGCTTAGGTGGATGAGTGGCTTTACTCTTAGAGATAGAATACAAAATGAGTATGTTCAGGAAAAAGTCAGAGTAGCTCTAGTGGTAGATAAGATTAGGGATAGTTGCCTTAGATGGTTTGACCACATAAAGCGTCGGTCGTCCGATGACCCGATTAGGAGAGTAGATGCATTAGATTTGCCTTATGTTAAGAAAGGTAGAGGTAGACTTAAAAAGACTTCGTTAAGATGTATAAAAAATGATCTTAGTATACTGGAATTAAATGAGAATTTGACACAAAATAGGACACAATGGAGATGGAGGATTCATGTAACCGACCCCACCTAGTGGGATTAAGGCTTGTTGTTGTTATTGTGGATAGTGTCTTGCCTCACGCTCGAATCTACTAAGCACAACCTGTGCTCTAAGAGAGAATGTAAATTCATCAGTTGGTTCTCCCAAGTCCATGATACTGGCTCTCTTATAAACTAAACCCATAATATTATAATAAACTACTGTGATCAGTGCTTAAATTAGCAATCTCTTGCTCGTTTGAGAAATGCATTGAAACATTCAGATACATTTGTCATCATAGTACCATATTTACCGCCATCATGGACCAATGACCACTTGCACACATCACGCTTTATTAACCATTGGTATGCTTCCGCTTTGATATTTTTTATGTTTATCATGTGTCAATTGAATATGTTTATGACATTTGTGCTGTTAGATAGATACATTTTTTTTACATAGAAATTCAATATCTACAATACCCATTCTACTCACTGATTTTTTGAAGTTCTCCCTCACATGCGCAATGATGCATTAAGGGAATACATCTCGACAACCACGTACCAACCCTGCATGCTTATCTGAGATAATACATAAATCACTCATTGCTTAAACAATAGGTAACAGCTACTGCATGCACATAATGAACCAGAGCCAGGACTCGTTATTTTTATATTCAACTATAGCGAAAGCAAGCAAAAATAATACATTGTTGGCATCAATACCTATAGCCGTGAGTAGCGTACCACAATACTTTCCTAGTAGGAATGTTCCGTGCATGCTCAAAACAGGACGATAAAATTCCCAACTTGATATTGATGGTCTAAACGCCCAAAATAATCTTTGAAACCTGCATGTATTTGATGATAAAATTTTGTAAATAGTTCATGGCAGAACAGAGCATAATAAATTCATGAATAGACCAAGAGAGAGGTACGAGTCCTCCCAACTCCAAAATATTGCTCTGATACTCTTACGTCGCGCATCCCATGCCTTCATGTAAGACACTTTAATATTAAATTTTGATTGCATCCTTCAAATGATCTCCCTTGTTTCAAGTCTATCTGAGATCGCATAATTGATATTATGAAATAACTAATTAACTTAGACGTGCATTGACGATGTCCAGAATAACTGATAGTGTTGATGCATGTATGCAGTGTACTTAACGTTGATATCCTCCAAGCACATCCCAACCTTTTGCTCTGCTACACCATGTCCAAGTAAGATCTCTTAGGATTTGTTGCAGTACATACAACAAGAAAATTCTTTTGATTCAAGTGATGGTAAGAACCGAATATTATTTAGTATTGACCAATCAGTGACTGCAAACTGAAGGTCCTTCTTATTTGAGAAACACATACCTTCATATAGGTCAACTGGAACTTCGATGTCATCTGAAAAACTTGTACTATCAGATGGACCATCAAACACAATGTATGCATCCCAATCTTTTGTAGTTTGACATGCGTAAATAGTCGTTATTATGATCATAGCATCATCATTTGCATAATTTCGGATTAAATGATTCCTAATAAGCTCGTTACCAACATTGTTGTCACATAAATTATTATTACCAAGGAAAGAATTCTCTTCAGCATCGCTATCATTAGATGCATCACTTGATTCGCTATTCATTATGTCGTATTCGTCATCAGACAAAACTCTAGATGCACTAGGATGCTCGTGCAATCGTGCTTCAACAGGCACCTGAGTTTTGTGTCAATAAATTCAACATCGTTAAAAAAAGAAGAGATAAGATGCACCATAAAATGAAGACACTAACAGTGATGTTAAGGTAACTGCTAACCTTGGTCATCGCAGAGTGTACTGCCGACAAAGTGAAATCATGAGCGTAATCAAATAGAATATTATATTGCACGAGATCAATATTAGTTGCAGCTAAAGAAGTACATTGTGACTTGACTTCCACATAAAGAACTAATGTTTGACGAGAAACTTCATCTAAGATATAATCGCACTTCATCGTCGAAATTAGATGCTATGTATCCCATGCCAACGGAAAATGACATGTTAGCTCTACTATAAAGTTATCTACATCATAATGTATAGATCTAAGCACTTTCTATTTTAAATCTTCTAAGCTTGTATGACATGAGACTTGAGTATGATGATTTTTTTCACCAACATAACTTGGGATAAACCGATCATCAACGATCGTTGTCCATCATAGAAGAGGATCAAGAAACAAGCTCGACTCATCCTAATATATGCCCCACCAACCTACAGTGTTGAATGAACAAAATGAAAAATTGATATTTCACTAATCTCAAAATAAATCTAGTAATTTTCAAAAGCATTCTAATACAATTTTCAAACTCATCACAAATCAAGCATAGCAATTTTTAGTTATTAAAATGCTCATCATAATCTAGTTTTTTTATATATGAAGCTCAAGCATCACTTCATCACTCACCCTTTCTTTAATTTTTTTAGGGACATCATTGTTTGAGAAAGTGCTTTATAATCAAGTACAACAAGAGACTATAAATTACTAGTGTATCATAATCTAGTTTCAAATAGATTTATTTTTTTAGGACTAATAAAGATGTAGTTGCTTATAAGAGATACGATAGCTTATTGCATCACTGATTCAAATGTAGTACTCTTAGAGTAACTCTCTTAATCTATGGTACTTCTCATGAGGACCACACTTTAAATCTTAATCTCACATACAATCATATTAATTTAAGCTTATATATATTTTAATTCTTTACCAACCTCATAAATAATGCCACATGTGCTATTATAAAATCGTGTGTAGCTAATAAGTTTAGATCATTGATCAAGACCTACATAAATAACTTTACATATTAAAAATTGATGCTTCATACATGAAATTGCTACTTATTTTCATTAAAGAGAAAGAAGAACTTACACCTTTCACACCACCAAAACCCTCAAGATGCTTGGAATGATTATTTATCCCACATAAAGTTAAAAACCAATGACCAAATCAAAGAAGAACTTGCTTTCACACCACCAAAATAAATGGAATACGGGGAGAACCGAAAATATACCTTAGGGAGTCGATCATGCGAAGTTGGAGCAGCGTAAGAGTGGAGCCGAGTTGTACATGAAGCCTCTGGAGCCGGAGTTGATGGTGGAGCTGGGAGCGCGAATGGGTGGGATTAGGTCGTCGTCGAGGGTTCGTCGGAGGGTCGGGAAGGAAAAACAAATGGATCGCTCGCACGCGAGGTCTACCACAGCTGCACCCTAAATATTTAGGTTGTAGCCAGCCGCCCGATAATTGATGTCGACCTAAAATCAATCGACTAGCCAATAATCGATTGTTTTAAGCCACCTCGATGAGGTATTAGTGCAATACCTAAACTGAAATTTTTTTTATATATACTTAAAATTATAATTAATAATTATTTAATACTTATTTTTAAAAAATCTTCTTGTATTTGGGACATTGGAGTTAAAGATGGGATGACTCTAGGTTAAAGTTTTAGATCCATTCAATAAATGGGTCGAAGTTCGATCATATCTATTTAGGTCGATTTTAGTCATATCTAATCGAGCCTAATTCAGGTAAAATTCAAACACACACGTTGAACCATATTTACACCCTTAATTATTTGATTATAGTGTCATATTAAAGGTGTGTTTGGTGCGACGATGACGGTGCAATGCGGTGCCGCACTGCACTGCAATCATTTAAGGCATCGGGTTCTAGTTAAGTTTTGAAGAATCTCAGATGATAAAGTTATGTTTTCTAGTTAGCTTCTTTGCGTGAAAGCGAGGGTTGACTTTTGAAACTAAAAAAAAAAAACGCATCACGCAGCTTCATAAAACAACATATTCTTCGCAACATCTCCACAACTACTTTTTCAGACAACTGTAACTATCCTAAACAGACCCTTGATGTATAATATATTGTGTGATAAACAATGGTTGAATTAGAACTCGAAAAGAGGGGTGCTAAAATAAAAAATAATTAAAATATATTAAAATGTTCATTTTAATTTTTAAATCAAAATAAATAAAAAAGATTAAATAAAATAACTAAGAATAACTTATAAATTAAGAAATATATCTCTTTTAATATAGCCATTATGATTAAGTATTTTAAATTATATGTAATGCTACTTTTGTATCAAAATCACTAATTATTAATTTTACATCAAAATATATAATATCCTTCTGAATATATATTATCAATGCTCACAATAAAATTACATTAATCTTATCAAGATAATATTCATTACTAAAAATGCATATTCAAATATTATAATCAAAGCAAGTAATATCATGATCAATCTAATTAATTAATAAGATGATATATGATCGATTTTTTTTTTGACCTAGCTAATATTCGACATAAGTAAAAAATTGTGAAAAGTTTTTAAAAATTTACTTTTAATGACCTTAAATTTTAGAATTCTCTAATTAAAAGTTTAAGTGTATTATATTTATATTTTAAGTCTTGAGGATAAAATTTAATTACAAATAAACAAATATCATTAATTTTGAATGATAAGCATTCAACTTTAAAATCTAATACTAAACTCAAAATCAATAATTCAATAGCATATTCTTTAAATCTATTATTAATCTCTTGTAGTGCCTATTTATTAAGATGTTTGAAACTACTATATGCATGATAATTAAATTTAGATATAATAAATACTAAATAATTATTGAGAATTTAAATTTATGAGTGGGGCAAAATTTTTCGTGCATTATATAATATTAAAAGCTCAGTGAAAATTTAAGTACGACAATTGCCTCCCTTTAGCTGACGATAACTTATATAATTGTACTTTAAATTAACAAACTTATAATCATGCTTAAGACTCGTGTGAATATGTTCTAACTTTATTTATATAAATATTAAATTTTATTCCAAATTTGTTGGAGTCATCTTTGAATCTAATTCAAATTTTATTCAAACTCATTTTCTTCATTTTAAAAATTCAAATAAGTGATTCATAGTAAAAGGTGGGATATTGCGCGCCCCGCACTGCGACCTTATTAGGTCATCCGCACAAACCAGTAGTGCTAATTTTATGAAGAAATCAAATTTAAAATAGTTGAAAATTTTACCATTTGGATCAAACCCATAACTAATTGGGATTATTTTTAAAATAGTCTTAGTGTTAATCTTAATTACTCGTTTGGGTACGAAAAATTTTTTTTTAGCAAAATAGGCTTAGTCATCATGACGTGGCGAGCGATGGAAACGTCCGGCTGGTCCAGCGCCCGGCGTCGTCGTCAACGGCGATGGGCTACGCCGGTCATCCGTTGTGACGACGGGCTCATTACCTTTATGGCAAAAACCGTGAGCTCTCTACTTTCCTTTCCTTTCCTATTCAGTCTGGCGCTCCGTTCATCGCTTACGCGAGATCTCAAAACCGAAGCACCACCGCCAGGGAGCTTCGTCGGAGAGAGGTCGCCGACTATTTCGCAACAAACCTTAAGCCGATTTTATTTGTCTTTTCCTCCCAACCGGCTACTCCGCTCACGGATTTCAAGAAACGCCGCTAAGGAGGTTCTTCGGAAGGAGAACTCGCCATCCGTCGAGTCGCCCTTGCCGAAGCGGGATATTTCTTCGTTTGTGCGCCGATTAAGGTAATTTTTTTGCAACTTGTGATAGATCTTGTGATAGATCTAGCAAAATCCTCGAGTTATTTAGCTATATTTGTATTTCTTTTTGAATCTTATCTTTTGATCATTTTGAAGCGTTATATATATTTAAAAGAATAATAATAATAGTTGTGTAAATGAGTTGTCTGTAAAATTTGTGAAATTTGAATTGAAATTTGACCTGTTGAAATTATTAGAAAATTTATTATTCATGTTTAGCTTTGTATAGTTCATAAATAAACTTGTTCAATTTGTTTAGCTTCGAATTGGATGTTTCATATAATGAGAGTTTTCATGAGATTATATTTAACCAAGTTACTTTCACTTTGGGATTAAAATATTATATATATATATATATATATATATATATATATATATATATATATATATATATATATAAAGCTAAAACAAGCCACAAAAATAATTCAAATTAATTTTAAGAATGTCAGAAATAATAAAAAAGTTAACATTTGAATTAAAGAGTAAATTAATTGAATATTATATTAAATATAAATAAAATCTTTATTTGAAATTCAATCAAGAGACCTAATCAATTCTAAACTTCATGAAATTATTTCTTAGGATCAGGAAGGACCTTAAGGATATTTCATGAAATTTTGGGAAATTTTTTAGAATTAATTATTATTTGGTATATTTTAGTTAATTATTTTCTAAGAAACAATTAAATTAATTTCAAAATAATTGTAATAATGACTAAATATTTCATCTAAGGAGTAAGGAAAACATTATAGATATTTTTTACAAAATTTATTTTTTTATATGATTTAGTATTTTTTAATTAAAAATAATAATAATTATTTTTATTTTAAAATATATACCAATGTAATTAATATTTTATGAAAATTTTCTCAAGGGTTATTATTGCCCTGTAGAAGTATCTATTTAATTTATGAGTTATTTGGATATAATTTAAATTTTATATATTTTATTTTTATAATAAAGATGATTTAATTATGGTAATTAAAGTATTAATTATTTAATTTTAATTTTATATTTTACTTGTAGATTTTAATTTGGTTCTGGAATTTTAGTTTTTATTTTTATGCTTTGATTTGAATTAGTTGTGGATTTTTAGATGAATAATTATGTATTTTATGATTTAACTATTAATAAATCTTAGTTACTCTAAAATAGTAGGTAAATTAAGGAGAATTATGAGTTTGCAAAATATAAACTAATCAATTGTATATATATCTTGAATTATTTTTCTCTCCAACAGGAGAGGAAGAATTCTTTGGTTGGAGTTGTTGTTAGTTGAATATGAGTTGACTGCCGTAGTTATGAAAGCTGATAATTTCTTTCCAACCTATATTGGTGGAAAAAATCGACCAATTCAGATCCCACGAAGGACTAACCTGCTGGGGCTACAAAAGTGAATCATGAGATCATTGAAGTTAGACCATGCAGTCATGTTAATCTTATAGGTCGGTTTCTATTGGGTGATTTATCGCTACACATATTGACGAGTATGAATGAGTACTCGACATCAGACAACCGTAATTTATGTTGAAGTTCGAGTTAAATTGTGAGGAAAGAGATGTTGCCATTCGAGGAGCATCCGGATTAGTGATGAATTCATCACACTTGATTTGCACGCTGCCAGGAAGCGTGCGATGGTGCCACGTAAGCGGTAATGTATGACAAGTTACAATTAGCGTGATGTTGAGGGTGACGTAGGTGATGGGTATGAAACTATGCCTTATCAACAAATGCAGATGATGATGAGAGGCGATAGTGATGCGATGAATCTTCTTTAAGGGCAAATATCCATCTAGCGGTGTCGAGAAACTTATTAGGGACTACTCGGTTAGAACAAACAGTAAACTGCTATCAACAATGAGTATATCCATGCTCAAACAAGAGAATGGGATGAAGAGCAAACATTTGATGGGCGAGATGAGTCAACTTTTGTACTTGAAAGTTGCATTCGATGAACGCATGAAGGAATGTGCTTTATTGATAAGAAGCATTGTTGTTTGCGGTTGGTTGGTCTATCATAAACATCGTCAGTATGTGATCTAATAAATCCAAGTTCACTATTGTGCACTCAATATGCACGAGCTACACTGCGGTGGCGCTTACATCAAGTTCAAGTAAGAGATTAGGAGGTGCATGGAGAATTGATTTAAGCATACATAGTCATTATTCGATTCTGACATAGGCAATGTATGACGCTTTATCGATTTCATTCAACGCCATTAGGCGTCATGATTTAAAGCCCGGAGAGATTATTGGCCGTATTGAGTCAAAATTTAACATACAGTGTATCATACATGAAAGCTTGGGATGCACGCGTAAGGCACTAAAGGTTATTTTTTTGGGAGGAATCTTACCGTCGTTGGAGATATTCATGTGCTTATATGCTCAACAATGTCGATAGGTCATGAGTATAATGATGAGTCATACCAATTTCAATTATTTTGAGCCTTGATCGGTTGGCATTATTTTATATGCGGATGGGACTTTCCTCCTGTAAGCTGGGACTCTACTAGCAGTCGAATTGATGCCAACAATTATTTCACTTGCCTTTCGTAGAATCGAGAAAGTATTGAGTATGGTGTTGGTTCATCTGACACAGAGATGGTTCCATCACAGAGGTGATTTGTGCATCATTTCACCGGGATTGTGCGGTAGAGAGATATTACCGTGGGTTGCACATTGCTTTACTACATTTGTGAAAACTTCAAAAAACAGTTGAACTTGGAATCGAGACGTTGAATTCATATGCCAAATATGTGGCGGGTATCGATGATATGCATTTTAAAAGGTGTATGTATCAAGAATATCGAGAGAGGCCTACGATTGGCTCATAGCGGATGTACATCGGTGGTCTAACCCACGATGATGGTGTATGGCACCATGACTACAAATCACGTTGAATAGATACTTAAGAAGCACGTGACACCGGTCTCGTAATATAACATAACATATCGTTCGCTCCTGACTCGGCAACATCAATGAAGACGCTCCATGTTCTCTAAGGCAACTTTGCAGTAGTGAACACGAGGCAAGGAGATTTCCGATCCGATGCAATTAACAATGAGTATCAAGTTTTGCTTCCGACATACAAGGTGGGCTGTGAGAATCATATGTCTCGATGTACATGTGACGATCACAAGCTTATCACATGCCATGTCTCACGTCATTTACATTGTGCGCGTTATATTAATATATGTATTCATCTCTTATGTTTCTCAAACTTGTTGGTTATGTATTTATCTTAATGTATGTATGTGTAATTAGGAAACATGAAGTTCAAGTGGTGTGTAGTGTAATTAGCTATATGTAATTGCAAAAAAAGTATGAAAGAATTAGTAGCAGGTTAGTTGTTGTAGAAAATTAGTAAAACATCATTAACGTATTTGGTATACATATTTTGTATGGCATATGCTAGGGGTGATGCTTGTTTCTAATAGTTTTAAAATTCAGAAATTTTGCTCTATATCAATTAGTTTGAATTTAATTGACTTGTCTGTGTTATAGGTAGGATGTCTGCCAAAGAAGGTGCTCGCCGCGAGGAAGCGAGCGTCAGAGGAGGCTAGTGGACTATGGGCTGCGGCGAAGTCCACCCTAGTATAGCGGCTACGTGGTCGGCGCGACGGCCATCCAGATTTTGTAAGTCAATGTATTGATTTTTCTTATATTTTCTTTCTTGAACTATAATTTCATCTTGCGGTTTTACATTACGGATATGTCATCACACGTGCTTATGTTCAAAGAGTGGCCGGTGAACTATCCTAGATTCATGGCGCCTTAGGCGGTTATTGGATTGTGTGTCCCGGATGCGGTACATTAGATCACCACCTTCTCACGGCATTAGTGGAATGGTCTTCTCGAAATTCATTCCATTTGCCCATTGGCGAGATGGTCGGCTGCGGGATGTTGCCATGATCCCGGTATTGAATGGACCGCTATTATTGGACCGAATGTTATTGGTGAGGCGACGGTGGCATCGTGGCGATTGCGTGATGAGTTGATAAAGCACATCACGCGCACCTATCACGATCCAATCGGCGACATCACATCGAGTTTAGAATGCGCGTACATGACGCATTTGCCACTTATGGTGGTTTCTGCGTGTGGATTCTTACTTAGATATGCGAGCTTTAGCATGCATGTCGAGCTTACATTATTTTGTGATTGGTGCTTCCATGCGGACACTTGTGTTGAGATTCACTAGATTCCGCCTCTTGGAGGATCTTGACACGAGAGTTCTCATTAGAGCGGTGCCCATTTATCTGAGGAGCTCCATGAGGCAAAAGCGCCAAATATATTGCTTACGATTCTGGGTATGGGTGTGGGAATGTCAGTGGGCAGCTACATATTCCATACCGAGACATAGATGGGCTCGGTGTGGGTTGTGGAATGAAGGGTTTGTCCGAGAGGTGGCCATATATAGAGTTTATCGAGGAGCTAGATGGCTAGAGCGGTATGTTTTTTTGTATGTGCATAATTTGGGACAACTTTTGTATGTAAATAGCAACCCTAATATTCATCTCAAACAACACAGGTGATCTAGGAGCCATACGGAGCTCAGATCCATGCACGTGTCGCAGATATATGCTTACATGGGGATGACATATGGTTGGCTAGAGTACTCGATTAGTTGGAAAATGAGTTGAGTGGCACTACCGTCGTGCTCGAGCTTCGGCCTTCCCACTGGCGAGGTTGCCGAGAGTCTTCTTTCGTGCGAATGGATGGTCGAGGGAAAGCCGACATGGACTGGGTCATTTACCACCGGACATATATTGCGCAGTGGGAGAGCAGACGGGAGTTAGTTGTGGTGGTAGACTCACCCGGCCGGGTCGAGGTGCGGCATTAATCGATGAGATGGTATCGGTCTTGGGCTTCACTATATATGTTGATGCACCCCACAAGACGTATAACCCTCGAGCTTTTGGAGATCGACTCATGGTAAGCCAGCATTTCTTAACTGTGATAATCATTTTTTTTTAATTATATCATATCATTACTGTCAATGGCGTGAGCACATGTGAATCTAGAGGATATATTCACGCCTATTTTGGGAGGCGGGGCGATGAGAGAATGCGATCAATCCAAGTATGAGGGGTTGTGCGGACTTTACATAAACATGTATATTCGATAGCGCGGAGCATTCCGTACCTCAGCGTCGGTGCAGTCGGATGGGCCTGCGATGGATATTGGTCCATCATCTCCACCAGTGGTCGGACCATCTACATATACATTTACACGCCACGGTGCATTTGGATCTATGTGGTCAGATGCCTTGGCGGCCGACAGGTTCCTCCTACGTATGGGCTCCCTCCATTCCATGACACCCCATATGGGTATGTGGTTACAACCCATCAGCCAAGCGGAGGAGGGCCGGTGAACTTTCGACTTCGACCCGCTGAGACCCATTACATCCGGTAGTGATCACGATCACGTCGTAGGCATCATCGAGATGTGGATATTATATTACGTCCGATTACATTTTTATTTATTGCGTGGTTATTATATGAAACAAAAGCGCTTTTGTTTTTTGTTATTTTCTTTCTAGAAATAATTTATTTATTTATTACTATGTATTTCATTTATCATGGGAGGCAATTTGGTGTTAATCTCATGCGATCTTGTATTGTCAGTTCTTAACTTTAGAGTGCGCTTGAACCTTCTAACTTTATTATTTCTAACTTACATCATGTAGAAGGACTTTATTAGGTTGCTTTCATTGTATGTTAAAACATCATTTATTCACTAAATGGATCACATACTTTTTCTAGAGTTTTAGGATTCTATTTTGTTTATTGAAAGCATATAGATCATCTTCTTTCTCATAATATCATGAATCAATAAACAGATATATGCGGTGGTATTTATTTATAGTAGGAGGCTTGAATGTCTTTGAATGAGTATGCGAGGTTAAGCCAAGTGTCCTTCATGGGAAAATTTTACTGCTTATTCATGTTTTGAGATTGCTACATTTTTAAAAAAAAAAATTAAGGTTACTCAGTCTGACGGACAACCGTCACGATCCACCTGGCCAATCGTTCGTTTAATGACTGGCTCAAAAGTAACCAGGTCGTCAGATCAAGCGGACGCGGCAAACCGACTTCCATGTCGTCGTCTGGACAAGGCACTATTGCTAAAAAAAAAAATTTCCTAAACACCTAATTAAAATTAACACTAAGCCTATTTTAAAAATAATCCCTAACTAATTCATATATTTACCAATAAATTAAAGCCCCATATGCCATTAAATTACTAAAGTACAGTTTCAAATTTTATTTTTTAATTTTTTATTTTTATTTTTATTTAAAAATAAAATTAAAAATATTTACATACATAACATATATTTCTTATATATTTACATATCTACCTATATTTATTTTTTACATATATATCTCTATTTTTAAATATCACATCAAAAATAACATTTTTATTAATTTTTTAAAATAAAATACACCTTTTTAAACATACAAAATACTATATTTACAAATACATAAAAACTCTGTGATACATATAAATTTTTCTAAAATAAATTATTAATTATTATTATTTTAAAATACTCCAAATATTTATTTTAAATATTTTTAAAATATTACAAATTTTAAAAAAATAAAAAATAAATTTAAAAATACAAAATAAAATTGATCCCAAGCAAGCCATTAATGTCAAAAGATAAATTTTATATAAATAGAATTTAATTTAAACTTTTTACTTAGCAGATAAAGAATATTTATGTTATGAAAAAATGAGAATTTGAGTCAACCAAATCTAATACTGAATCTGCGACTCATTAACCCAAATCGAAATCATGTCAACTCGGAACCGACCCGATAACAATAACCTGAAAAGAAATTTATTGTGTGAATATGTACTGTGTGCATCCATATGCTATGATCTCCACATGGAATGAACAGAAGCATTGATCAGCAGCAAGTAATCATAAATCTGCTCCTGCAAGAAGCATGGTTAGCTAATAGCTGGCACCCATTGATCTATAAGTTTCAAATGAAATATAAATTACAGCTGACTAGTTAACAAATAAAATTTCATATTTCTCAAAATAATAATAATAATAATAATAATAATAACAATATAAAATCATATCTTCCTATTGAAAAGAGATTATTTTTGTGAGTAAAATTTATGACTAATGGGTCAATAAAGGCAACTAATCACTACTTCAAATCTATGCTCAACAATTCAAAAAATAATCACAAGTCCAATTTGGTCCATCAATAAAGAAGAAATTATTATGTAAGTGTAACTCCGGTTTAATAATATCGTGTAATAACTTAGTTAATGTACATTGTATTTTGGATGTATGTATTATTATATATCGATATAATATTAGCACATGCGTATATAACATATACCGCGATGCAGTTCATTGATAAATGGATAGTGGCGTGTATTGAATAAGCGTCATTTGATCGTGTTATTAAAGTCCAGACGTAGAGTTATATTCAAACTCCGCACGTAATAATTTTCCCCCCAAAAAATGAGTAAAATCACTGACAAACATTTAGAAAAAATTTGGATCGATATATTCCGATCAAAAATTGATCAAGATGATTTTACAGCCATCAAATTTGCTTTTTGAGATTAGTGAAATGTATGACTAAACAATCAAAACTTATATTACACTCATTTCAATACATAAGGATCTCTCCTTACCCTATTTATTAAACATAAGATTTTTAGCCCAAAACATAGCATGTCTTAACACCAAAAGTCAGATTTAAAGACTTCATCCCTAAGGCATTTAAACTATAGTTCGTCTGCTATTGAACTTTGTACTAAATATAAAGTTTTTTATCCAAATGCCATTTCAATTTCCACAAACTTCTAATAATAGTATGGAGATATATACATATCACACAATTCTATTTACATATTTATCTAATACCTAAACTTCAATATTCACATAAAAAATACTTAAAGTCTTTCAACATCACATCAAAATATCATTATCACTAACTTTTTTGAAGTGAAATATACATTTTCATCAACTAGTAAGTTTAACATATGTAAAATTTAAATTTTAGGCACTGGATATGTAAATGAATAAAAATTATGTGATATATATGTACATGTTCCTAATAATTAGTGATATACACAACTTTACAGTTGCGTTACAAAGATAAAATTTCAGTGACATTAGATCACAATAGATGCAACTAATAACTACTTCAACTAGCCCTACACTAATTAAAATACTACACTAGAATGAACATTCTGCTTCTTCGGAGATTGGCTACAGTTACATTTAGCAAAGCATAAATTGAGAGAAATGATGCAATATAGTTACCAAAGTGAGTCCTAATAAGCTGCAAATAAACAAGTCTTTTATCTATAGATGTCACACAAAGCTCTACAGATGCACAGAAAGGCTCATTAGCAAAACTCATGAACTAATGAAGTTGAACATTCATACAGGGACTATTTGGTTGGATGTTTGTGAAACGCAATGCATTTTAAAAAACAGTTGTGTAGTTGGATGCAGATGAAATACTTTTTTTTTTTTTGGGTGTTTGTGATGATATATTTTAAATATTGACTCTCTTTCTCTCTCTTGTTCCTTAGCTATAAACTCAGAGGAGAAGAAATGGGATAGGCAGCAAGGGATGACCGACAAGACAGGCAACAAACAATAGGGCAAGGCAGCGTGGCTAAGGGAAGAGGGAGACAAACAAGGGAGCAAACACGGGTGAGGTGATTGGTGAGGGTGTGGGCGAGGCGGTGTGGCACTATCAGGGCAAGGGTAAGGACAAATGAAGAGGAATGAGGGAGAAATGAACAATACACTAATAAAAGCTTTCGACAAAGTAGCCATTTACAGTAACACTCCCCAATAAATTTAGCTTAAAATGGGGCCACATTAATTTACATTTAGAGCTCATTTGGGGTAACTGCAGCTTTAATAAAAATGATTGTAAAACTCTGAGAAAAGTAACATTTAAAAAAATTATTGTGGGTAATATAAATATTTTTTTAATTCAAATAACAACTTTTTGATGATCACCACACTTTAATAGTTCTGATTCTCAAAAATAACTTTTCACAACAATTTTCTAAAAAATAACCAGAAAACTGGTAACTAAACACAATTATGATTGCTTTCATAAAAACAAAGTAACCAAAAAGTTGTACCAAATGCACCCTTACTAAATAATAAAACAAAATGTTTAAAGATCTCTCCATACCCAATTTGTTAAATATAAGATTTTTTTTGCACACAAATAAGGTGCCTCACTTTGAAGATTTCAACATGTACACTGGATATGCACCTTTTATAAGATTCATTATATGTAAGCCTTCATATCTAAGATATAAAGTCTTTGACATAACTAAAGGGATCCTTAAAGATCATCAATTTAGCACATATTTAACAGTATTAAATACTAAATACTCTCTCACCCTCCCTCCAAAAAGCTTTCGATTTGAACATTTAGTATGAATTTATCTGGGGAGATATATTATTACTCCTAGAAAGTTACAACGAACCAAGGATACAGAGCCTGCTCAATGATATCGAAAAAATGATCAATCATTGAAGAGTATGATATCTTACCTGTTTGGAACTGGGGATCAATAGAGAAAAGCTCTCTCTGTTCATCAGATGGGTTTCGCAGCCAACAGCAAAACATCCATGCCTACAACTGAAGAAATGAGAGCAGAGCTAAGAAGCCAAAATGTTGCACATCATTATGGCTACACCCAACATGGCAATTCATAAGGCTAATGAAATCTCAGTTGTTCCAATTAAATTTGCCTTGGAAATAGAATTCCGGTCTGAAGAATTTGGGTTCCAACGACATCATAAGACATATGACCCAGTCTCGACAAAACCTGGAAAGAGAACACAAAATGTTTCATGAAGCAAATTTACAAATTTCATCAGATTCACAGTAAAAAAAAACCTATTAAAATGACTTACAATAAATAGAAGGAAAAAAAATAGTGATGTTCTCCGTGAAATAGAACCAACACAAAATACACCAAGTGCTGCGGCTAGAAGCACGCTCTGAAACACTAATCCAGCAGCTCCTGCCTGTAAAGATCAATAAAAGGAATCAGTGTAGGCATGAAAGCTAAATTAGGGAATGTGTTTTGGTTAAAGACCTTCAGAATGCCTAATTTTTCAACCAGAGTTGCAGATATGAATGTTGCCGCAACTCCCATGAATGCAGATAACCCGCTAAACCCACCAATGATTGATGGAGTGACTCCTGCCATAAATGAAAAGCATCGTCATGGTGGAAATACAGGATAAATAAAAAAAGGTGCTACTTAAACAATTCAACATCGAAAGGTTCGGCATCCAATTTGAAACAACATTATGCCGTTGCTGCAAGAAATTATCCATGGAATCAGTCAACTGTAGGATTTTACTAACAATGGAGAGCTGCAATGGACTTGGACCACTAGCCATGTTCAATCCACAAGAGAGCGAAAGAGAGAGTGCATATATATATATATATATATAAAGAAGAGAGAGAGAAGGGGAGAGGGGGCTGAGGGAGCTAGGTATCATTGAGAATAAGATGGTTGTTATTTAATTCAAGAATACTAGCATTTAACTGTTACATATAATGGAATAAATTAAAAAGATGCTCTTCCTATGACATAGGAAGATCCTGCATCATAGAGAGAGGATCAAAGGGATATTTCAACAAACTAGGTATTGGCATAGATAGGAACATCTTATGCAAATAATATAATCATGAAAACAACACATTATAGCTATCCTTATATAAAGTAAAGTCCAGGTAATGCAGAGCAAGAAAATTGAAAATAGATATACGAATATAGGAAAAATCTATTTAATCTGGAACCAATGTGGCAATTGTCATTACAAGGTTAGAGTCAGACTTCGTTTGGGAGGGCTTTTTTAGTGCTTTTTGCTTTGAGGCGTGAATTTAATTTTGATTGTTTGAATAGTGTGCTTTTGAAATTGCGTTTTAGCTCAATCAACTCCGTTTTGGTAAGCAAAAAGACAAATCTTTTTTTGGAAATACTTTACCAAGTATGAGAATAGAAAACGTTAAGCCATATTAGAATATGGTTAATCAAGGTAGCTTTCAAGGAGGATCACACTATTAGATTCGCCTAAAACATTCCTTCAAGTACAGTACAAAGAGGTCCACACAAAAGAAACTCATGATCCCTGAACTTTAAGAGAGAGAGAAAGAGAGTTTAGAGATTAGACATATTCTTTCTCTTATTTTATTCCCTCATTATTTCTCTTCTTAGGCAACCTAAATCTCGTTTGGGTATGTTCTCATCTTCATGAACAATCTTATCTAACTAGTGCACCAAAACTGTTTGCCTCAAATGGTTAGGTTTACTCCATATAGTAACCCATGTGCCCCAATGGAGTCTACTTTTGTTGCTTTCATTGAGATATATGGACGGAAAAAAAAATGATGATCAATCGACGTGAGAGATAAAAATATCCAAACATTAGTCTCCTCCAACACCAATGAAGTTTCCCAAGTTCAGTACTATCAAGCAAGTGCAATAGCAGTAAAGGTTGTGAAATAGTATAGGAGGTGAGGGTCTTTTCTTTTAGATAAAATTGCTTATACGTCTTTTTTCCTTATTTCCTTAAGTGGGGTGGTTAAGTAATTATAAGTTTTAAACATTAATAGACAGTTTGTCTATAAATACCCAAGCCTTATGTTGTCGTCAGAGAACTTTAGTTCAGATTCTGAATTGGAGGAAGAATTTCCTATTTTTGGGGGTGATTTCCCAAGTTTGAGAGGATGAGAAGGGTGGAAGATCATAGCAGAATCTGAGATTTCGCCACAATCAATCACAAAAGCTTCTACCCTTTTATCTCATATTTCTTAGCCCTGGCATGTCAAATCAAGTAATTGTATATCAGTATTCTGTAGCAAAAAAATCCAATTCCAGCAGTGAAAAAAATCATCCCAGAGTATCCGTGGACATACTGGAGTCAAACAGTATGCCAAAATTGATTCCAGCACTTTAAATCCATTTTTTGATGGCTGTCCAAGACAAGCCTCAACAAAATCCAACAGATGGAAAGATCCCCAGCTGCTGCATCGTGGCAGGAAGAACCCACGGAGGAGGGTCATACAGAAATTCTTCCATAGCAATAGGTGTCAAGAACCTTCCATCACTATTTCGGCTTAACTTGTTAAGCCAAGAAGCATTCCCATCAGTTCAGCCAAAACACAAAGTTCCATCGTCTTGAATCTATCAGGTTCTCTGTATGCCAAATTTCTGATTCAGCTGTATATTTTGCTCTCATGAACATTTACTCTACACAAACTCTCTTATTTTAACTTGCACATGGCTGAGATTCAGTCGGGCACTGATGCTTGATTATTAGTCAAATATGAGTGAATTATGATTTGGTGAAATGTTTTGATTTTTTGAAATGTTTTCATGTATTGAATTGAAAGAACTCAAAAATTATGTTAATTATTTCGTAATTGTGAGAGTGAATTAAATTACATTGAATCAAGTATTACATGATTATTATGTGATTAGAAAACCAAGCAAATTAATATTTTAGCTTAACAAATGTTTTCACCTTATTAAAATGCCTATAATTGAGTAATTTTCATTTGACTACTAGCCATATCTGAGTGAATTATGACTTGATAAAATGTTATGAATTTATGAAATGTTGTTTTCTTGGAAAAAAAAAATAAAGGCTTTAGAGCAAGGAAAAAGGCTGGAAAAAGATCAAACACCACTCATCCAGAGATTTTATCGCAACTTGTTGATTGAGTGGAAGAAGAAAACATAGTAATCACAATATTTCCAAATCCTCTACAACAGGTCTCCGTTGCCTATTCTATAGTCATTAGTACCTTCTTGATTTCTCGAAAACATAAACTATTCTTTTCTCTTTTTGGATTGTTTTTACAGCTGACTGGAAAATTCAGCCATTTTATATTTTGACGGCGGCTGTTGGGAGATGGGAACATCAGCATCAAGAAGTCAGGAGTAGAAAGTAATTGCATGGATTGAATCCAAAAGAAATCACCAAGCAGGTAAAGCAGGGAAGCACACGGTTCATGAAAGGTTGATTCTTTGTTTAATGAAAAGACGAAGTTGCTTAGGGTGGCATTGGGGCACAAAATAGGTCATTTGATGATTTTACTAAAGAGAAAAAGTTTAAAATAATCCCCTAACTATTAGTAAGTGGCAATTTTAGTCCCAGAGTTTCACAATAATCCAATTTGTTCCCCCGACTCTTGAAAATTGATACCAATTGATCTATAGGCCGAATTTCAACATTAAAGTTGTTCCCAACTATTAAATGTGAAAGTATTTTAAAAATAACATCTGCACATATAATTATATTTTTTATATTGATATATTTTCACATGTAACAAATTAATTTTGACAATTAATTAATAGGAAACAAATCATAATTCATATTATCTTGCTTAGATGTTTTTTTAGCTAATTCTCAAAGATTATAACTTATTGTACCTTAGGTATTTTAAAAATATTAAATATACATGATTATATTTTTTTATATTGCTCTATTTTCACATATCATGAATTAATTTTGACATCTAATTAATGAGGGATAAATCATAATTTATATTACAAAAACAAATAATTATGATTTGTCCCTTTTTAATTAAATATCAAAATTAATTTATTACATGTAAAAATAAAACAATATAAAAAAAAATTCATGTATATTTTTTATTCCTAAAATACACCCATATTTAATGATTGAGGTTAATTTTAACAGTAAAATTCAACTTACGAACCAATTGAAATCAATTTTCAAAAATTGAAGAACCATATTAGATCAATGCAAAACTTTGGGACTAATTGGCCATTTACTAAAAGTAGGGGGATTATTTTGAGCTTTTATTTCTTTTGTTAAAGCATGTGATGCATGCCATGAAGATTTAATGTTATTATGACTTAAATGGCATTGCTAGTAGCATTAAAAAGCTTGCAATTTTAAAGAATGAATTTGAGATTATGAAGAAGAAGATGGATGACAAGCACAAGAAAGTAACATGCCTTGAACCGAAGACTAAAATTTTGACACATGGATATCAAACGAGGGGTGAAAAATTGTGGTCACAAATAAAACCACATTCAAGCAAATGGGTTGTTAGAAATCATTTGGGGCATAGCTAAATTAAGACTTATTTTTCAAAGTTAAGTTTAGATCCATTTATGTACCTGATTTGTAGTGAATTGTCTTGTAATCATCTTGGTAGTAGAATTAAAAAAAATAAACAAAATTTTATGATTTCAATCTGAAAATAGCTTAGAGATTTGTAGAGATTTGATGCACTTGACTTGTGGAATGATAGAGATTCCCCATCACCATTGAGTATCATTGAGTAGAAAGTGAGACAGAGATCACCATCAAATCGAGAATCCATACCAATGTAAATGATGAGGATTCCTCAACCCTTCCAAGATACTTCCAATGAGCAAGAGCACCAATAAATGGGTTAATACATATGTTCCCTAAATGAGACAGAAACTTTGAAATGTCCTATAATATTCATTTTGAAAGACCTTGCATGGTCTCCTTGTTCTAAATGGACCTCAATCTATACCAAATATTAAATGATAAGTATTTCTAACACATTATGAGATTCTTCTGATAAGCAAAGCACAAAAAATGGGTTAACATATGTTCCCTGGATGACAAGGAAAATTTTGAAGTTTCCTACAATGTTCATTTTGATGGTCTTTGCGTAACCTCATTGATTGAAAAGAATTGCAAGGATTTTGATAGCTCACTTCAATAAAAAGAAACAACCATAAATTCATGCTTAGGATTGTTCCATGCAAGGCATCAAAAATAGCTACCTAAACCACCTTCATTCAAGGGGTCTTGGTTGAATAAGGAGTGCTTGCGGAATGTATGAAAGCTATCGTGATAGTGGAAGGCTAGGTTCTCCCATTAAAAGGTGATTTCTCGAGATAACTACATGATTACATCAACTTGTTCCAATGTTAAGTAGGAACTTTGTTTGTATCTTGGCATAAATGTATAGGAATGAAGGAAGATATTTTGGGTGAGAAGGCTTGTTTCTGCACTATGTACTATCCCAAGAAAAATCTATAATATTTTAGTGTTGATCTTGACTTTATTTAGCATCCTTATAATATTTTATTCTTGTTACGTATATATAAATAGAACACCAATACACTTATCTAAGAAAAAAAAACAAAATAAAATTCCAACACAAAAAACTCTCTATCAATACGCTCTACTGGAAAGCTCTAAAGAAGGGAAAACTAAGCCCATCATCAACACCAACTTGAAGGATTGAGATGAAAGAAGAAACACATATAAGAGAAAATATTTCAACAATTAGAGCTCTCACAACACCACACCTTAAACCATATGCTCTTACAGTTGGATTAAGAAAAAGATAGAGATACAACTAACCAAGAAATGCACCTTCAAATTTTCCCTCACAAACCAATATGAGATGGAAGTCACTTGCAAAGTAGTGCCACAAGAGATTCATCATATAATCCTTGAAAGCTTATACTTTTAGGATTGTGATGCTAACTACTATATCGTGATTCTAACTATTATAGAAGATAAAAATCATAATGACTTATTAAAGATGGGAAGTTCAAGTCGATGACTAAACTAATACAATTCAATTAGACCTTATCTCTGCAGAATATGTCCAAAAAATGTTGAATTATTTGTAAAGCTTCACATTACTAATGTTGCAAGAGATACAATTCAACCATTGTCATCTCATCAAAAGAAAGCAATCTATTTTAACAATTTTTTCATCTTACAAGAAGACTAACAAGCATAGCCACTACACCTCTACACGATCATTGACCTCTTTTTTGACACCACGTGATATCCATAGATTTCAACCTTTTTGGCTCATTGGCTCCACATGTGACGTTGAGCCAGCCCACTTGATGGGACTAATACTTTGATATTCTTTGCCTTAAAATCCCAAACCTAGTCAACCCAACCTTAAGACAATATAGAAAATAAACCTAGGACCAAATCCTCTTTCAGCCTTAGATCAGATGACATGGAGCCTTATTATAATCATACTCGGTTGACTTAGGCCCAAAGTCTTTACCTAGCCAAACCTGACCTTGATAGTCCTATAAGAATAATAGTTAACTCTTCCTTTAGTGAACCTTTTTTTTTTTTGGGTTCATGATTGTCTATTTTTTGGTAACTCTTTTGAGAGCTCAAGTCTAAATGACTTATGAAGGATGTCATACCTCTAAAACTCTCTCCAGTCAATTTTAGTCTATATATGATTGTTCTTGGCCAATCTCTTTTCCTCTCAGAATGTCCCCACAATGGTGATTTGCCCCAGGAGCTATCCCCTTCTTCATGAAATCTCCTAAGAGCTTGGCTCTCAACAACCACCTAGGGGCAAAGAACTCACCCCTCTCAAGGTGCTCTCACTGATAACCCCTATCCTTCTCGATGTCCTCTCAAAACTTCACCAAAGAAGTCAGTCTTAGCCTGATTAGGTTGGCCCCTTAGCCAGCATCCTCTTAGCCACTTCTACATGAAAGCTGGTCTCAATGACTTCCCCAAAGAAGCCAGATTCCAGTAACACCCAAGAGAAGTCATCCTTGACCTTAACTGATAACAAACATCCCATCCTTAACTAATTTCCTAAAAAAGATAGATCACATTGACTTCCCTAGAGAATTCATCCCCTGATAACCATCCTAGAAAGGTTGAACTAAACCATTCTAGATGGCCTTGACTGACTTATTCCCTTCTTATAAGTTGTTGCATTAGCAACTCTTATCCTAATAGCATAGCTCCCGATGACCTCCCTAAAGAAATTGGCTTATATCTTTCTGATATGCTGGAGCAGAAGGTCCCAATCCACTTACCTTGAAGTACAACGCTTGAAAGAGTGATATGAACCGGGTTCTATCTTAGCCGTTGATCAGTGTGGTTTAAAACAGACCCTTCGATCTGTCTGGGGACTTTAACCTATGAGATTGGATCTGAGCCGTCTAACATGCGACCTTCTTTTCTTTTCCAGCCGTTGGATTTAGCTTCTCGGAGAAGGAACTGAAAGGGGGTTATTTCCTTGGGTTCGGCTCTTCGAGCGGCCGAAATGGCTCCAAAGAGAAGGGAAGGCTGAGGGTGCAGAGGGGAAACCCTAGGGTTTCCTGCCGGAGAAGATGGTGTTTCCGGCGAGTAATCCAGGAGAAAATGCAAGAGGAAGAAGGAGAAGAAGAAGGGCAGAGGAAAGAAGTTTTCTTTTTGAAATATTGATTACATCTGTTTGTCTCTTTCACTCTATTTATACTATCTTCTTCTTATCTACTAGATCTACTTCTTTAAAGTTTTCAAGAAGTTCTTTTCTATTTTTATAGTTACTTTTTGTTACCAGAGCCCGATCTCTTTCTGTTAGAGCTAGGGTAAAGTACTTCTTGGGCTTTTCAGTTAGTTTGTTGTTGTATTTGTAGGCGAGTTGTCGATCCTTTCTTTCTTCTTTGTTTTTTAGTTATCATTGTTTGTTGTAATGTCGATCAGTCATACAGAATTATAGTTCTTGTTGAAGTCGAATAAAAACGTCTGGATATTATTAATCTACTACGGAATTATTACTTTGTTAATCTAGCAATCAGTAATGTTGTGTTGTTAACTTTGTTGAAAATTATTACGTAATGTTTTACTAGTCTTGTAATTTCTTATTTTCTTGAGTAAAATCCTTTTGGGGCTTTTACGTGCCTTGTCTTGATGTTATCTTGTGTATTTGGGATCACATCATTACCCCCTTCCCAAACATTGATCTTGTCCTCAAGGTCAAAATCGAGCTCTGGAATTCTTCAATTGATACCCAAGATGCCTCTTTTGTTAGCATCCCATCCCATTGAACCAAAATTTCCTTCATAGTTTTATCTGCTTGTATTCTTGTCCTTTCTTCTAGAATTTTGATAGTCGACCACGCGGCCTTCATGCATTGAGTTGGTAAGATTCAGAATGTAGCTTGGAATCACATCGTATTATTTTAGTCAGATACATGAAAGACATTTGTGGATCCTTGTTGTTTAGAGTTCTACTCATATCTTCTTGTCCACATTTTTACGTAAAATTTTAAAGGGACCATAATACCTTCTTTGTAGCTGTAAGGATTCCTTGGGAAGTCATGCGTATGGTGTAGTTTTACTAACAAGATCATTTCTGAGCTGAGCTCCTTACGTGTTTATTAGTCATTTGTTGCATTATTTTGAGCTTCCGTAAGTTTGTTTTAAGTTGATGTAAGATCTTGTCCTGTTGTATTCTTGTTTACCTCTGTGTGGTAGTTGTGTTATTCATTATAGGTATAATTGTAGGTGAAAAGTCATATCTATTTGAAAAGGAGTCATTTTTGTGGAAGTATTGATGAATGTATTATAGAAGAATTCTGCCCATGAAAGAAATTGTAACAAATTTCTTGGTGTCTCTAATACAAAGCTCCTTAGATATTGTTCTAGTATTCTATTTGTTACTTGTTTGGTCATGCATAGGATGATAAACCTTCTGTGGCTTAGTGTTGTTACTTAATTTGAATAGTTCTATAAAATTACTCATAAAGATTGAGTCTCTATCACAAACTATGTCCTTTGGTATTGTAGTTTAGGTAATGCGAAATAAAATCTATATATAGGTAGCGTAAAGCGTTTGGAAGGTGAGAAATGTGCATACTTGGATAGTCTGTCTACCACCACTAGTATAGCCGTTTTGTTGTGAGACATGGGTAGTCCTGTGATAAAATCCATTAATACTTCCTCCCAAATGGTTGTTGGTATAGGTAGAGGTTGCAGTAAACCTGCAGGCTTCTGACTGTCATATTTAACTTGTTGGCATATAGGGCATGTGGAGATAAAATGTTGTATGTCCTATTTCATCTTTTCGGTGAAATTCGTAATTCGCTTCTCGTAATAATATTTCTTATTTTGATTCTTTAGATATGACAATCTAATGTCTTTATAATATATCATCCATTAGTCTATGCTTTGGAAACAAACGGCTTTTGACTTGCTCTGATTGTTTAGTTGGGAGAAGGTAGTGTTTTCTTTGATCTGTATAAAGTGTGTTGAGTATAAGCATATAAACTTTATTGTGTAGAACTTTGTCGTTGCTCTTACGCATTGTATATTTTTCTAGATAAGACATCAATTTGCCTTGTTTGTGATCCCGGTTTATATTCTATTGTGTAATCAAAGCCAAGTTTAATAAGAACCTTTGTTGAGTCAAGTTATGCATTGCATTAGTTCCACTTATGCTTTTGATCGATTCGATGGTGAACTTGTGCTGCTAATGCCATCATCTTATTCTTGTTTACATTATGGCATAGAGCTCTCTTGCATAAGTAGATGCTTTTACGTAATGATGGAGATAATTTCTTACTAAAGTAAGTGACTATTTTTTTATTAAGGCTCTATTCGCTAGATGCATCGTTTTTCTATTATAAAGGTGAGAAAAATTGGGATAAGCTAATCTTGGTAAAGATGTCATTGCTTGTTTTTGTACAAATGCTTTTTTGAGCTTTGGAACTTTTGTTTAGCTAGTAAGTCAATGGTGCAATTCGCATATTGTTTTAACAAACTTTAGTAGCTTAAACTAGGAATCCTCTCAATTGCTTAATTGATGTTGGAATTAGCCATGGTATCTTCTATTTTTTACGGTCCACTTCTATGCCTTTGGTTGATAAAATATAGCCTGAGTATTCTATCTTTTCTTGAATAAAAGAACATTTTGATGGTTTAATAAACAAGTTGTGGTGTTTCAACTTTTCTAACACTGCTTGTAAGTGATTTTGATGTTACTCCAATGTAGGGCTGTATATTAATATGTCATCAAAGAATACTAAGACAAATTTTCTTAGAAAAAATTTTAGAACTGTGTTCATCATGGCTTGGAATGTGGAGGGTGCATTTGTTAACCCAAATGGCATTACAATAAACTCATAGTATCCCTCATGTGTTCTGAAGGCTGTTTTGTATATATTTTCTTCGGTCATTCTGATTTGATGATAACTTGAACGTAAATTCAATTTTGAAAAGATGGTTGCTCCATGTAGTTCATCCATTAGCTCTTCTGGAGTTGGAATTAGAAATCTGTCAAGGATAGTGATTTTATTTAAAGCTCTGTAATCGACACAGAATCTCCAAGTTCCATCTTTTTTCTTTATTAGTAGTGTTGGAGATGAGAAAGGGCTGGTGCTTTCTCGATTATCTCATGTCGGCATTTCTTGATTAACTTTTCAATTTATATTTTAAATATGGATATCGTAGTTTTTAATTAATGAGTTTGGTGCCAAGTTGATATGATGATCAATGTTCCTTTGTGGAGGTAAATTATTTGGAGCTTGAAATATTTCTTGATACTGATGTAGTATTTGCTGAATATTGGTAGGTAAGCTTTGGAACTCATTTCTTTGTAGCTCTCGTAGATCTTGGAACTTCGTATCTGACTATTTCATCTTTTGTTTTTTGTAGTTTTGTGAATTGGTGTAAGGTAATGCTTTGAACATTAGATGTTATGTCTCCTTGTAATTGCACCAATGTATCATTATATCTCAATTTCATATTCAACTTTTTATAGTCTGTTGTACATTCTCCTAACTGTTCTAATCATTGTACTCCTAGCACAACATCTGCTCCTTACATTGGTAGCAGGTAGCAGTCAGTTATAATGGTATATCCTTGGAGTTTGATAGATATGTTGAAACATACTCATGTACATTTCAATGTTTCACCATTTCCAACCAATACTTTAAAGATAGATGCAGGTGTAACTGTATGATCAATAAATTTGGCTAATTTATATTGAATAAAATTGTGGGTTGACCCACTGTCAATCAATACATGTATTGTTTTGTTGTCAATCATTTCTTGCAATCTTAGTGTTTTGGGGTTGGATTAACCTGTAAAAGCATTGAAACTTATTTCTGGAATTTCTTCCTGTAATAATTGATTTTCTGTCTTAATTTCTTGTTGCAGGTGGTACTCTTGGTCATCATTGACCACCATTAGAGCAAATAATTTTGATTTACAGGTATGTCCTCTCTGATATTTTTCATCACAGTTGAAGCAAAGTCATTTCTTCTTTCTTTCTTCCAACTGTGTGGCTGTCAATCTCTGAATTGGTATGTTCTGTTTGTTTTGACTGTTGCTGTTGTGAATGGGCATTGTTGGAGTAGGCAGTAGGGGTTGTTGATATGGCTGTTGTTGTTTTACTGCTGAAAATTGATGAAATCTGGAAGTTCTTGGCATAGATACTTCATCGTAATCATCTTCCATTAATTTAGCTAATTGGAAGGCTTCTTTGAAGAGTTGGTAAAGCTCTAACTTCTCTCTCTTTATATCTTGTCTTAGCCGATTCAAAGCGGTTTATAAAAATTCGAATGCCGAAATTTGATTAGCTAACTCTTCAAACTCATTATAAAATTCTTGAATTTGTTATTTTTCATAACTCTCCTCTTAAATCTCTATAGAGAGGGTCCAAACCTCTGATGAGCTTTGAATTGTTGTCATGAATGTTGTTTATTTAAATGCATCCATTGATACCAACTTAGGGCAGGTTCATCCATATATACTGAAGCTATTATGAATTTTTGATCCTCTGATAGATTGTAATATTGGAAGAACTGGTATGCTTTGAATAGTCATCACCTTAGATTTTCTCCATTAAAGCGGGGCATACCGTGTGTCAGTGTTTTGTGTGTGTTGTTTGGAGGAGTAAATTGTAGGAGATGAATTATATATACACAATTGTTCTTGTGACGATTTATCAATTTATCCTCATAGGCGATAGCCTTGATACTTCATTTAATATGATAGTGATTGAAGACATTTGTTCATCATTCTTGTTTTGTCTTCCAACACATTCTTCCAATGTTTTCTTTGTATGCTGCATACGCCATTGATGTTTTGCGAGAGTCAACGAGAGCACCAATGATATGAGCGGGTTATCTTATTGATCTGGTTTAAAACAGACCCTTGTCGGGGACTTTAACCTGAGATTGGATCAGCCGTCCGTGCGACCTTATTTTCTTTTCAGTTTAGATTTAGCTTCGGAGAAGGAACAAGGGGTTATTTCCGGGTTCGGCTCTTGGCTCAGAGAAGGAAAATGAGAGGTGGAGGAAACCTAGGGTTTCTAGGAGAAGATGGTGTTCGTGAGTAATCAAGAGAAAATGCAAGAGGAAGAAGGAGAAGAAGAAGCGAGGAAGAGAAGTTTTCTTTTCAAGAATATTGATTACATCTGTTTGTCTCTCTTTCTCTTATCTTATATTCTTACTATCCTACTAGATCTACTACTTCTTTGATTTCAGAAGTTATTCTATTTTTATGATTACTTTTTTGTTACCGAGCCGATCTCTTTCATTAGGGCTAGGGTGAAGTACTTCTTCTTTAGGTTAGTTTGTTGTTGTATTTATGGCGAGTTGTCAAGATCTTTTCTTCTTATTTTCGTTATCATTATTTGTTGTCTCGACTCTGCAGAGTTATTGTTGTTGTTGAAGTCAATAGCACGGATATTATTGCGGGATCTACTCGGAATTGCAATTACTTTTGTTATTCTGCAATATGTATTATTAACTTTGTTGAAAATTATTACGTAATGTTTTACTAGTCTTGTAATTTCTTATTTTCTTGAGTAAAATCCTTGGGACTTTTGTACTTGCTTGATGTTATCTTTGTGTATTTGGGATCACATCAAAGAGCTTGCTCTTTCACCAAATGAAGACCATTACAACATAAGACTAGGACCCTTAGTCAGATAGCCCAAAATCATTCTTGCTCACCCAATGTGCAACCAACCATATTGAAACCTATCATGGTGTATGACTCCAATTAATCCTGGTTGTAAAATCAAACTTTGTGAGCCTTCCTTCAACCAAATATACAAGAGAACCATCACTTAGCAGAAAGTCAGCATGTTTGCCAAATCTGATGGGTGGCTGGGAAATCATCAAGTACACCTTTTTTTATGTTGGCATTGTTTGAATGCAAACCTTTAACAGCAACATCAAGCTCACAAATTAACTCAGATGAGCTTGTGTCAACCTATCAACTCACAAAATCAACTTACACGAAATCTGCTTAAGCAGACCCAAATGCATATAAATAAACCCTAGCGATCAGTAAAGGGAATATCAAAAGGGGGGAGGGGAAGCAATCTGCCCCTATGATTGCTCACTCCCAAGTTCACCAAAAGGAACACAGGAGCATCCTCTCAGAGCCCACAATCATCTATTAGAGAAGATCAATAAAGATCTATGTTATTCTACTAAAACAGATCACATGAACAACTCAACCCACCCAAAAGGAACAAAGCAGGAAAGACTCGAATTTTATTGTGTCAATGAAAGCTTGCTGCCTAAAAAAAATTTGCAACGAATCCAGCTGTTGCATTGTATAAAAATAATGCTCCTTGCAGTCAACTGGTAATGATCTCAAAAAGAACAGATAAAAGTTTCAAAGCTCAAGCTCCTCACTAGGACCCCAACTGAACCTTATGCCAACCTAATAAAGGAAGAACGGCAAGATAAGAATCTGGCAGAAATGGTCTTGAAATGTGAGTATATAAACAAATGCTACCATGAGCTAACAGCTTCACACCATGAAAAAAGGGTGCGGTGCGGTGCACCTACTATATGTGATTTACAGCAATGCAGGCTAGGAAAGGGGGATGATGTATACAATTCATTACATCAACACAAGTTAATTTTAAGAACTAAATTGCAATAATGTCATGGATCTAACCGTAAGAACAAGGATGTGATGGGTACGAACATGCTAAATAGTTTTTTTTTTCATCATCCAATTTTTTTCATTACCACTGAAGCATAAAAAAATGAAAAGAAAAATTAATAGTGAAAGGACAGCTAATTATGAAGGTGGTGAGGCCTTCAGAAGAGCTGGTGGGGGCTTTGGAAAATGAGGGAATTAAAAACATGCAACTATTGTTTAATAGGACTAAAATTTGATCAGCATGGAATAAGAGGAGAAACATAACGGGAGACTTTGGTTGGGAAAAATGGCAGTGAACATCATAATATAGAATGAACTGCACTTTGCTCAATTCCAACCAGATCCAATTGAAGCTCAAATTTATCATGCTTTAGCAGAGAGAAATATGTAAAACATACCATGATGCATTAGGAATGCCGTCATTATGGAGCCTGGAGAAAGGGCAATGTTGAAATACAGGAATATATATGCCAAACTTGCAGGAAGAATGGGCTGATTTCTATATTCTATCCAGCCATTTCTCATGGACTTTAATCCATTTTCCACTGAGACAAAAGATTAGATATGTTTATTTTCATGAAAAAATGATAACAATAATATAGATATCTGTATTGAACTTACCTATTTTCCCCATATTTAAAAGGGAATTAACTCCAAAAAAATTATCAGAATTCTGAGAGAGCTTGGAGCATTCAAGAGCGCCACTTGAGCTACTGTTTATAAATTCCCCTAAAATAAACTGCAAAACGTAAATGGCTTAAGAGATGAACAAAGATTGACCCCAATTAAATATACAGAAATTTGATTTACCAAAACAGGCAAAGCACATATCATCAGTCCAGAAGCAAGTTTTAAACAAGTTACTGTACAGAATTTGGATAGCAAAATGCCAAAAATTGAAGCCCCAGCTATCTGCATGCATTCCAAACGAGGATACAGGCTTTATGTAACCAGCATATGTTAAGAAAGTCAAGAATATGATGCTTTAGCAAACAAATAATTTGTTAGATGTAACCATTACCTCACAAAGAAGATCAATACGATTGAGCATGGCATTTGCACAGGCTAGAGCGATTGGCCTATTAGTGCCTGCTAACTTTACATTACAGTAGAACCTAATTAAGGAAAATAAAAATGCGTAAAGAACAAATAATTTCAGTATCAGAAATCATCCAATTACCAACACTACCCATTCACGCTCAACAGCAACACCCAAAGCTAATCCTGCGAGTCTTTCAATTGCTCCCACTGCAACCAGCACTATAAACCAAGGTTGGAAAAGCATGGCCGATGCAGAAGTAAACGGTGAGCAACTGAGGGCTTGTATGATCATTGCAGCTGATAATAGCTGAGCAGCTGTCTGACGCAATATACATTTTAACAACCAAATTTCATTGTAGCCTTTACAAAACGATGTTATGTTATATGAAAAACTGTTGCAAGAAAGCAATTTTATAGGCTCAAAGCTTAGCACACCTGTATAATATTAAGACTGTGATAGGCAGGAATTCTCGGGAAGTGATCCATAAGATTACCAACCAAAGGGGCTCCGATGAAGACTGAAAACTGAATTTAACAAAATAAGTCACTAATCGTGTTCCTAGAGTTCAAGATCACCGAAAAAAAATTGATTTTGATTCCTTAGCTACCTTGGCAAAGAAACCCACAACAGCAACTGGCAGAAGGCTTGGATGAAGAGTTGCAACAGCTGTAGGCCATGCAAAATTCCACAGTTGTTCCACCACATTTCCAACAAAGAAGCTCGCATATAAAGCTGAAAACAACCTTTTCACTATCAAATGTCATAATAACACAATCCAGATCTTCATAGAGACATTATTTGCAAAAATAATAACAAGAAGATTGAAAAATTAAAAGTTCCACAGTCCCAAGATTTTTTATGAAATCCCAATGACAACTAGGAAAACTATCCTCAAATACTGGAATATACTTTTCAGCAAAGAGCAAATAGTAATTAAGACCTAAATTTCCTCATCATGAAGGTGGTTAAAAGACAGGTAAAATGAATACTTCAATACAACAAGCTTTTATTCAACTACATGGGGTCGGCTACAAGAATACTTCTTCTCCGTTGTGTTTATTAAATGTCAAATTCTCATTTAATTCAAATAAAATAAAATCATTTTTTATACTACTACAAGTCTTTTTAGGTATGTCTCTACCTTTCTTAGCATAAGTCAAATCTAATACATCTACTCTCCTAATTGGGTCATCGGATGACCGACATTTTATGTGACTAAACCATCTAAGGCAACTCCTAATCTTATCTGCCACTGGAGCTACTCCAACCTTTTCGCATATATATTCATTTTGCATTTTGTCTCTAAATGTAAAGCCACTCATCCACTTGAGCATCCTAAACTCTACACACTTGACTTCATTTTATGCTTCTCTTTTATTGGCCAACACTTTGCGACATAGATCATTGTAGATCTTACCACCACCTTATAAAATTTTCTCTTAAATCTAAGCAGTTCTTTTCTATCACACAACAAGCCAGATGCATTCCTTCACTTCAACCATCCAACTTGAATTATACTAATAACATCCCCATCTATTTCACCGTCATTTTAAACAATCAATCCAAGATATCTAAAATGTTTACTCTTTTTAATGACTTGATCACCCAATGTCACAACCCCACCACTAGATTTTTTACAACTAAAATTACAATCCATATATTCGATTTTAGATCTACTTAAATGAAAGTCTTTAGACTGTAAGGTTGACCTCCACAATTTAAGTTTTTCATGAACTCTCTCTCTAGTCTTATCAACAAGAAGAATATCATCAACAAAAAACATAGACCAAGATATATCCTCCTGTGAATACCTAGTAACACCATCCATAACTAATGCAAAAAGATATGTGCTTAAAGATAATCTTTGATGCAATCCAACTAAAATAGGAAAATACTTGGTCAATCCTCCTTATGATTGAACACAAGTAACAGCTCCAGTATGCATATCCTTAATGACTTGAATATAAGTAATATTAACTCCTTTCTTTTCTAGAATTCTCCAAAGCACTTCTCGTAGAACTTTATCATATGCTTTCTCAAAATCAACAAATATCATATGTAGATCCTCCTTCCTCTCTCTATACTTCTTCATTAAACCTCTCATTAAATGTATAGCATCCATAGTAAACCTACAAGGTATGAAACCAATTTGATTTTAAGAAATTTTTGTATTGTAAAATGGATACTTCAATAGAAGAGAAAAAAACTTTTCAGTTTTCCCACTCATCCCCTCTTCTACAACTCCATTGGAAAGATCTGACAAAACACCTACTGTGTTTGGGATTCAATACTCCCTTTTGACCACTTGGAGTAGCTCGGTCCTCCAAAATCTCAGAAAGAGGGGCAACGGCTTTGGCAGCACTAGTTAAAAGTTCCACTTCCATCTCAAGGGACAGGCCCGCTCCAATAAGCCCTTGAAATCTCAAATAAAGAGGCTTTCTGCCTTCACCAAATTATGGTGAAATATCACAATACAGTTAAAATTGAATTATGACTTACTACAAGAAATATTTCTCCCAAGATCACTATTCATGCTCTGTCTTTCCTATTTGTTCTCTTCTGTGGGAATGAAGTCCCATCAGTATCATGTATTAAAAGCTTGCTCAAGCTCATAAGCTTCTTATACTCAGATTTATCATGCAAGTTAGAACTCACGACAAGGTTGAGCCAAATAATGAGGCTAGATTACATCACAACTCATTACTTAATTATCTGAACAACTGACTTACTCCATAAGAAATTTTCTTACCATATAAACCAGCAGGGTGAGCAGGAGTGGCTGCCAGGGCATCTTGTTCGTCCTTGGTTAGAACCTGAAATGCAACTTCTTGACAAATAAGAATGCAATTTTATTAATGTTGTATCTTGCACAAGATATGTATTCTCAAATAAATCTGTAGCCAAAATATAACAGGAAGGAAAACTAGATTATACCGGTACTTCTCCTAGGAGAGAATTTATGCAGCCATCTTCCTTTACTAATTTTAAAGAAGTGGAATAAAAAATATCTGATGCCAACCAAGGCAAAGTATTTGAACAAGATGTTAGATCACCAGATGTCTCGTCCTCCATGGCAATTGAGCTAGCATCTACATCAACATCAACATCTACAACCCAGCATTTTGAAGAAAAACCACCAGACCTATCTCATCAAGCAAGATATATAAATCAGATGCTCTTCTTGCAAACTATTGGCTCCACAGTAAGAGATGGTCATGAAGAAACGTATAGAAAAATCTTATTTGTGGGATCCTGCTCATAATAAATGTTGCCTTCATTATTTATCAATTGAGTGGGTGCATTAGTAATTTGAGAACAGGCCACTAGAAAGCAATCGAAAGAGCACTTAGATGTTGACCTATAGTGTGCTTGTGACTATGAGCTATACTATACCATATGTCTCCTTATTCTTAAAGAATGCACTAATGCAAACGAGAAATCTGATATAAAAGACTAAAATATTAGTAGAGAAACATTCACATTGGCAGATGTGATTGTATCATGGAAATCCTCTAGTAAAGGTGATAATAACAATTTCCACAATAGAGTCTAAGTTTTAGTCCTAGATAAATATAGAAAAGGAACAAAGTGGCTGCAAAATTTCTTAGAGGATATTCCTAAATGGTCAAAGCATGTGCCCGTAACATTCATGCACTGTGATAAACAAGTTACTATTGGTATGGCACAAAATATTATGCACAATAGTAAATTGAGACGCATGCATCGTAAACATAATAAATTGCTATTACCTGAAATCATAATTTTTAAGTATTAAAAGTCCAAGAAAAATATAGTGGACCTATTAACCAATAGGTTAAATAGAGATGTAGTTGAAAAAATACAAAGAGAAATGAAATTTAAGCTCGTGAAAAATAAAGTTGATACAAAGGAAACCAACCTAACTGCATAGAAATCAAATATCTAAGCTAAAGGGGATTACTAATTATAGAGGTTATGTCTATCATTGTGGGGAAAATCCTCTCGTCCGTTTCTATGATGCAGACAATGATATTTGTAAATAAAACGTTAATATATACTTTAAAGATTCTTATGTGCAGAGTGATGTGGGGTTGTTCTTGATTAAAAGATCACCAATGTGAGTAAATAGGATTGCTTCATAGAAGAAATATATAGGACTCAAATCATAGAACCAAACAAATATTCATATCTGAAACAAACACAATTGAGAGAACTAAAATTGTATCATAAATAACTATGTACAACGTATATCATCATTTATAAAAACAACAGAACAGCTTAAAAACATCATATCTGCTAGTCTAAACTAAAGAAAATATATCCTCATATGGGAATGTTCAATGGTTATCGCAAACCTATCATATACAGATTTTAACCATAGATGATAGAACCCTATATTTATAACCTATGATGAATGAAATTTGATGCTCAAATTTGTACCATATGGGATTAATTCTTATAGAATTTAAAAGGTTGTAACATATAAGAATAAAGACTTCATTATTCCAGGAATTGTAACATATCTTGTTTTTCTACCAATATAAAGATGCTTTCTCCAACACTATCATTGTCGGTCCCAAGTCCGGATGTGAAAAGTGGAGGGTTGCATTAGGTAGTCGACAGCCAGCGTAAAACTTGTCGAAATAATCGCGTGAATCCTTTAAATCATTGTGTTAATCGTCCCAGAAGCGGCGTTATGCGGCTTGAATACATAAAAATATCAGAAACGTGCATGGCCGTCATGTTAAATAAGCAAGGGTTCATTATGACGGATGCGGGCAAAGAAGTTAGTCCATGAAACTAGATTTAGGTTAGGATCTTGGAATATAGGTACTGCAATAAATTAATGGAATTAATAGATATTATGGTTCATAGAAAGATAAATATTTTATGTGTTGGCTCAATGGGTTGGGGAGAAAGCGAGGAGATTGATAGTTTAGGTTTTAAAGCTTTAGTATTAGTAAAACGAACTAGAAATGGTGTAGGTGTAATTATAGATAAAGTTTGAAGGATGATATTATAAATATTAATGTGGAGATAGAATTATACTTTAAAGATTATTGTTGATCTTGATTATCAAATGTTATAAGTGTTTAAGCTCTCAGTAGGTTTGGAGGTAGCAAAAAAAATTTTGGAATGAATTAGAGGATTAATCTGAAAGAACTCTTGAAAAAAAGTATTTATTGGAGGAGATTTAAATGGCGTGTTGGTAGAGTAGTAGATTTTAAAAGTATTAAGTGGTGGTTATGGATTTTGGGTAATAAGAGAAGGTAGTATATTAAATTTTCTTTTATGATTTTGTATTCTTGCTCTTTATTTAAGAAAATAGATAAACATATTATTACATAAAAATGAATCTCCCATTGATTATTTTCGATAAGAAAAATAGTTTATATTTTAAAGATTGTAAGGTTAGTGAAAATAGTCCGATATGATTATTAGTTTTAGATTTTAAGATGAAAGATTGTAAGAAAAATAAACCAAATTATTGTCTAGAATTAGATGGGGAATGACTTAAAACAAATAAAATATTTTTAAGAACAGTATAAGAGATTAGAATTTGGGATGTTCGTAGAGGAATATTATGAGAAAAAATAATTAATTAAGTTGTTAAAGATGTACTTGGAGAATCAAAGGAAAAACTCTTAATAAGAATAGTGGTGGAGTGCAAGAAAATATAAAAATAAAGAATTTTATAAAACTTGGTTTTTAACTGGAGAATTGGGAAAGATATAAGCATGTAGAGATTAGAAAGAAGTATATGATGAAAAAAATTAAACAATGATTTATCTGATAGATTCTAAAGAAGGTGAAAGATGTATGTATAAGTTTTAAGAAGAAAACATAGTTAGTGAGGTGTAAGCTAGGGCCGGATAATATTCCAATAATGAAATGTTTAGGAGATCAGGAATTTCTTCTAAATTTTTTAATGTCATTCTAAAGACTAAAGATCGGATGATGAAGAAAGAGTTTGTTGGTTCACATATTTAAGAATAAAGGTGATCTGGCAGTGTACAATTATAGAGAATTAAGTTAATGTGCATACATTAAAATTAGGAGATAGTAATTGAGTGTAATTTTATAGTAATTTTAGTTGTAAAAGTTCTGGTAGTGTTGTGACATTAGGTGAACAAGTCATTAATAGTGAGTGTTTGAGATATTTAGGCTCATTGTTCAAAATGATGGTGAAATAGATGGAGATGTTATTAGTAAATTCAAGTTGGATGGTTGAAGTAGAGAATCTGGCCAATTATGATAGAAAAGTTTCAACTTAAGAGAAAATTTTATAAGATGGTAAGACCAGATGACTTAGTGCGAATGTTGGTATAAAGAGAAGCATAAAGCTAAGTTAAGTGTTGAGATGAGGATGCTTAAGTGGATGAGTGGCTTTACTCTTAGAGATAGAATGCAAAATGAGTATATTGAAAAAGTTGAAGTAGCTAGTGGTAGATAAGATTAGGAGAGTGAGATGGTTTGGCACAGTCAGATGACTTGGAAGGATGATCATTAGATTCTTTATGTTAAGAAAGGTAGGAGTGACCTAAAAGAGTTAAGATGTATAAAATGATCTTAGTATACTTGATTTAAATGAGAATTTGACACATATCCTTAATGGACAGAAGGATTCATGTATGGCCCCCTAGTGGGATTAATGTTGTTGTTGTTATTGTGTTGTTGTATAAAGATGCTTTCTCCAATGTCTCAATGCAAGAAAAATAAAAAAATATATTGTTTATTCTTGTTTCTTAGGCTCATATTCTCTCTATAAATTTTGGTTTTCCAATAATAGAGTGAAAACTGAAAACACAAATTGGGTTTGTCAAAGTAAGCCCTTGTGTCATAATACATGCTCGATAGTCATATTATCCTGATAACAGCTACTTGTGATATCCTCAAAACTCCAGATAATATATTTCAAGGAAACTATGTAGAATGTAGAATTCGACTTAATGTCTATTAGAGTTTACAGATTTCTACAATAAAAATTGAATTCCCGGATGTAACATTCTCTATCGTACGTTATAATATATTTTCATTGATATTACTAAATTTGTTAGTTTCATACTTTCATTCCATTCTTCATTTTTAGTGCAATATTTCCGACACAGTTTGCAGGATTTAACCACCCATATGCTAAACCCAAATATGCAAAATTAACAAAATAAACCCTGCGTGACCTAAATCCGGCTTGAATCCAAACAGACCATGTTCAGGAGTGACCTGTAAAATACCCTGGCGGCCTCTTGCTGTGAACGGAGATCGGGTACCGCTGCCACCTCCGATACTGAAACCAAAGGCCTTCCCCGCTGCAGCAAGGAGGCTGCGAGAAAGAAGAGTGAATAACCAACCTCATTGACGCTTTACGAATCTGGGATTGACGAGACCCCCGCCCTCCTCCCGCCCACTCATGCGGCCTCCACTGCCCAGCCTATCCAAAATCCAGGGTTCCTCACAGAGTAAGCATCGTCGCTACTTCGAAGTCCTTGCTCCGTCCACCGAAGGGCGAAGATGGCAAGCTATCTAATGGCGAATGGGAGAAGTGTAACGTGGAAGTGACGGAGGGATGGATGTAAGGAGATTCGTCGATGAGGGATGTTGTATAAAGATGTAAAAATATTTTTTTTTTTTGGGGGCCATTTACATACATAGCAAATAATTTTATATATTTACAAATCTAATATTTAAACATATAATATAAATTTATATATATATCACTTAAATCTTTATTATTACAACAAAATAATATTTCTCTTAGTTTTTTTAAGTAAAATTAATCTTTTGAAACATAGAAAAGAAAATATGTTATATTTGTAAATATCAAATTTTAGATGTTAGATATTAAATGCATAAGAATTGTGTGCAAATTTTTCTTTTTTTTAATTGAACTTTTATAAATTAATCACTCAATTTATATATCTTTATAATTAAATTATTTTTTTTAATTATCTTTCACGATCAAATTATTAAACATTTTTTAAAAATGATAAATATAAATTGAATTTTTATTATAAATTTTAATATTTGAATATCAATTTTAAAATGTGAGATTGAAGTTAATTAATTTGTAAATATATAAGAATTAATTGAGTGGATTTTTAAGGTTTAGAAATATATATAATTGAATTTACTTGTATAGATATTTATTCTTTTTATTACAGTTTATTTATAAATTAAATTATCTGATATGGCACATAAAATACTACTAATCGAAGCATGAATCTTGATGCAGTTGATCCTAAGTCAAACTACAAGATCAAGACTTAAAAATATCATAAAAACTTTGGGATATCAGTTAAATCTCTAAATAGCACTTAAACATAGAGTGTTTATAGTCAAATCGAGCGTCTCGACGAGCAAGATCTAACAAGTCTAAGATCTTATAATTCTGACTTCATTTGATCATTCAAATACTTAAAATACATCAAATGATCAAATGAATCATTTTGAGTCGTCCGGAGTGAGTGGTTCGGTTTGCATGTATTTACGTAAACATCACTCTCAAATCTATAAATAAATAATTCTTCACATGATGGGAGTCCAAGCAAAGAGAGAGAGAGCTCTAAAGCTTAAAATCTCCCATAATCCGGCACACCCGCCGACCACGTGCCAACACCGCCGCCACCGCCACGCCGTCACTGATCTCGCCATCGCCAATTCCGCCGGTTGTCACCGCCACCATCGTCGCCATCTCCGCCGGTCCATCACAACGACTTCATCATCGGGCCGTTGATCCTGTTGTCACCATCATCTACTACCATTAGAACTATATAACAACAATATTGTTGTTATTTCGATTCTATGTCATCTTCATATACAATTTTATAATCAGTATCTTAAAAACTTTGTACTCAAAACAAATATATAGTGGAAGATTTTACCAGCCCCATGGTTTTTTACCTCTATTCGGGATTTTTCAGTAAAAAATTCTGAGTTTTATTAATTCTTAAAATATATGTGTGTGTCAACACAACAAAGCTAAGATAAACTTTTTCACCGAATTGGTTTTAAGACGATGCGTCATTTGTGAAAAATAACCCACAATCACAATTTTGTAAACACCGCATCATGGCAATAAAGCAATACTGTAACAGCCTCTCGCTCAACTCGCCACTAAACCAATCCTGAACCAAGGATGCCAAGCTTCGCCTCACTTCCCCATGACATGTCGATGAAGGAGCTACAGAAATCTCCTTAGAGATCGTGTGCCAATGGAAGAGTCTCAAAATGAGATGATCCGACTTTTACGAGGAACACAATACCACCGCCACAAAACACATCTTCCAAGATCGATCATTAGCGAGGTCAAAATGCTAATGCGGCCTTCGCCATAACCGAAGTTTCTCCACTTCAAGACATGATTGATCTTCGACACGCTAGTTCTTTCATCCATCACGGCAACAACCGACTACTAATCCACCAATTATTGTAGTGCACATTCTCCCTCCGACTCCACTCATCATGTTATACGCAAAAATTACGATGCTTTAATGCAAGACAAATTTCACCTTGAAGATAAATTATCCTCCCTCATCGCTATGAGAGTCATCACCTTTATTGAATTATTCTTCAACATCCTATTCCCGTAGGTTTCAAGCTTCCGAGCATTGATTCCTATGATAGGGCAACTGACTCATATGAATACATCGATCATTACATAACTATCATGCATATCCAACGAGCTATTGATACACTGCTTTGTCAAGTTTTTCCATATACTCTTAAGGGTCAGGCCCACACTTAGTTCTACTCCCTTCTAAGAGGATCCATCCATACCTTTGACGAACTCGCCAAGATTTTTGTAGAACAGTTTATTGCAAACCGAATGATCATTAAAGATTCCTCCCATCTCTCCAACATTCATCAAAATGATGGTGAATCACTTAAGGAATACTTCCAGAGGTTCTCCTTAGAAGCTCGCCAAATACCTGGAGTAGACATTGAATTATTAAGAGGAGTTTTCCTTGAGGCTCATCCGTGCCCTTTTACTCATCACTAATGAGATATGGTCCGCTTCATATGCGACTTGGTTCATCATGTGGAAGCAAAATTTATCGCGAGGCTATTAATGCCCATCGCAAATAATTTGAACAATCTACAGAAAATGTAAGAGCAAAGAACGCAATGTCCCCATCAAAAAGGCAACAAGTACCCGATCTCCCTCACATCAACGACGTGAACCACGACCAAAAAAGAATACACACCGAACACATCTCGTTAACATCCCGAACATCTGAGATGAAGAAACCATCAAGTGGCCACATCCGGAAACCAAATTCGAAATCGAGAGCAATATTATCACTTTCATCAAGTCGCGGACATACTACAGGCATGCAAACAACTCAAAGAAGAAATCGAGACTCATTCAACAAGGATATCTAAGTCATTTGTGAAGAATCAATCGACTCAAACAAACATAACTCCAACTGGGAGAATCAGACAATAATAACAATAAAAATAGTCATCAAATAGTTGGAGAAATTGAAACAATCGCAGAGGATGACCACTACTAATCTAATCAAGTCCTCGCCACCTCTCAAGAACCGAGTTAAAGAAATCTCATTGATCACTCCATCACTTTTAATGACTCGCACTTAGAAGGAGTTCATGTCTCATCAAGATCCACTTGTCATCAACGGGATCTATAATGTTAAGAGAATTTTGATTGACAATGAGAATTTTGTTGATGTCATATTTTACTCCACATTTATTAGCATAGGCTTGGTTAGAGAAAAGCTTCAACCCACCGTAACCATTATAGCTTGATAATCACACCAGTAAAGAGGGACAATCACCTTCCTCGTTGTCCTTGAGAGTTCGACAAGTGACTCATTCAACCAATTCATGGTGGTCAAGTTAGAGATAACGCTATATTCAAAGGCCCTCCAATCAATTTTCGTTATCACTTCAATATCTCATCTTAAGATAAAATTTTCAACAACGTTGGGGTGTGGAAATCAACAGATAAGACAATCATGTTACCTATAAGCTCAACCACCTTTTGTGACCTTCAAAGATCAAGATTTTAATTTTTGAGATGAATAAGTACTTTAAAAGCGCTTTGCTCTGTATTATCGATGACCAACCACTACTTAACAAGGTAAGTGGATCTCGCTCAAGAAGAACAAAAAGGGAAAATACATAGACTTCGCATAAATCAAGACATCTTCACTTGGAGTCACGACGGGGTCGACCAAATGTGATCATGTACTCAAGATTGATCCAACATTCAAACCGATCATCCAAAAGAAGGAGTTTTGCACTGACGCCTTCCGTGCTATTGAACAAGAAGTTAACAAGCTCCTCGATTCATACGAGAGATACATTACCCTACATGGCTAGCAAATATTGTTGGTTAAGAAAAAATGAAATGAAAGAATGTGTATTGATTACACCTTAACAAAACTTGCCCGAAAAGATAGTTTTCCTTTTTCCTCAAATTGATCAATTGCTACGCTGACATCAAATGCTCCTTTTTGATGCTTACTCTGGTTACAATCAAATAAAAATGAATTCAACGAATGAAGAAATCATAATATTTCAAACATATAAAGGTTTATACTGTTACCAAGTTATGCCGTTTGGGTTAAAAAATGCTGGTGCTACCTATCAACGCCTTATGAATAAGATTTTTAAAGACCTATTAGGCCACACAATGGAGGTATATGTGAATGACATATTAGTAAAAAGTTTTGAAGAATCACAATATATTTCTGACTTAAAAATATATTTTAACCTTCTTCGATGTTATAACATGCAACTTAATCTGACCAAGTGTGCTTTTGGGGTTACGCTGAAAATTTCGTTTATGGTAACCCACCCGTGATGGGAGGCCAATCCAGAAAATCAAAGCTCTCAAAGATATGACTCAAGAATATCAAAGAAGTTTAACATTTGAATGGACTAATTGTTACCTTATCCCGTTTTCTAGCCCGTTCTAAGGATAAATACTTTTTAAAATATTAAAGGGAGCTAAAAATAATAATTTTCAGTGGACTAATAAATGTCAGTATGCTTTTGAGCAACTAAGAGAGTATTTAGCATCTTCACCCCAACTATCCAAGCCAATTCAATGAGAGATGTTATACTTATATCTCGTAGTTTCTTCACACGCGATAAACTCAATTTTAGTGCGAGAAGAAAACGTGATACAACGACTAATTTACTATGTCAGTAAAATTCTCTCTAATATAGAAAGTTATTATCCACTGGCAGATAAGGTGGATCTAACTTTAGTTTTCTCAGCGTGAAAATTGTGTCTATACTTCTAAGCTCACATTATCGGCGTTTACACTTATTTACCATTAAGGGTCATTCTACAGAAACCATAGACATTTGGGAGGTTAATTAAATGATATGTAGAATTGGGAGAGTTTGATATCCATTTCTACTCTACCGATATAAAGTCTCAAGTACTGCACTTTATAGTGGAATGCAACTCCAAATGAGTTATCTACTACATGTCTTTCGTCTCCTCAACGGACCCTCTATGTTGATGGAGCTTCAGGAAATACTAGTGTCGGAGCAGGAATCTCACTTATTTCCCCCCAGCAGAATACCTTAGAGTTGAGGGAAACTTTAATACTCATAATTCTCTGCTGGCCCAATACCTCAACTTAATAAAGTCACTTCTTGCCCATTTCAAGACATATCAAATCATTCACATAGAGAAGAATACTGAAGCTGCTCGCTAAACTTTCTACATGCTAGAGATCTATTTAAGAGAAGCATGTTGAAGAAATATATTTTCCCAAGTATCCAAGGGTCACAATACAATTAATTAATGAGATAAAGGAACTTTCGTGGATGGATCTCATCTGTCTTTCTACAAGAAGGACCCTTCTCAAGACCCAACCACAACTCGCCTAAAGACAGGCTTCAAACTTTATTATTATCGAAGATGAACTATACAAACGAAGCTTTTTCGGGCCATACCTCAAATGCCTCTCACCATCAGAGATCGACATGATTAAGAGAGGTTCACTCAGGGATATGTGGAGAACACCTAGGAGGAAGGGCGCTAACCCTTAAAATTATAAGGTAAGGGTTCTATTGGCCTACGATGAAACAAGATGCATTGGAGTTTATAAAAAAATTATGCAAGTTATCATTTGCACTCTAACCTCTCTCACATGTCGCATATAGAGCTCTTATTCATTTAAAGCCCGTGGCCTTTTGCTTAGTGATGAATTGATATCATAGGACCTTTTTCCGATAGCATCAGGGCAACGAAAGTTTATCATTTTAGTCATCAACTACTTCACTAAATGGGTGGAAGTCAAACCACTCACTAAAATCATGGAGGTAAATGCTAAATAATTTGTTTATAAAAATATAGTATATCGATTCAGTCTTCCTGCAAAGATCATCACTGATAATGAAACCCAATTTACTGAAAAAGTCTTTAAGTCCTTTTGCAAAGATCTTCACATTCAGCATATACATAGCACATCCTCAAACTAATGCATTGAAGCTACCAATAGGACTATACTCAAAGGACTAAAAACACGTCTTGAGAAGGCTAGGGGCAATGAGTTGATGAGCTTTCTAATATTCTTTGGGCATACCGCACTATATCATGAATCTCGACTAGTGAGACACCATATAATGTGTGTTTCGGCACAAAAGCCATTATACTAGTGGATAATGGAGTTCCAACTTTAAGAGTTCAATTATTTGATCATGATAGTAATGAGGAAAAACTGCGACACCACCTGGACCTACTCCCCGAAACTCGTGACATGACCCTACTTTGGACTGCTTCCTATCACCAAAGTGTAGCTCATCACTTCAACAAAAGAGTAAAACCTTGTCCCATATATGCCGGTGACTTGGTCCTACGAAGTCTTGAAGCTGCAAGCAAAGGCCCTCAACACAATAAACTCTTACCTCTTTGGGATGACCCATATGTAGTTATAACTATAGTCAAGCCAGAAACATTTAAGCTCAAGAATCCGGAGGGAAAACTTTACCTCGAACCTAAAATGCTGAGAATCTCCGAAAATATTATCAGTAATTCCTACAACATAATTATTGTAACTTTTAGTTTATCTCATTTGTCATCTCCTCTTTAAACGCATATATGTATTAAAATCATCTTATGATTGTATCACCGACCTTATCAGAGAAATAAATTTATAAATTTTTCTTTTAAACTTATTGCATATAAACAATCTCCTTCATTTAATCCTCCCACTTGAGAAATGTGCAACTCATGTTGTATCTCGGCATGATCATCCCATGGGATTTGATCTAATTCTTCCATATAGGCAAGAAGTCAAATAACACTTTGGCTAATACCTAGGATAGTTCAAAAGTCCTTGGTGGACATCCAACGGCCTCTTCCATGCAGGTAAGATGTCAAATAATGTTTCGACTAATACATATGATAGGCCAAAAGATTTTTGGTGGACTTCCCACGGCCTCATCCATACAGGTTAGATGTCAAATAATATTTTGACTAATACCTATGATAGGCTAAAAGGTTTTTGGTGGACTTCCCACGGCCTCATTCGTACAGGTTAGCATCGTCGAATAATACTCCAACCAATCACCCCGGATAGGTAAAAATAAAACAAGAGCATATCAATTAAAAGTAAAAAAAAATATTTTTTTTATTATTGACAGCATTAACATGATGATATAAAAAAGAATTAAAATTATGATACAAAATAATAATAATACATATAAAAAAGATGCATCATACTACATGATATCAACATCCTCTCACCACTAGGAGATGCTCCATTGAACTCACTCTCGACTCCTTCATCTCCTAAATATGGCGAAGGGTCTTCAGATACTTGGCTGTGATATAGATTCTCAATACTAGCTTTGATGTAAGCGGATTCCTTTAGGAACCCTCGGATGAAGCCTCCTCTAAACATTGGTGCTCCAAGTCCTTTACTTCAATATCAAGAATATGATTACGAGCTTTCGACATAGTTCTCGAACAGATAAGGAGTTCTTAAAGTCTTCCACTGCCTTCAAGGAGATTTCATTCGCTTTCACTTTTGACATTATAAGCTCTTTCTCAGAAAGACGATCTTGTAATGCTTTCTTCTCCAATTCAAGAGATTTCTTCTCCGCTGCAAGTACCTTGAGTCTTTTATCTTTCTAGCGAGTCTCTGCTCTCACCTCAATCAGCTCATCACGAGTGCGATCCACCTCCTGATACTGGAGAGAAAGAGAAGTCGATATATTTGCTTCAGCTTACACCCGCTAGATCCAAAGTCGAACTTCTTTGGCCTTAACACTCATCTTTCAGTCATACTCGCCTTGCAGATATTTTACCTTCACAAATTCAATATTTCACTTGTTTAGAGCGACACCCAAATGAGCCATCAGCCCTAATGTTTGAGCTACCTACAAAAAAATAAAATTAACCATCACAAATATTACACAAAGAAAAAGGAAAAGAAGAAAAGAAAGAGAAAGAGAAGACAACGTACTAATTTATCTACTCTTTGACGTCCAGTGCATACATGCTTTAAACCTCTTCAGAAATTTACGGCTTCGAGAAATGAACTCCCCTATTATGAGTTAAAATAGCTAAACTCTCAGAGGTCAATTGATGGCAAACATCTTCTCCACAGATATTTGATGTCACTTCTATTTTTGTCGGGCTTTAAAACATTGCTACCACCGTGATTTTGTAACGGGCTTCTTGAAAGAACCCTATGAATATGAGGAGACCTTTCATCACCTTTACTTGACCTCTTTAGTGGAAGAGCATGAGATCTCCCTGCCTGGATGGAAAGGCCAACCTTGAACATTCTATCTTCAACTATATATTTGTCAATGTGATGTAACTCATGTTGTAAGCTTCCTACATCAGAAATATTAAGAGTTGCTAAGATTTTATTCTTTTCAATCAATAATGGATCTGGAAGGTCATTCAATCTTCTCCATCTCTTATGGAGGCCCTACTCATTTTTCACAAAAAAAATTCATTATACCAATTTCTAGATGGATCCCGTATTAAAAATTCTATCAAATTCTTTATAGCCCGATAAGAAACACATCACTGAGCATCACATGCGAATTTACACATTCGACACAAGTATTTGATGTTCAAAGTAACACCACGCTCTCTAAAGAAGATAGTCAAACCAACGATGATCACTAAAGCTTGAAATGAAATTTGTGATAAAGCTACACCACATATTTTAAAGATCTCAATCAACTCGGGAGCCAAAGGGAATCGCAGTCCCGCACGAAGAATCATCTCGTAAACAAGAAAGTATCTCGAATGAGCGAATGCTAGATGACATTTTGCAATAATAGCCATCAACTCATCAGGGAAGTGAAATTTCCTGTAGAATACCATTAAACTATCTAATGTGACAATAGATGGTATATCGTTTACAACTGTTACGCTATGGGTTTTCTTCAGACCATCACCCTGTGAAAATATATAATAAATAAATAAAGAGAGAGAGAAATGACAAAAATATGAGAATTTTGTGAAGCAACTCACTCACCCCAATACTTGGGTATATCATTTTTTAACTTTGTCGCTCACGGACAGCTTGGGATAAAATTTTTCATCTACGATCTGACGAAAAGGATATGCATACATATGAGATCAAAAAAAGAAGAAGAAGAAGAAGAAGTTATTCCTCTCTAAGGATGTTCTGAAATTACCTGTCAAACTTTTGAGTCATTCGAATGATGATTTCTAATTAACGCTTCCTAGCCATCTTGATAGTTATCAACTGTTGAACCATCAATTGAAGTTTCAAGTAATCCAATTTTCTAAAAGAAGAAGTATGAACTATGGGCCTTGATCGCCTCCAAACTCGATCGATCCGACGATGATAGTTGACGCCTCTTTCGAGAGAAAATCGTAGCCTCGTCGTATGAACTACGGGCCTTGATCGCCTCCGAACTCGGTTGGTCCGACGATGATAGTTGATGCATCTTTCGAGGGAACACCAGAGCCTCGCTGTATGAACTACGAGCCTTGATTGCCTCTGAACTTGGTCGGTTCGACGAGGATAGTTGATGCCTCTTTCGAGGGAAAATTGGAGCCTCGTCGTATGAACTACGAGCCTTGATCGCCTCAACTCGGTCCGACGATACATGACGCTTCTTTTGAGGGAAAACCGAGCCTCATTTAACTATGATCCTTGACGCTCAACCCAGGTCACAGGACACACCTCTTCGAGGGAAAATCGAGCCTCATCGTATGAACTACGGGTCTTGATCGCCTCCGAACGACCCTCTCTTAAGAAGAAGAGGAACACTCGAGCATATGAGGAGTGTGCCTTTTTCTTTGGCCCTAGGGGTTTTTATAGACTCCTATGGGGGCAAAACATAAAAAATCTAAGAAAACGGTCAAAACTACTTAAAAACGGACAAAACCCTCATCGACACGGCTATGCCAAGCGCGCCGCTTCTCTCCCAGATGTCACGCTTCTCACGCATGCTTTCGCCCGCACGCTGCATAACTGTAGACATCCGCTACCTGACCCCTCCTGCGTGATCATAATCTTATGCTCCCATAAAGTCTGTTCCTTCAATATGTATGGTTCAAATTTCATTGAAGAATTTGCTAATTTCAAGTATTTGGCGTATATATTTTTAGATGATTGAGATAATGTCTTCTAAAAATAGGGGGACAACTGATATGACACTTAAAATACTACTAGTCGAAGCACGAATCTTGATGTCAAAAGCAAGTTGAAACTAGTCGAGATCAAGCAATAAAATAATTATTGGAAACTTTGGGATATCAATTAAATCCCTAAATAACACTTAAACATGAAGTGTGTATAGTCAAATTGAGCGTCTCGACGAGCCGGATCTAACAAGCTCAATATCTCATAATTCTGACTTCATTTGGGCATTCAAATACTTAAAATACATCAAATAATCAAATGAATCATTTTGAGCCGTCTAATGGAGTGGAGTGGTTCGAGTTTTGCATGTATTTAAAAACGCTACCCTCCAATCTATAAATCTCATTCTTCACATGAGGGAAAGCAAGAGAGAGGAGAGCTCTAAAGCTTGAAAATCCTCCAAACATAATCGACGCTCGACGCGTCGCCAACCCCGCTACCACCATTGTCGCCGCCACCGATCCTCGCCATCGAATCTCCGCGCCGCCGTACCGCCGGCCTGTCGATCGGTCATCATCGCACTCACGCAATACCGCCACCACACCATCCGGTCACTATGCTGACCATCGCCTGCCATCTCCAACGGTCACCATCACGATGACCTTCATCGCCGTTGATCCTCACTGCTCACCATCATCTACTACCAAGAATCTACAACTCAATGACTATATATCGTTGTTGTATGATTCGGATTCCCATTCATTCATATACAATTTTGTAATCCCGTATCGAGAAAACTTTATACTCCAAAATAAATACATAGTGAAAGATTTTTACTCGGCCAGGCCCCGTGATTTTTTACCCTACTCATGGGATTTTTTCACATAAAAATTCTGCAGTTTTTTTATTAATTTTTCAAATATTTGTGTGTGGTTGAACTCCACAACAAAGCTAAGACGTAAACTCTTACTCTACCGCAACTGATTTTCTAGCACGCAATAATTATATTCATTTGTATCGTTGTGGCTTTTCTTATTTTTTATTATTACAAATATATATATATATATCATATATTTAATAATCATTTGATATTATAATATTATTAAATTATCATTAAATGTGAAAAATAATAATTTGAAGGCAACTTCTTATCAATTTAAATTTTATTTTTCAACTTTCTTAAGATGAGTTTCGAGAATATATACATAATTGCATCAAATTTTTACTTAGTAAATACTTTAGATCTCTAGTAAAAAATTGATTGTTGATGGAGATGAAAAATAACAATGTTGTGAATGGAGACTTATTTAGCATGTAGAAATATAATCAAATGAGTTATAATAGCAACATAGAACATTTGAGTCGAGTCACGGTGTAAGACCATGAATGAACCCAACTAAGGTGAGCGGTAGCTTACTCAAGCTCAAACTCATTATATATAATCGTGTTCAAACTATATTTATTTAAGGGGTTATTTGATTTACTATAAAATGAGTGCATTGTACTTTGAATGCATGATTTGAAAATTACTTCATTATGATCGATGATCATCTTGCATAATCTTCATTGTTTCAAGCTCATTCACATAGCCTTCGTGTTTCTTATAATTTGACCATCACGATTAACCTTTTTTTCTCTTATTTTAGCTCTTGTGATGAGTTAAAATCTAAGTAATCTACTTCTACGTATAAATAAAGTGTCAATACATAGATTTAAGTATTTAAAATTTGACTAAAAAATGTCTAGCAACATATTTATTCCCTTTTTATTATTTTTAGTTCATTTTACCAAACTAAAGGTCTAAGTGGGTTCTATTTTAAAAACTTATGATAGAGAATTAATAATCATAATATAGTCTTGTTATGTGCAGAATGATTCAAGTTCGTAGAATAGGAAAAATTAATATCTTATCGTTGCACAAAAGTTCCACACACGCATCAAAAAAGTTTGGGAGACCTCAAGATTTTTACGTGGAAAATTCAAAAGGGGAAAAACCACGAGACCTAACCCACTTAGGAATAATTTCACTATATCAGCTTATGTTACAGTTGTCACCATTTTTCCAAAGTAGGAAAAAGATAGCTTATAAGAATAACTTTTGTGACAAGCTTCACTGGATTAACGACGAAGGCCTTGCTTGAAATGGTAGCCTAATGATTTGACTACGATAATATGGTTGACCGTGGGTGGTGGTGGTGACCGGTATGACGGCGCTGACCGGCAAAAATCGATGATACGTTATGAGCCGTGATGCAGTATGATGCGGTGGTAACACGACTAATTAGCCAAAAGGGTCTTAACGATGACGATCACGATCAACCATGATGTAGGGTGGTGGTGATGGCAATGGTCAAGAGCGACTGGTAATGGGCGAGAGGACGGCGGTGGAGCATGGTGTGCCATGCGTGACGATGTATTACGATAAGTGGTGGTGACGGCACGACGGCATTAGTAACGATTCGATGGTGCTAATGGCCCGATTATGCTTAACCCCTTTCATACAAGTTAATGTCATCAAGTAATACATTGATAAACAATCTCGAACGAGTCAAAAATTCTTAGCGGATTCAATTCGATCACCTTCTATACTGGTTGATATCATCAAGTAATACTTTGACAAATAATCTCGAATAGGTCAAAAATCATTCGTATATTCAATTCGACCTCTTCCATACAAGTTAATGTCATTAAGTGACACTTTGACAAACAACCTTGTATAGGTCAAAAAATCAAGATATATTTCTTTCAACATGATTTATTTCAAGTAAATATCATGACGAACAACCTTGGATGAGTTAAAATTACGGGTCTTGACTGCCTCCAAATTCGATCGGTCAAACGAGAATAGTTGACGCCTATTTTGAGGAAAAACCGAAGGCTTGTCGTATGAACTACGAATCTTGATCACCTACAAACCTAGTCGGTTCAACGAGGACAATTGACACATATTTTGAGAGAAAATCGGAGCCTCACCGTATGAATAACGGGCCTTGATCGCCTCCAAACTTGGTTGCCGAGGATAGTTGACACCTTTGTCGAGAGTAAACCGGAGCCTCACCATATGAACTACGAGCTTTGATCGCCTCTAAACTCGGTTGGTTTGACGATGACAGTTGATGCCTCTCTCTCAAGAAAATCAGAGCTTCGTCGTATGAACTGCAAGTCTTAATCAACAAAGCAAATAATATTATTTTAAGAAGAAAGTCAGAGCTTTGCTCACAAAATTTTTTATTTTATTACCCTTAGCCCTTGAACTTCTACCAAATAAATTTTCATCCAACATAAAATAACATTAGAGCATATGGGAGAAAACTGTGACCTAAATGGGGAGTGACATGTATTTTTGGATGATAGAGATAATGTCATCTAAAAATAGGGGACAACTGATATGCCATTGAAAACTCTACTAATTGAAGCACGAATTTTGACATAGAAAGTAATCTGATTCTGAGTTAAGACTAGCCAGGATCAAGCGCTTAAAATATAATTGAAAACTTTGAGATATAAGTTAGATCTCTAAATAGCTTCTAAATAAGGAGTGTTTAAAATCAAATCGAGTGTCTTGACGAGCCGGATCTAACAAGCTCAAGATATCTTAATTTCAACTTCATTTGAGCATTCAAATATTTAAAATACATCATATGATCAAATGAATAATTTTGAGCCGTCCGATGGAGTGGTTTAAATTTTGCATGTATTTACAAAAATAATACTCTTTTAATATATAAATAGCCCCTCATTCTTCATATAAGGGGCCCCTGAAGCTAAAGAAATGAGAGAGCTCTAAAACTCGAAGAATCTCAAAGCATCTAATTACACAACCTCGGATCGTTGTCGACACACTATGCCACCACCACATACCCATAACATCGCCGCCGTCAATGCACCGCCGGTCATTGCCACTTACCGCCACTATCGGCCTCCATTGTTGGCCACCACGGCGCCATCATCACCATCGCCACCGCCAGAATAACATCTTTCCGTGAATGGTCGGAGACTTAACTTAAACAACTTCACCGTAATCCAAATAAGTTTTGAACTATTTATTTGGAGCTATCATTCTCCTACTTTGGAGAAATGATAACAATTGTAATAAAAGTTGATATAGTGAAATTATTCCTAAGTGGGCTAGGCCCAATGGTTTTTCCTTTTTTTTTGGTTTGCATATAAAAAACTTGAGGTCTCTCAAACTCTTTTGCTGTGTGTGCGAAACTTTTGTGCAACGTTAAGTCATTGGTTTCTCTTACTCTACCTACCGAATTTTCTTGCATGCAACAAATCTCTCTATTTTCTCTAATTACACATTGAATGTAACGAGATTCAATAAATATTAATTTGAATATAAGATTTATTAAATCCTAACAAATTAAGATTTTTAAGATTTTACTTCAATCATTTTTTATCAAATGTATATAAATTATTCAAAATTTTATATTGAAATCAAGTTGTCTAACCATTTTGTAAATTGAACAATCAAATATTTTTATCATGATAATTTATAAATTCATATTTTACTAAAGAGGGATTTACATACATACCACACAATTCTTATTTATTTACATGTCAAACACCCAAATTTAAATTTATACATAGATAATACCCAAATTTTTAATATCACATAAAAATATCATCATTACTTAATTTTTAAAAGTGAGATGCACATTTTTAAGCATAAGAAAGTGTTAGATATGTAAATACATAAAAATTATATGCTATGTATGTAAATCTACCTTTACTAAATTTCTTACTTCAATAAAATTGTAACTCATGCTTAATTAAAATAAACATATATCAAAATATAAATTAAAAAATTATTCTATCAAAAATGAAAAATAATAAGTCAAATGCTTTAAAAATTTTGTTATAAACAATCAATAAAGTGGGTAATTTTGTAAATATATTTTATTAGACTATTCCAAAATTTAAACAAAATAACATTTAAAATTAAACAGAATTGCATTTGGCCCTTATTTAGAAAACAATACTTTTTTGGCCGATGCTGTAGCATATATATATATATATATATATATATATGATAAGATTCTAACTTTTATTTATAAAACTCGAACAAATGAGTAAATTTGAAATTTATCCTCCCCAGAACCATCTCTTTCGTGTTTCGGATGCGAGTGACACGAGGGACTTTTCGTGTTGACACGGACCCGTAATTATCTTATAGGTTATTTTTGGCGCCAAACCTTCCCGCCAAAGCCATCTATTCGGCAATTAACCCTACTGGGGTTCTATCCACTTCCCACTTCCGCGTCGACGATCCCAGCAGCAGGTGAAGAGGATTTAGCTGCAGAGAGGGACGGGAGCTGAAGAAGATCCATTCAAGCTCCATGGTAGCTCATCTTTTCCCACGACCTCAGCTTCATTTCACAGTTTCTTGGATTCGAATGATGATTTTCGGTCCGGTATCTCTCACTCTTTGCAGGCGGATCCCGAAAACCCTGCTTCGAACACTGGATCGTTTTCATCAGCGGGTTTCAGCACCGATCGGCTCCCTCCGGATTCGTCCGGTTCCTCTGACGACGATGAAGCCGCTGTCGACCCTCATGCTCTCAGGGACGATGAACCCGACGGCGATGGCGTCGATGGGGAGGAGGAGGAGGAGGGCGAAGATCTCTTCAACGACAATTACTTGATGTGGCTCTCTTGCTCCCATATCATTTTAAATCATTTGATGCTCATTTAATGACGCAACTTGGGTTGGATATAGGGATTATCGTCAGATACATGGCCAGGACCAGTATGAATCGATGGGTCTGGATGATTCCATGGAGGACGAGAGAGATCTTGACCAGATAATGGCCGATCGCAGAGAGATGGAACTCGATGTAAGGGAGGGGCGAAATGCTGATGCTAATCGGAAGCTGCCCCGAATGCTTCATGATCAGGGTAACGATATATATATTTTTTTGTTTATTGCCCTTGCTGATTTGTTAGGTGCCATAGAAGTGCTTTTTCTTCTTTCCTATTCACAGTAAACTATCTTGATTTCCACGTTATCTATTCTGCTCCGGCAGGTTGTTAGGTTTCATCTGGTGAACTGTTACTGAATATAGTCTAGTAGCGCAGTGTTGGGATTTCTTAGAAAGTAAACCGTATCAATTACTTTTAAACGGGTCTCATTAAATATGTAACGGTGAAGATTGGTAAATTGTAGCATAACTGTTCACCGACAATTAAAGTGTTGAAATGAATCGTGAAATCCTTTTCATATCAATCTGGCATGCTTCAAGTGTGAGCCACTCAACCTTATCTAGAAGGATCAATCTTTATGGTTCAATGTGCTCTAAATGTTTTGTGCGGAATTGTGCTGTCTAGTGAAGCTAATGATTTTTTTTTAATAAAATATCTAGCAAAGATGTTATTTAGATTGTTTAGAGCTGAGTTTGTTTGGTATAAATTTTTATAGTGTTGATGTAAGTTGGTAATGATTTAAAAGGAATAAAGGTCCAAGATTACACATGGCAGTGGGCAATAGATGAGTTGCTTGAGACTTGTAATGTCACCAAAGCTTCTTTTTTATAGCTAAACCTCTTTGCTTCATACAAAGAAGAGCATTAACAACAAATGTATTGCCACTTTGTAAGGATCATGTTCTGCAAAAGAAATAATAACAATGTATTACATTAAAGATAGTAATAAATATTATAGATAGAAGGCTAATTTAGCAAAAAAAAAAAGTAAAATTACTTATCAAAAAGGGGAAAAGAATAACATGCTGAACAAATACTAGAATAAGTATGATCATATAGAAAAAAAATGCATTGAGATGGATGGTATGCTCTAATTGTGGTATCTTAGAAACATGCTCAATGGCCATGGTCATTGAGAGAAACTTAACCATAAAAACAGAAGACAAAAGCTCCTTTGAAGAACAAGGTAGACCTTGAAATTTTAGGAAGAAATAAAGGAAAGGTGGGAGGCCTTACTATACTCATCACAATCTCAGAATCTGGTCTTATCAAGATAGTTAAAGAGTGCAACTTGAAAATAGGCAAAATATAGTTGTGATTATGTTTCAGAATTAATTTCCTCACAAATGTTTGGAAACTAATGAAGGTACATGAAGAAATTTGAAATTGTAATATTATGGCCCATGAAGTTATCAGAGAAAAAGATAACTATTTAGGTGTAATATCTAGATGGTATCAAAGCTCTAATGCATTGGTAGAAAAAAAAAGGCTTCTCACTACATACTCACGCCACCCATAAATCCTTGTGCTCTTGGATCAGGAAGGATATTGTTTAGATTTTATAGTAAGCGATGTGTTTCAAGATTTGGCTAAAGATCATAAGGCCCAGGTATTATATTTTGGTGAAACCATTGATGAAGTCATATGTGATGTAGTTCCTTCAGACGTATGCCATGCAACTTATTTTGTTCTAGCAGAGAGAACAAAATTATATTTTTGTGAAAGAGGGAATTAAGTTTATAGTTAACAGTTTCATTTCACTAGTGAAGGATCCAGTGGTAGCAAATTAAGGCAAATGGATAGTCAAATCTGTTAAAACTATAGGACTTTCTTCTTTTATCAAAGCGCCATAATATGCCTAATACCCTTTGGAGTTCTTTTTTTTTTTAATTTTAAATATATTGTTCTCTCATGAACATTACACCTCTAATTTTCTACTTATTTTTCCAATGAAAGTTGAATCATCATTTAACAGTTGTCTATGGTAGAGTGAGATATGCATTTTAAACTTCTTTGATCACATAAAACATCAATGTTCTAAGCATGTAATTTATGTTAGCTCGCTGTAATTGCAGACACTGATGATGATGATTATGCCCGTCGTCCAAAACGATATAGGTCTGATTTCAGACCACAAGGTGGACCAAGAAGTGAAGAAGATGTCGTTGGCACCCCTAGTTCACCCGGAAGATCTGGGCCCCCCAGGACTCCAAGAGATGATTTGCCCACCACCGATCAAACAGAGGATGACACATATGAGGTACTACAAGCTGTTAGTTTCAGTTGAAAAAATATTCAATTATGTTAATTATCACATTTACGTGTTAGGATTGAGGAACTTCATTTGCTTGACTTATTTAAAACCTTGGAATGCTTTGATAGGATGAATACGATGATGATGCAGAGCTAAATATGTATCGTGTCCAAGGAACTTTGAGAGAATGGGTCACAAGAGATGAGGTTCGAAGATTTATTGCTAAGAAATTCAAGGAATTCTTACTAACATATGTGAATCCAAAGAATGAGCATGGAGACTATGAATATGTTAAGTCGATCAACGAGATGGTGTTAGGTATATCTATTTCTAACCTTCTAATAGGAGCCAAGATAAAGAATTCTCCACACATGAACTAATAGTGAAATTTATTGCCGCTATGCAGCTAACAAATGCAGTTTAGAGATTGATTATAAACAATTCATATACATTCATCCAAATATAGCTATTTGGTTAGCTGATGCACCCCAATCAGTACTGGAAGTCATGGAAGAAGTTGCTAACAAAGTTGTCTACGATTTTCACAAGAACTACAAGAACATTCATCAGAAGGTTTATGTGCGTATTACTAACCTACCAGTATATGATCAGATACGTAATATCAGGTTAATCCCTTTGCACTTAACCCCTTGTTTTCTTTTTACTGACAAGTTTCTTTCTGATGAATGAATTATTTGCAACCCAGGCAAATCCATCTGAACACAATGATTCGAATCGGAGGAGTCGTGACTCGGCGATCCGGGGTTTTCCCACAACTTCAGCAAGTAAAGTATGACTGCAACAAATGTGGGGCAATTCTTGGTCCCTTTTTTCAGAACTCTTACTCTGAGGTGAAAGTGGGATCTTGTCCTGAGTGCCAATCAAAAGGTCCATTTCTTATCAACGTTGAACAGGTGTGCTTCCTTTCCACAACCTTCTTAATTTTAAAAGGGTTGCAGCCATTTAAAAGGAGGCTGAATTATTCTTATAAGTTTATTAAACATTCTTTTCTTACATTATTTTAAAGGGGCATTTACATACATGACACATAATTATATATTTGTATAACTAACACTTAAATTTTTATATTTATATAAATTGCATCTAAATATCTAATATTATATGAAATGTAGTATAATTATTAATTTTTTAAAATGAAATGCATCTTTTCATGCCTAGGAAAAATGCCATGTTTGTAAATATTAAATTTTAGGTGTTAGGTATGTAAATGTATAAGAATTGTGTGCTATGCATATAAATTTCCAAATTTTAAACTTGTTTCATATCTAACCATCAAAAAAATTCAGACAATTTACAGGAACTATCAAAAGCTTACACTTCAGGAGAGCCCAGGAATCGTCCCCGCTGGTAGATTACCGAGATATAAAGAAGTTATACTTCTGAATGATTTAATAGATTGTGCCCGCCCTGGAGAAGAAATTGTAAACCTTTGGTTTTTTTTTTTTTGGCTTCTCACTAAACTTAATTTTGTAATGGATGCAATTGAATTTTGCCACATTACCCTTTACATATGATTATTTTCAGGAGGTTACAGGCATATATACCAATAATTTTGACTTATCACTCAATACCAAAAACGGTTTTCCCGTTTTCACAACTGTCGTTGAGGCAAACTATGTTACGAAGAAACAAGATCTCTTCTTAGTGTACAAGCTCACTGATGATGACAAGGCGGAGATCGAGAAGCTATCTAAAGATCCAAGGATTGGTGAAAGGGTAGGTTTGTTGTCTTATGCCTTTTCAATCTTTGCACTCGTCTTCATCATTCTTTTAAGCCATGCTTTAACCAAATGTGCTCTGTTGGCGTACAGATTGTAAAGTCCATTGCGCCATCAATTTATGGGCACGAAGATATTAAGACGGCGATTGCCCTTGCCATGTTTGGTGGACAAGAGAAGAATGTGAAGGGAAAGCATAGGCTGAGAGGAGATATCAATGTTCTACTTCTTGGTGATCCTGGCACCGCTAAATCCCAATTTCTCAAGTATGGCTCAACATGTTTTAAGATAATAATAACTAAGAGCTTGTCTAGGATCACTTTTATTTTTTTATTTTATGTTTTGTTTATATTTTATTTCAAAGTAAAATATATTTAGTAGTAATTATTATTATTTTTTAAAATATTCAAAACATCTAAAAGTTATTTTTGAGTGTTTTTAAAAAATATATTATTTATTTTTGAAAATAAAAAATAAAAATATATAAAAATACATTAAATATATTTTTAAAAATAACATAAAAACAAAAAATAAAAAATCCAAACCAAAATTTATTCCAAACACAAGCCCTGAGTGTTTTTAAAAATACTTAAAATATCTAAATATTATTTTAAGTGTTTTAAAAAATATATAAGTACAAAAAAAATATTGTATTTCAAATTAAAATATAAAAAAATTTGAAAAACAAAAATGCACAAGTGATCTCTGTTGACCTACAACTATGTGCCACATTAAATTAAATAAATAAGGTGGATTTTAAAATCCCTTAAATCGCGATCCGAACCGATCAAATTCGTTTTAATTCGACGATTCGACGCAATAATCAAAATATTAAAATGAATTAATCGAAAAATTTTGAATCAATTAAGGATCGATCAATAATTAAAATCAAATATCATGAAATTGTGCATATATCAAGTCGGGAAGCCGACGACGCCTAAACGACCGCTCGCAAAATAAATCATCCGCCAAACGTCAAACCTATCAAACGACATTCCTTCCCGAATCGAAAGGCGCGCGCGAGGGTCGACAATTTAAGCGCACGGCGCATAATTTAGACCTAATTTCATCCCGAGCCGCGTTGTCCAACACCCGATCACGAATTGATCGCCGCTATGCTCGTAATCAAATACTTAAATTGACACCCATATTGCTGGTTTGTCAAAAGTAATAAAATCGCATTAACGAGACTGGCTTAATCCGCTAATTACCCCTTAAATCCGCCAATCCCTACCTAACCCGCCGCCCTTGACCAATCGAGACTGCCAGGTCAACGAGGGCGTTGACCCTCATTCATTGCTTCTTCGCTTCTCCCGCTGATGAAAGTTTCACGCCCGACTTCTCTTTGCCGCTTTGCTCTCCTCTCTTGAAGTTTCTCTTTGTTTCCCTTCTCTAAGTTTCGTTTCCTCGCTCGATGGTTTCTGGACGGTGAACGACTCCTCCTCGACGAGAACTCTCTCTCGCTTTCCTCTTCTTCTCCCTCTCACGATTCTTCCTTCCTCCTCCTCAGTCTGCGACAAGTGAACCGAGCGGATCATGAGCTTCCAACCCTAACCCGAAACCCCTTTTCCTCCTTTTCTTAGCATTCAAACCTGGTTGTTTCTCTAACCCTAAGCTTGTTTTATGCATTTGAGCTTGGAAGTTAGTTTTTCTATACTATATCTTATGCTTGGGATTATGCTAAGAGTTTCCTTTAGGGATTTGGGATGATGTATGGCCCAAATCTCATTTTATTTCCATTATCTATGGATTTTATGGTGTTTATCTTGCTGAAAATGTTTTGGGATAATGTATGGCCCAACCATTTTTCATTTCTATAGATTTCATTTGTTCATCTTGCTCAAAATCGGTTTCCTGGAGAAATGGTACATATTATGCCTCTTGCACATGATATTGAAATCTAAAATTAAAAGAGGGTTTTCAAATTATTATGCCTTAAATCTAGCCTAATATCATGATGCTTGCTATGCTCTATGGATGTCTATGCATTTATCAAAATCAAGTGGAAGTTGTATTGTTTCATTAAAAGTATGTTTGCTTGAAAAATTTTGCATATGGGAAATTGCTGAAATTGGTTTTTTAAAGAGGAAATTAGATCATTTTGTTGTCTAAAAGCATGATGCATGACTTGCTGAAAAAATTCTGCAACATTTCTCTTGCTGAAATTTTCTTTTATTAAGGAAAATGAATTAATTTGTTGTAAAGGCATAAGCATGCTGAAAAATTTCTTTTCTCCTAAGGGAATCAATCATTTTTCTAATGGGCATAAGCATGCTGAAAATATTTCTATCTGGGGAAAGTTGCTAGCTTGTTTTCTAAAGGCATAAGCATGCTGAAAACATTTCTACCTAAGGGGAAAATTGTTAGCTTGTTGTCTAAAGGCCATGCTTGCTGAAAAATTTCTTTTCTAAGGGGAATCAATCATTTTGTTATTTAGTGGCCAAGATGTTTGCTTATATTCTCCTGGGAATCGATCAGATGAGTATAAAGAACTGGCAAACTTTCTTATCTGGGAGAAATCAATTGACTTTATTTGAATGTTTCAAATGTCCGGTGAAATAGTGATGAAAATGATGCTATAGAATATGTCTTGTTTAAATATGCAAGTATATACATATGCAAGCATAAGTTTAAATATGCTTGCTATAAGTACGTTCACATTGTTCCAATCGTGGAAAACTTGTGATAAGTACACATTCACGTTGTTCCAGCGTGGCGGGAAAATATGCTATAAGTGCCGTTCACATTGTTCCGTGGGGAAACTTGTGATAAGTACACATTCACGTTGTTCCGGCGTGGGAAATATCTTTCTTATAAGTACGTTCACATTGTTCCAATCGTGGGGAAACTTGTGATAAGTACGTTCGTTGTTCGGTGGCGGGAAATATCTTTCTTATAAGTACGTTCACATTGTTCCGTCGGCGGGGAAACTTGTGATAAGTACTGTTCCGTTGTTCCAGCGTGGCGGAAATATCTTTCTATAAGTACCGTTCATTGTTCCAATCGGCGGAAACTGATAAGTACTGTTCACGTTGTTCCGGCGTGGCGGGGAAATATCTTTTATAAATGCCGTTCATTGTTCCCGTCGGCGGAAACTTATGATAAGTACTGTTCCGTTGTTCCAGCGTGGCGATACTTATAAGTACGTTCATTGTTTAAACTTGTGATAAGTCACCATTGTTTGCGTGGCGGATCTTTTATAAGTACCGTTCACATTGTTCACGGTGGCTTTGATAAATGTACGTTGCGTTGTTCCAGCTGGCGGGGAAAATATCTTCTATAAGTACCGTTCACATTGTTCGTGCGGCGACTTTATGATAATCGTTCGTTGTTCGTGGCGAAATATGATAAAGCTACTCCGTTGTTCCAGCGTGTGAGAATCTGATCTTTGTATTATCTTAACCATGCGCCTTTCTTGGCGTGGTGGGCAAATAAATTCGGTAGGGTGTCTCCGACACATGCCTGCCTTTCTTGGCGTGGTGGGAAGAACTTCTCAGCGACCGAGGGGATGGCCGTAGGAGAGTATAAAATTTTAAAAGGGGAAAGGTAAAAAATGCAAGTATTTTTATGTGCATATCTTATGTGTTAACACTTTCATGTCTATATTTTATCTGTATTATTCATCTTAGTTTGATGAATATTGAATCTTGTCCCTACATGCTTAACATGTGTATGAAGTGTAAATAGAATCTGAATGGATCTATGCTTGTGACATGTAGTTGATCTGTTTTAATCTCGAAACATATCTTTATTAGACGTCTTAGACACGTCTTTAAATAAATGTTTAACATGTTATCTTTTACTCATATGTCCATTTTCACTTATCACACATGATTATAGAAACATAAAAAAAGAAAGTATATCAGGGGAAGACATCGTGAAATAAACGTTTTGACGTAATATTAATAAAAATCAAAAATGGAAAGTTGTTAAAGAAAAAGGGTAAAACTTGATCTTTATGGCCTTGCTCTTATAAGCAGAAGAACTAAACTTGTGAAACCAAGGAGAGAAGGAAAGAAATGAGAATAGGAGTGTGTAAGGATTTTATGAGAAGGAATTCTTATTTATAGATTTTAGCCTCCTCTTTTCATCTATTTATCATCGACATGGTCTTTATGAAATTAAAAACCATCAGGTGATGCCATTGTCATGTGCATGCACATGCATGGACATGTGGCGTCTTGTTATCTATCTTTGAAAAGGAAAATAAAGTCTTTCTTATCTCTTAATAAATTTAATGAGTTTGTGTTACTTGCCATGAGTTTGCATGTGAGGAGGTGGATTTTAATTAATCACTTGCCTCTAAATGAAATATGACATCTACTCATATTTTTATATTCCTTCCTTTTGAGAGAAATAAATGGGGTATGGTATATGGATATGGGTATAAAATCAATTATTTTATTTTATGTTGATTTTATCTTAAAGAGGTATTAGCCAAATCAAATACTAAGCTTTTAGGCGATCATATATGATCATATGGGCCTCAAATCAATTATTTCAGCCCTTTATGTTGGCTGATTTGCACATAAAGAAATTTTTAGCCAAATCAAATCTAGCATTTTAGGGCCATCTTATGATCGTATGGCTCAATAATTATTTCAGCTTTATGTTTGATTTGTATAAAGAGAGGCTAAATCAAATTCTATTTTATTTTAGGCATTATCTTATGATCATATGGTTCAAATCAATTATTTTATTTTGTGTTGGCGATTTGATAAAGAAGGGTTTGGCATCAATCTTTAATCATTTAAGAAATTTATTGATCATGACATTCAAAATAATTATTTCAGCTTTATGTGGTGATTTTGATAAAGAAAAAATAAAGCAATTTATTTATTTTGTTATCATATTTGATCAATAGGCTTCATAATTTATTTATACTTGCGATTTGTGACATAAAAGCTTTTGGCCAAAAATAATGTCTATCATATTTTAAAAAAAGAGCTCTATCTTCCGGTTTGGTCTTGGAGGTTAACAAAACAAAATCATATTGAAAATTAAACTTTGAACTACATTTCAACTTAGACATTAATGTCATCACATTTAAAAACGGTCTTGTATGTATGTTGAAGTGTTAACAATAACGTAGTATAAAATAAAGAAACGATCCACGGTTTGGTCTTGGTCAGTTAACAAACCTAAAATCATATCAAAAATGCATTTTCATGTCAAATCTAAAAGAATAAATCTTACTTCCGGTTTGGTCTTGAGAATTCGGGTTAACAAAACTCAAAATCAAAATTTGACATGACACATTAGACATCTTAATGTCATACGATTTTCAAGAAACAGAATATATGCATGTTGGAGTAATTACAAAGTCTGAAAGAACAGATCTTACATAATCCGGTTTGGTCTTGGGCCGGTCAGGTTAACACAAAATTTGATATTATAAAATTTGAATTAATAATATCGAGCTACCGTCGTATAATCTGAGATATGAATGACGTAAACACAAAATTCAAATTAGAAGAAAAGTCCCAGCAGATCCTCATGTTGGCCCAGAGTGGAATGAGGTTTTGAAGGATTATCTTGAGATGATTGAGTCCTGTAGAAAAGGGAGTAGAAGGTCTATCGATTGATATTAACATGATCGAAGGGTAATTATAATTAAAATTTCAATGATAAATGATCATATATTCAAATCTAATCAATCATAAAATGATCAAAATTCAAAGAAAATAACAAAATATAAATAAAAAAAAATAAATTATTTAAATTAAAACTAAAAAATAAATAAAATAATTATCCCTTGTTTGTCTTGGTGACAAATTAAGAAAACTTTTGCTCATGAAGCGATGTCATCATCTAATTATATTCAAATATTCACAAAGCGTGGGGCGTGGCGTGTCCTCTGTGCGTGGTTTCTTGATATGGCATACGTAAATGGCGGTTCTGACACGCCCTCGGCCAGGGTGGTTCGCGATATGGCCAATTACGGTCATGAGCGGCAGTATGTTCCCACGGCTTTGCTCTTTTGAGTGAAATGTAGAATGTATTTGGTTGGGCAAAAGCACTATGTTTAAGGTTGACTTATATTTGTCCCCTTGAACAAACTCTCAACAAGGACACGCTTGGGCGGCGTAACCCATGTGTTCTTGACAAGGATCTTTGGTCGGTTGAATTCGACCTCCTCAGCGGACCGGGGATCGACGGGAATGAGGAACCATGGGATCTTGATGAGCGTCATCGTTCCCCACAAAAGTTTTAAGTTAAAATAATAAATTTCATAAGTTAAACTCACTCACGCGATTATATACTTTCGTTAACGATTCATTGGTAGCATGTCGAAAGTGCTCTCCGGTATTGGGAGGGTAATTAACTATAGGCTTGCTTATAGGAAACTGAATCAGATATAAAAGTTCCAAATGAGCGAAATCTCTGGTAGTGTCTTATCTATTCATCGCTTACGAAATTATCAGGCACTTAAACAACTCTTTCTTTTTTTTTTATCGAAGAGGTGGGTGGCGAATTTTTGGATCCCACATTCTGGCGACTCCATTTGGGGCAGTTTCTCTTTCCATCTTTGGTAGTCAAATCTAAGTTATAATTGGTGGAGTATAAAAAAAATGAAATGAAAATGAAATGAGAAATGATAAGTTAAACTTGACAACAACTTCTCAAAGTCTTAAGTCATATGAGATTTTATTTAGTGCATATAGTATGCTTTATCTTTCATTATCCATATTTTGGAAGTAAGGTGATAGTCTATTATTTAATTCTTAATTTTACCTTTAAACTCGAATGGCATTCAACTGTATCCTTGTTACTCTCGGCGATGGCCATCCGTTGTATTTGTCGTTAATCTTTGGAAGCCACTTCATCAGGTTTGGTGGCGTGGATTTCCGACCATCTTGAATGAGCAAGTTCTTGAGCCTCGACTTTCGAAGTCAAACTTCGTCACACGCCATGCGACAATCTGAAAAGGCCTTGAAGTTGTGACCCTACTGCTTTGGTCACTTCAAAAACAATCGGTCTTTGAGAGGCTCTTGAGACACCAATCATGAAGAGGGTTATTCTTGGCGGACGGTCTCTTTTGTCCCTCGAATAATACAATGTGAACCATTAACGGGGAGGTATGATCTTTGAAGCTTCTTCATCGGAGGCAAGCAGGGAGGCGAAGAAATCTTGGTGCATGCTCAACACTTACCCGTGCGACCAGTTGTCTGTGTGCGGCGAGTGAGTGTTTAATCGGTTTGATAACCCCAGTGGGTTAAGCGGGCTCTGGTCGACTCAAACGTCCTTACGGACCACATCGGGTTCGACTCCTCCTGCGAGCAGCTATATCTGCCGCGAGTGCATCGGGTTCTCAAGTAGCGAGGAAAGGGCGATGAAAAGAAAATACCAAGGTCTGTTATTAAGGATCTGGGCTGCTCAGGAGACCTCATCCACTCAATGCGGGGACCAATCATGTCCCGGTGAACATCGGGTGTGACACTTGGACCGCGTCAGGAATCCCACCAAAGGTCCGGTGGAAGGTAAGCAGTCACGGAGGCTGGCCTCAAAAAAAAGTTCAGAGGCAGGCATGTGACATCGGTGTGAATTCAGGAGATCGCGACTCAAATTCTCGTGATGGGAACTAAAAGAATGATAAGATATCATGAGACACGCGGAGAATCCTCAGGGGATCCGTCATCAATCAATTCATCCAAGAGGAGGTTAACTTGATCGAAGCCCTCTGGAAGAAATTTCGATTCCACACTTGGAATCGGAAGTTCATGGAAACGTCGATAAATTCGTGTCGAAGGGCGAAGAAGAAGAGGAGGCAACGATGTTGAAGTAGTGTATATGTGCAATAATTGGTGAGCCATCAGTGGCATATCAACTGGCGTTCACAATACCTCCCCGGCTGAAGAACAACAAAATGTTCAAATAGAGGAAGCATCCTCGAGTCTTGAGAGGAACAACAAGAAGAGGAAGAAAGGAAGAAAATCCCACCCAATCTACACTTTGGCGGAGAAAACAAATTGGCGTCGGATGAAAGCCAAAGATAAAGAAATCCTTCAGTTGAATATGAAAATGGCGAAATGATGATCTGAATGGCTATGATGATCATTAATGCGAGAGAAAATATTGCGGGTCACACTGTCCCCAAATAATCATCAGCCTCAATGATACGACAATCCTCAATAAATTTGATCTCACTTGAGGGTCCAAATTGAGCACGGCGAGATTGAAATAAAGTATTTCGGCAACTTCTCGAGAATATACAAACTATACGGCGACTCTCAACTTGATATTATATTGAATGAGAAGATCAAAACATTTATATGAGGCGGCGAGAAAAATTGGTGAGCAAAGGTGCTATCCGCGAGTATGATCAAATTCCATATCAAGGGATATTCAATGCCAAAGTTCAATCTATTGGCGAATGGTAATCCCAAGCGACTCGGCGATTCAAAGCATCTGCGTAACCAGGGGTAATGATGCATTATTATTCCGCCCGGTAGTTTAACCTTTGCTTTCGAATGGTATCTTTGAGTTATCAATGACTCGATCAAAACTTTTGGAACTTGAAAATATGTTAGTTAAAAGGTTATATGATCAACAACCATTCGCGATCTCGCCCTTGAGAAGAGGAAGAAAGATGAGTCGATGACGATATATATTACGTTGGCGAGAGTATGAAATGTGAACAACAATTAGAAGAAAGAGCATCAATTCAATTGATGGGCAACATCGATGATAAGATGGCCGCTTATCTTTGCTTGATTACCACATTTCAGACTTGATAGGGTGGCTAAATTTGAAATTAAATTTATCGTTAGGCCGATAAATTAAAGCAAAAGCTCAGACCCAAAGAAAGGTGAAACACATTTCACCTCATACAAGGATCACTAAGCGGTTGGTTTAGCGTGACAAAGAAAATGTCTATCGAAAAACCAAGGCGATTGATCACATCCAGCTCATACTTGGGTAATGATGTACCCGAGGTGCTTAGTGAAGGCGGCGACCAGACAAACAAAAGGCGAATGATTTCAATGGGACCACAAGAAAAGGCGAAAGTATTCTTTTAAGAGGAAAGTGTATTAAATTGTTTAAACATGCACTCAAAGTAGGTCTCAATTACGAGTGTAAAGACACGAAGAGAAATTTGGACAATGACGATAATCTAATTGTCCATATCATGGTCTTCGATCTGTTGAAGATTGTTACATATTCAAAGATTGGTTAGGCGAAAATATAAAGCGGTGAATTCACATTATCGGACGATTGTAGTGCGTCAGAAGAAAGAATCCACCAAAGTAATCACCTCGATCTTATCAGCAAGCGATAAAAAGAGAAGGCGGATGATGAAGGATGGCGACGATCTCTAAAAAGGCGTAAAATGTTGAAACAATTGGAAGGCGTTCGGGTATTGAAATCACCACTTGAGCGTACTTGAGTTGAGACAAAACTAAGTTATGGGAAGGCTAGTTCATCTCACGAAAGACTATAAATCTGCATGATGGAAGGCTAAGAAACACGAAACAAAAAAACAAATTAAATAAAAGAAGAAACGATGCAAAATGTTACCACTATTGTGGATGAAGCATGTAACAGATATAATATGGAAGATTACATCTGATACAATGAGCGACTATCAACTTGCGAGTTTCAAATCTTGGTCATGAAGAAGCGGGGAAGAAGGCGAAGAACTTCTGAGTCTTGCTTGATGATGCATGAAGTTGATAACGACTTAGAGAACTTTTCCCGGATGAAGATGAATCGAGCTCACCATATCAACGAACATAAAAATATAAAGTTGGCGATTACGAATCTTACTACATCGTTAGATGGGGAGGCGGATCTTTGCAAGCGAGTCATCGAAGATTTGATGCAAATGAAGTAGCTCAATGAGTTGAGAAGTGGTCTTCATCTCAGAGGAAAAGCCAATGAATAAAGATAAAGGAAAAGAAATTGAAATCAATGAAAAAGTTATCCAGGATTCAAATAAGAAGCCTTCATCAAAGGGATCATTACAATATTCTATCCCATCCCAGGAAAATTCCGGACTTAGTGTATCTGAGCACTTAATGTCGGGAAGATCTCAAGTAACACCTTGAAGCTCTAAGGAAAGTTGAAGCATATTTTCTTTGAGCGTCTAACGGAGACCATGTTCAGCCTCCAATGCGTCACATTTTGAAGATGATCTGCTGGCTGCGAGCATGTCGCCTCGTATTTGTGAAAGTGATGAAATTATAATGCGGATCTTGATCCGGTTCCTCGTGAATCTTATGAACTTGAGAACTCTTAGATGGCTATCTCTAGATGTACAACATGGCGAGATAAAGTCATGGTTCAAGGTTTCAATGAGAAGGGACGAAAACTATGGTCATTAGTCCTTCCTCTTAAATTTGGAGACCTCACGAAGCTAAATTTCATGTGATCGATCTGGATACTTCATTGAGCCTTACGGGATGGCTTCATAAGTATGGCATTGTCCCATCTACATTGCATCGATGTATGAAATATACAAAGGATGGAGAAGAATGCCAAATTGTGGGTGACATGCCTTTTGCGGTCATGAAATGAAGATTTATCAGATGCATTTCCTTCTAGAGAATCAAAACAAAACATCGCATCACTTCAAAACCCATAAAAGAACAAGTTAAGAAGAGAGAAGATAAAATGAATAAAGGAAAGGATTGTTCCAAATATTAGGGATATAAGAACAAGTCCAAAATCAATAATAACTTGTCCCTCATTTAGGCGGTGATCTTGAAGAAGAAGATGAATGTGTTCTAAATCAAAGGTCCATGCGAATCTTGGTAAAACACGATTGAGGAAAATCGGTTTGACTCGATTATGAGTTTGAATGCTTTTGAAGGTAAGGCGCAATGCACCTACTTTAAAACAATCATATATCCAAGAAGAGACTACACACTAGTCACTCCTATTCCTCCCCAACATTTTAAAGAAATCACCCTCGAGAAACTCACAAAGTCGAGGTGACCTTCTATGTACCTCCTCCCCCGGAAAACACGCCGAAGCCGCTTTTATAAATGGGGGTGTCAAGAAGAAGATCCCGACGGGTAATGCAACTATCTCAAGAAGAAGAAGCTATGCCCACAAGGATGCCAAAATATTACTCTCAAAGATGCAAAACCTAATGCGCAAAAACATGGGGTCCGTGGCCGAGCAAGTAAGCAAAGGACTAAGCTCTTTGAAATGATGTGGTACCCAAAAAAGGTTCTCAAACCATTGGTAAGAGAAATAAACACACTACTAAAGGCCTTGGTTTTATCCAAGACAACTCCACAGGATATACCTGCGCTATAACAGAATAGAAGTGAGAGATGAGAAGATGAGAATGTCATTCTTAATGTTACTCAAATAATGAAGAAGTAAGCTGACCGGACCAAGAGCTTGAAGATGGTGGGGAGGCGACTATGGATGAACTTAAAGAAATTAATTTGGGAACCGAGGAGGATCCTCGCCAACGCTCATCGCTCTACTCAAGATAAAGTGGAAGAATTAAAATCTGCGGAATTGTGGACCGCTTTGCTTGACATATGTGAAATGCCGTGCTTATCCCCGATATAGCGGTTCACAAATTAAGCGATGCACCCAAGCAAGCCTCTAGCGAATGAGATTGGAGGTCAAGAACGTAATTGCGTAAACCAAGAAGCTCATTGAAGCCGGTTTTATTCGAGAAGAAAAATACCGACCGGATAGCTATTGTCCCGAAAAGAAGAATGGTCGATTCATCTCAGATCGACTTCGTGGATTTAAACAAAGCATGTCCAAAGGATGACTTTCCGCTCGATCGAACGTAGTGGATAACACTTCAAACCACGACATGTTCTCATTTATGGATCGCCGTTACAATCAAATCAAGATGGCTCTCAAGAGAGCATACCTCATTCAGACGCCAATTGGCATATATTGCTACACGCCATGCCCTTCGCTTGAAGAATGTACATACCAAAGCTATGACACGAATCTTTGACGAGTTGATTCATCAAAAGTAGAGTGCTATGTTGATGACCTCGTTGTCAAGAGTATAGATCGCAAAGATCATCTCGATGATTTAAGGATCGCCTTTGAAAGAATCGTAAAATATGATCTCAAGATGAATCCTCGCGCGCCTTTGAGTTTCTTCTGAAAGTTCCTGATATGTTGCCGTGGAGGGATTGAAATCGATCCCAACAAAATCAAAGCGATTGTCTGCCTCCTCCAAGGAGTCTTCACAACGCCCATACAGGACATCTCGCATTCATTAGAAGATTTATATCAAATCACGTGATGTCGCACTTTGCAAAATTAATGAAGAAAGATACTCTTTCAAGTGATGAAGAATGTCAAGAGGCCTTCGACAGTATCAAAAGATATATGTTGAATCCACCCATTCTTGCAGCCCAATCCTGGAAAGCCTCTTATATCTTGTACGCACACAAAGAATCTCTAGCTTTGTTGGCAACATAATGATGAAGGAAAGGAGAATGCTCTATTATATTACCGAAGACTAATAGAGCAAGCGTTATTCTCCAATTGAGAAGCATTGACGCTAATCGCCCAAAAGTTACGCCATTACATGCTATCTCATAAATTACCCTTATCTCAAGGATCGATCCGTGAAGTTCTTGATGACAACGCTGACAAGTCGCTGCACGACCGTTTCTTCTCTACAATTTGATATTACATATGTTCCCAAAGCGGTGAAGGGGCAAATTCTACAGATTTTCTTCATCCCATCCCAAGCAGATTCATTGCTTAACGATGATCTTCCCGATGAGCAAATCATGCACATATATGAAAAGAAAAGCAACAAATGTGGAATTGTATTTTGATGGAGCTTCATCCATTAGATACACTCAACCCTCAAATCTTCCAAAGGCTCGCCGGTATCGGCCTCATCTTGATCACACCGGGTGGCATACCGAGACATTCTTATAAATTAACTCAACCCCAACCAACAACGAGGCGTAATATGAAGCGGCGTGTTTAGAGGAAGCCATTTCCATGGGAGTCCGTAACCGCAAATTTATGGCGATTCTCAACTCGTCATTAATCAAGTGTTGGGCCTTTACAAAATCAACAAGCTTGAATTGGCCTACTATCACAAACGAAGTTCTCGAGCTTATGAAGCAAATTCCAAATGTCATTATGACTCGAAGTCTCCGGGGAATAGAAAAGCGTGACCGCTTAGCTAAATTAGCTAAAGAAATGGCAGTATGGATGACGATACATACTAATTTGTGTCATGAGTCCTAGAGCCGATAAATTTAAGATCCTCACGGAAGAGGGGTCATCAAACATAAATCAAGGTGCTCATGTGTCCCTTACACTCCTTACAAATTATTTCTCAAAGTCAACAAGACAAGCTTCTCAAACCATTCAAGAAGAAAGCCTCCAACCCGGAAGCCAAAACCACATGAAAATTCTTATAGAAGAGAAGGAAGAGGAGACCTTCGCCGACTACTTCAAGGAAGGCAAATTGCCAAGTAATAAGTCGATATGCACAACTTGAGAAAAGGCTTCACTATATGCTTATGTTGGCACTGTATCGTAGATCCTTCGAGATGTGGCTACCATGTTTGGGAATAGAAGAAGCCAACAGTAATTGAAATCCATCAAGGACTTTGTGGTACACCAAGTGTCCTAAAATGGCTTTCAAAATTAAAAGAATTGGATACTATTCGCCTATGGTAAAAGATTGTATCAATCATGCCAAGAGATGCCATGAATGCCGTGTCCACGGTAACATAATTCATCGCCTCCAAACTGCATCCAACGATAGCATCGGCTTGAGTCGGGGACATGTAATTGGACCACCGATCCATCATCACCGGTCACCGCTTCATCTTAGCCACCGATTATTTCTCCAAGTGAAGCACCATTTAAAGAAGTTCAACAAGTGACCAACTTCTTTACCCACAATATTGTTTATGATTTGTAGTACGCCAATCATTTCGCATAACGTCACCTTCAAAAGTAAAGTTTATAAATTTGCGACGATAAGATTGATTCGATATTCAATTTATAATCCGAGCAAATGGTTTGGCCGAGGCATTTAATAAAACACTAGTCAAATTGCTTAGAAAAATTCTCACAAGAAATAAAAGGGAGTGGCATACCAAACTTGTGGAAGCGCTTATGGGCTTACCGTAATTCACTTACAAAACTCCTACAAAGTCTACCCCCATGCACTAGTGTTTGGGTCAAGCAGCCACCACGGTTGAACTACCTCCGAAAGTAGCCATTCAACAAAATCTTACCCAAGATGAGAATGCTCGCACGGATGGAAGAGCTTGGCGCGCTTGACGAGGTCGCCAAGCTCAAGATCTAGAAGTATATCGGAATGTCCGTGAGCATTCGATCATACAAGACGCCTCGAAGCTGTGAAGGAGAATTGGTCCGGTGGCCGAGAAGACCAATCATCCCTCATCGCAGAATTGGCGTAAATTTGAACCTAATGGGAAGGACCTTTGTTATTGAAAAGGTATATCAAGAGGAGCCTATCACTCGGACTTCAAAGGTGACCAATGCCGCCAATCAACTCATTTAAAGAAATATTACACATGAAAGTGTGATTGGACAAATCTGATTTGAAAATCTTTATTGTCAAACACTTATGAAAATTTTCATTGGAAATTCTCTTGTAACACAAGAACGCATTTCAAAATAAAATAAAATCCTCGTGTGGGGCATTTTTTTAAATTTTATAGTAAAGCGCTCGGTAAGACAGGGGCCTTTCTTTCTCTTTGGGTTGACATCGCTGCGTCGAGATCCCCACATGCATACTCAAAATTATGTTCAAATGCTCAAATTTAAAAGTCTTATCGACCAAAGAAGAAAAAAACTTTTCAAGTCAGAAACTTCAACAAACCAAGTTGGATATACATTTATCATCCCACTTCAAATCTAAAGGCTCGAGTTGGTGTATAAGGGTCGACTCAACACGCCCAAATATGTCACAGTCTTACTCAACACGCCACAAAGGCCGTAGTAAGAGATCCCCATCTCGTTAGCCCGAGGATAAAATCCTTCATCAATTGCTCAAGTCCACACTGGGGTGTATAAGGTCTGATTCAACACGCCAAAATAAAATCCGACAGACTGCTTACTCAACACGCCACAAAGTAGTAAGGGATCCTCCTACTGCTCTCAAGACAAGAGCATCCAAATCCCCAAATCTCTCCAACTTGGTGAGTTCAAGTGACCTGACGGGAAATTATCCCTATTGGTCGTAAGGTCATCTTTCAAAATTCTACAACAAACAAAGATATCCTTACTCGAGAAGCCGAAGTTTGGAATCAAATACAAATGTAAAATCTCAACTCCTTCAATAAGTCTATCAAAGCAGAAAAGAGAAATTCTTCTTCAAGTCCAATCAAGCAAAAAAGCGAGGACCAAGAAGCTATCCCAATGTTCGTAGGCTAAATGTCAACCGCGGAGTTTTGTCATCAAGATGTCCATTACATGTGCACAGATCGATGACTCTTGCCATTGATCCAACACAAGCTCGAGAGCTTCGCCGGCATTTATCCTTCTACAAGCCCACAAAGCGTAAAGCTGGGCGTATGTACTGATCGCCTCGACAAATCTCCAGATAATTCGATTTCACTCCATCAATCCGCAGGCCGATAAAAGGAGGCACAAGATAAAACCTCGAGATGAAATCTTCAACAAGTCCTCAAAGCACAAAGCACGGACCAAGATATTTCTATCTCATCAACTCCATCAAGTCCATCAAGGCACAAAGCCGAAGGGAGGAAAATGCAAATCCCAAATTGAGATGAAATCTTCAACAAGTCCATCAAAGCACAAAGCACGTGACCAAGACATTTCTCATCTCATCAACTCATCAAGTCCGCCAAGGCATAAAGCCGTGACAGAGGAAAATATAAATTTCAAAGTTCTGGAAGTCTTCAACAAGTCGCCAAAGCGTAAAACATAGGGTTGAAGATGCATCAAATTCTCGACAAGTTGATGATGACAAGTCAAATCATCTCCTTCATCTAGTCCATCAAGCACAAAGCATTGACTAATGATACAAATACCGCTCAACGAGCTATTGTAGCTGAACGATGAAATGCAAATGCTTGCCCAACCCGAGTTATACCCACTTCTATCAAAGGGCAACGATCAGGTATTATTAAGAGTTGTAGAAATTACAACTTAAGCGTGACATCCAAGCAAATCTCTTGGAGATCCGCAAGGTCATCTATTCATTAACAAACACGTCCGCCCATGCACCATGTTTGTTGGGGCATTTGTTGACCTACAACTATGTGCCACATTAAATTAAATAAATAAGGTGGATTAAAATCCCTTAAATCGCGATCGAACGATCAAATTCGCTTTTAATTGACGATTCGACGCCGAATGCATCAAAATATTAAAATGAATTAATCAAAATTTTGAATCAATTAATGATCGATCAATAATTAAAATCAAATATCATGAAATACATATCGGAAGTCGGACGACGCCTAAATGACCTCCGCTCACAAAATAAATCGCGTCGCCGCCAAACGTCGAAACCTATCAAACGACACCTTCCGCGGTCTCGAAAGTGCGCGGTGGTCGAATAAGCGACGCACAATTTAGACCTAATTTCATCCGACCGCCGACGTTGTAACGACCTCGATCACGAATTGATCGCGCATGCTCGACAACAAACAACTTAAAGACACCTATATTGCTGGTTTTAAAAAGTAATAAAATATTAAAAAGGCTTAATCCGCTTAATTACCCCTTAAATCCTTTAATCCCTACTAACCCGCCGCTCCTTTCGACCAATCGAGGAGACCGTCGCTCTAGGTCAAACGAGGTTGATCTCATTCACGTCTCTCCTTCTCGCCTTCCCTCCGCTGATCAAGTTTCACGCTCTCGATCTCTTCACCGCTTCCCTCTCTCTCTCATTTCAGTTTCCTCTCACGCCTCTTTTCCCTTCGCTTCCTCTTCTCGCTTTCCTTCTCCGAGCTCTGGATGGCAAACGACTCCTCTGACGGGAACTCTCGTTTCTTCTCTCTCTTCTTCTCCTCTCACGATTCTTCCTTCCTCTCTCACACGCACTGAAGAACCGAAGGATCCTGAGCCTTACCAACCCTAACCAAAACCCCTTTTCCTCCTTTCCTTAGCATTCAAACCTCCAGGTGTTTCTTCTCTAACCTAAGCTTGTTTTATGCATTTGAGCTTCTTTGAAGTTTTTTTTGAATATGCTATATCTTATGCTGGGATTATGCTAAGAGTTTCCTAGGGATTTGGGATGATGTATGGCCCAAATCATTTTATTTCATTATTCATGGATTTTATGGTGTTTATCTCTGAAATGTTTGGGATAATGTAAACCATTTTTCTTTTGTCGCTTCCTATAGATTTCATTTGTTCATCTTGCTCAAAATCGGTCACGAGAAATGGTACATATTATGCCTCTTGCACATGATTGGGTTGAAATCTAAAATTAAAAGAGGGTTTTCAAATTATTGCGTGGCTTAAATTGGAATATCATGATTTTCTATGCTCTATGGATGTCTATGCATTTATCTCAAATCAAGTGGAAGTTGTATTGTTTCATTAGTTAAGTATGTTGTTTGCTGAAAAATTTCATGGGGAAATTGCTGAAATTGGTTTTAAAGGAAATTAGATCATTTTGTTGTCAAAGGCATGATTTAATCTTGTGAAAAAATTTGCAACATTTCTCTTGCTGAAATTTCTTTTACCTTAAGGAAAATGAATTAATTTGTTGTAAAGGCATAAGCATGCTGAAAATTTCTTTTCTGGGAATCAATCATTTTGTCATGAATTAAAGCATGCTGAAAATATTTATCTGGGGAAAGTTCTAGCTTGTTTCTGGCATAAGATGTTTAAAAACATTTCTACCTATGGGAAAATTGTTACTTATTGTCTAAAGGCCATGTTGCTGAAAATTTCTTTTCTAGGGGAATCAATCATTTTTATTTAAGGGCAAGATGTTTGCTGAAAATATTCTCCCTAAGGGGAATCGATCATTTTGTTATTAATGGCTTTGCTAAACTTTCTTATCTATGAGAAATCAATTACTTGCTATTTGAATGTTTCAAATGCAAAATTGTGTGAAATATGATGAAAATGACGCATTAGATCTATGTCTTGTTTAAATATATGCAAAGATATTACATGCAAACGCAGTTTAAATATGTATAGATATTTGTTCAACGCGGCGAAACTTAATAATCTGCTCATGCTTGTTCCAACGTAAATATTTATAAGTAGCTCACATTGTTCCAATAAGGATAGTACTGCTCATTGTTCCAAGCAAATATCTTCATCTCACATGTTCAATGCAAAAATTACTCACTTGTTCCAACGTAAATATGCTATAAGTACGCTCACATGTTAGCGTGGAAACCAGGATAAGTAATTGCTCACGCACCCAACGCTAAATATCTTTAGACTTGCTCACATCGCAAACGCTAAACTTGAAACGCTCACGCTGTTCCAACGCTGGAAATATGTTTCTTATAAGTTTTCACATTGTTCCAACGCGTGGAAACTGATATACTTCACGTTGTTCCAACGCGAAATATGCTATAAGTAGCTCACATGCAACGCGGCGGAAACTCGATAGCATGCTCACGCTGTCCAACGCAGGGGAAATATGTTATGCACTCGCCTACATCTTCCAATCGTGGAACCAGGATAGTACCGCTCACGCCGTTCAACGCGGGGGAAATATGCTATAAGTACCGCTCACATTGTTCCACGCTAAATATAAGTACGCTCACGCTTGTTCCAACGCGGCTGGAAATATGCATATAAGATTGCTCACGTTGTTCCAACGCGGGCGAAATGATCAGATATGCTAACCCATGCACGCCTTTCTTGCGAGGCAAATAAACTTTCGTCGGTGTCTCACGACCTACCATGCACGCCTTTCTTGTGGGAACAGTCTCCGAAGAGGGGATGACGCCGGAGGTCACAAAATTTTAAAAAAAAAAAAGAAAGGTAATTTTTGTAATGCGTATATCTTTATATTAACAGCTTTTCAAGTAATGTCGTATAGCGCATCACGTATTATTAAATGCTTGGTTTGATGAATATTGAATCCTTAGTCCCTTTACATGCTTAACATGTGTATGAAGTGTATGAAATAGAATACAAATGGATGCTTATGCTTGTGACATGTATTAATTGATCAGGTTCTAATACCCTACTTAGCGATATCTAGACATGCTTAGAACACATGCTTAAATACATGTTTAACATGTTATCTTTTACTCCATATGTCCATTTCACATTGATACATGATTATAGAAACATAAAAAAGAAAGGGGTATATCAAGGGGACATACATGAAATGAAACATTTTGACATGACATCATCAAAAATACCAAAAAATGGAAAGTTGTTAAAGAAAGGAGAAGGGTAAAACTTACAAATCTTTATGACACAACTTAGCTCTCTTATAAGCTTGAACTGAAACTTGTGAAAGGGAGAGAAGGAAAGAAATGAGAATAGGAAGTGTGTAAGGATTTTATGAGGAAGGAATTCCTCTTATTTATAGATTTTTCTAGCCTCCTCTTTTCATTCATCTTATCGTCTTGGTAAGGTCGCGTCATGCGTCTGAGGGAATCCCAGGTGATGCCACTTGTCTGTTGCATGCATGGACATAATGGCGTCTTGTATCCTTATCCTTTTTGAAAAGGAAAATAAAGTCTTTCTTGTCTCCTTAATAAATTTAATGGGTTTGTGTTCCCCACTTGCCATGAGTTTGCATGTGAGGGAGGTGGATTTAATTAATCCACTGCTCTCTTAAATGAAATATGACATCTCGTATTTTTATATTCCTTCCTTTTTGAGAGAAATAAATGGGTATGGTATATGGTATATAATCAATCGATTATTTTCAGCTTTATGTTGGTGATTTTATCTAAAAAGAGAGAATTTATTACAAATCAAATATTTTAAGCATTTAGGCCATTACCTTACTTATGATCGTATGGTATCTAAATCAATTATTTTCACACTTTATGTTGGCTGATTTTATAGAGAATTTATTAAGCAAATCAGTGCTAAGCCATTTTAGGCCATTACCTTACTTATGATCGTATGGTATAAATCAATTATTTTCAGCCTTTATGTTGGCTGATTTTGCAATAAAGAGAATTTATTATTTAAATCAAATTACTGCTTTATTTTAGGCCCATTACTTATGATCATATGCAAATCAATTATTTTAGCTTTATGTTGGCTGATTTTGCAATAAAGAAAGGGTTTTTAGATCAAATCACAAACTCATTCTAGCGTCACTTGTGATTGATCGTATGAGCGTTCAAAATAATTATTTCAGCCCTTTATGTTGGTGATTTATAAAGAGAGGATTGTGGCCCAAAACAACGCTTTCTATTTTGGGTCTATCATATTTGATCAAATAGGCTTCCAAAATAATTTATTTCACCTTCTTGATTTGTGACATAAAGAGCTTTTGGCGAAAATAATATCATATTTTTAAGAAACGAATCTTATTCCGGTTTGGTCTTGGAGTCAGTTACAAAATCCATAAAGAAAATTAAACTTACAAATCGAACCTACATTTCAATTGACATTCAATGTCAACAACATTTTAAAAGAAACAGATACTTGTATGTATGTTGAAGTGTTCAAACAATACAATAGTATAACAAAAAAAGCAATGCTTCCGGTTTGGTCTTGGGCCGTGGGTTAACAAAACCCCATATCAACTAATGCTTGCATTCTGATGTCAATCTGAGAAGAATACTTGCCGGTTTGGTGAGGGTCGTTAACAAAACTCAAAATCAAAATTTGACATCGAAACTTCAACATTACATCTTAATGTCATGCAATTTTCAAGAACGATATCCATATGCATGTTGGAGTAATTACAAATATCTGAAAAGATCTACGTAATCCGGTTTGGTCTTGGAGTTAAGTTATAAACCTAAAATTTGATATTATAAGAATTTCAAATTAATAATATAAAGTAGCTATTCGTATAATATGAATCGGCGACATAGCTTCAAAATTCAAACCTCAAGAAAAGTCCCAAACCCGTCATACATGTTGGCCAGAGTGGGAGGTTTTGAAGGATTATACTTGAGAGATGATAATTAGACCCGTCTGTAGAAAATTGAAGTGACGAGGTCTATCGATTGATATTAACCCTATGATCGAGAAGGGTAATTATAATTAAGATTTGATGATAAATGATCGTATATTCAAATCAATCAATCATAAAATGATCAAAATTCAAAACAAATATAAATAAAAAAAAAAATATATGAAATGAATTATTTAAATTAAAACTAAAAAAAATAAAATCAATTCACCCTCCATGATTGTTTGTCTTGGTGACAAATTAAGAAAACTTTTCTTCCAAAGAGCGATGTCAATTAAATACATAATTACCTTCACCTTTTCACAAAAGCGTGGGGCGTGGCGTGTCCTGTCGCGTGGTTTTCGCGATATGGCACCACATAAATGGCGGTTCTGACACGACCTCTGGGTGGTTCAGCGATATGCACCTAAATTACTTGGCCGCGGCAAATATGTTCCGGCTTTGCTCTTTGAGCGTGAAATGTAGAATGTATTTGGTTGGGCAAAAAAACTATGTTAGTAAGGTTGACTTATATTTATCCAGACAAACTCCCCTCTGAGACACGGCGTAACCCATATTCTTGTGAGGATCTTTTGGTCGAGGTTGGGTCTTCCTCCTCATAAGCGGACCGGGACCGGCGACGGGATAATGAACCATGGGATCTTGATGGGCGTCATCGTTCCCCACAAAAGTTTTAAGTTAAAATAATAAATTTCATAAGTTAAACTCCACTCACTGATTATATACTGGTTAACTCTTGATTCATTAGCTAATCGAAAGTCTTTCTCGGTATTGGGAGGGGTAACTATAGCTTGCTTTATAGGAAACTGAATCAGATATAAAAGTTCTCACCAATGAGAAGCGAAATCTCTGAGTAGTGTCTTATCTTATTCATTCTCGCATTATAAACAACTCTTTCTTTTTTTTTATCGAAAGAGGTCGGTGGCGAATTTTCGGATCCCACAATCTCAAACTGCCTCTATGCTATTCTCCTTGTTTATAGCTGATGACCTTACATTTGTTGCATAGGTATGTCGAAAAGACTGGTCATAGAGCTGTTTATACAACAGGCAAAGGAGCCTCTGCAGTTGGCCTTACAGCAGCCGTTCATAAGGATCCTGTTACAAGAGAATGGACGCTAGAAGGGGGTGCTCTAGTGTTAGCTGACAGAGGGATATGCCTAATTGATGAGTTTGACAAAATGAATGATCAGGACAGGTAGCCTAACTTCTTGTTTTAAATTTATTTAGTTTATATTTACATACACACCACATGATTCTTTTATATTTACATATCCAATGCCTAAAATTTCATATTTATATACATAACACTCAAATTTTTAACATCAATTCAAAAATATCATTATTGTTATATTTTTAAAAATGTTTATGTATACCTTTTCATACATAACAGACATGTTATAATCATAAATGTTAAACTTTAAGTATTAGATATATAAATACATAGAAATTATGTCTGATTGTTGTGTTTGAAAAAATGAATGGTCAGGATAGGTAGCATAACTTCTTCTAACTTTATTTAATTTATATTTACGTATGCACCCCACATAATTCTTATATTTTTCACATATCTAACATTTGAAGTTTGATAACACTCAAATCCTTGATATCACATCAAAAATATTATTATTGTTATTTTTCTAAAAGTGAATATATATACTTTTTCATACATAAAAATGTGTTATAAACCTAATTATTAAACTTTAGGTGTTAGATCTATCAATACATAAAATCTTCCATTTATATATCTCAACTTTGCAGAGTTAGTATTCATGAAGCCATGGAACAACAGAGTATCAGCATATCTAAAGCAGGTATTGTGACTTCTCTTCAAGCTCGATGTAGCGTCATAGCTGCGGCAAATCCGGGTGACTACAAACCTTTAAATAACTGGTCTTTTTATTCCTCTGCTTCTTGTTGTGCTAACAATTCAACCTTTGTTGGTCAGATATGACTCATCGAAAACATTTTCTCAAAATGTGGAGTTGACTGATCCGATAGTATCTCGTTTCGATATCCTTTGTGTTGTGAAGGTTATCCAACCAACTCAGCATCATTTTGTTGTCTCAATTGACTTTCTACATTTCATTTTGGAAGATTTACATACATACCACATAGTTTTTATGTATTTATATATCTATCATCTAAAATTGATATTTATTTATTAACACTTTCTCATGTTTGAAAAGGTACATTTCACTTTAAAAAAGAAGTCAATGATGATAATATTTTTGATGTAATATTTAAGATTGAGGTATTATATATATGTAAAAATTAAAAATAGCTGTTAGATATATAAATATATGAGAATTATGTGGTATGTATGTATCTTTTTATATTTTTTTGATCTTACAATTATATAGCCTAATGACTACGTGTGCTAAATTTGAATGCAGGACATTGCAGATCCAGTAGTTGATGAAATGCTCGCAAAATTTGTTGTTGATAGCCATGCAAGGTCACAACCCAAGGGTGGGAACATAGAAGATAAAGCTGCCAGCAACTCCCAGGATGATTCACTGAATTCAGAAAGAAATGCAGATCCTGATGTATGATGTTTAGACACTTTAATATTTCGAATCATTTACATACATAGTACATAATCCTTATTTATCTACATATCTAACATTACATAAATATTATCCAAATCTTTAATATTACATCAAAACATATCACCATCATAAATTTTTTTGAAGTAAAATTTATATTTTCATGCATAAAAATGTTGGGAGAGATAATTAGAGCAAACAAAGATCCAAATAAAATAAAATAAAATTAGAAGAGCATGAAGAACACTAGAATTTAGATGGAAAATATAACATCAGGAAAAGTACGGAGCCATATCACATTAAGAAATTCATAATGATGAAAATTGAGGAGAATTTTACAAATCTCTCTTCACTTAAGTTATTCTCGCAATTTTCACACGCTCACACTGTAGGGCACACTTTCAACTAGTGAATATTTGTTTTATCATTCCATCTTTCTTGACTGATTTTAGTGCGATATCATGAAAGACAGCGTTATTTGTAAATATCAAACTTTAAGATATGTAAATGTATAAGAATTATATGCTATGTACGCACTTAAATTTCTCTAATATTTCTTCCCAGCGATGCCTTTATATATTCTAATGGTGAATTATATGACCAGATTCTTTCACAAGATATGCTCAAGAAGTACATTACCTATGCAAAATTAAATGTGTTCCCGAAGCTACATGACGCAGATTTGAATAAGCTCACACATGTATATGCCGAGCTGCGCAAAGAATCATCTGTAAGATTCTTACTTTCATATCCAAAAAAATGATTAAAATAAGTTATATTTATATATTTTTTATTATAGTGATTTATGAATGATTTTTTATAGCACGGACAAGGAGTCCCAATTGCTGTGAGGCATATAGAGTCGATGATAAGAATGTCAGAAGCTCATGCTAGAATGCATCTAAGGAGTTATGTGACGCAGGAAGATGTAGACATGGCCATACGGGTGCTGCTTGATTCTTTCATCTCTACTCAGAAATTTGGCGTTCAGAAAGCTCTACAGAAGGTGATGCTTGTTGCTTTATTTTGATTAATCATAAAATAGAAGGGATATTTATATATATATATATCTACCACACAATTCTCATGTATTTGCATATCTAAATCATAATTTTTTAATATTTATTTATACAGTGCTTCAATGTCTTAATCATATTAAAAATTTTGGGACATTTACATACCACATAATTCTTATATATTTACATAACTAATACCTAAGTTTTAATATTTATATAAATAACTCTAAATCTTTAGTATTGTTTTTAAAATATCATTATTATTAACCATTTTTAAATGAATGCACCTTTTTATGCAAGGGAAGTGCTATATTTATAAATATCAAATTTTAGGTGCTAGATATGTAAATGCATAAGAATTGTGTGGTATGTATGCAAGTCTTATCTTCCTAAAATTTTAAACATGAAAAGATACATTCCAATTTAGAAATTTAATATTAGTGATATTTTTGAAATAATTTAAAATTTTAAGTGTTATTTCAGTAAATATTAAGGGGCTATTTGGGATCACTTTTGTTTTTTTATTTTTTATTTTATTTTATTTATGCTTTGCTTAAAATAAAATTTATTTGATTGTACTGTTTGTTTTTAAAAATATTCAAAATATCTTTTAGATGTTTTGATTATTTTTAAAAGTAATGTTATTTATTTTTAAAAATAAAAAATAAAATCACATACAAAATATTCTAAATAAACATATTTTCAAAAATAACATAAAAATAAAAAATAGAAAATAAAATTGATCCCAAACAGCCCCTAAGCTTACATGTTGGATATGTAAATTTATAAGAATTGTGTGGCATGTATGTAGATTCTCTAAAATAAAAGTGTAGTTATTTAATTACTACTTTTGGAAAGATGTATAATTCATAGATTTGGCATTGTTGGGGATAGGCAAAACGTAATTTCTCTATCACAAAGAACGAATATGAAAATTAGTATCAGCACACAGAAATTTATATATTCTTGTGTAATTGGCTATAACATAATTTAATGTAGCCCTAATTTCTAACAGTAATGTGATGTCCCTTTTGATAAACAAATAGGGCAGTAAAAAAAATGCAATAAAATTTTGGGGCATTTGCATTCATAGCACATGATTCTATTATATTTACATATCTAACACTTAAATCTTAATGTTTACATAAATTACATCTACATCTTTAATATTACATTAAAAATAACAGTCATTAATTTCTTAAATTAAACCCACTTTCATGCATAGCATTAAATTTGACACATTTATAAATATCAAATTATAGGCATTTTATATGTAAATGCACAAAAATTGTGCTATGTATGCAAATCTTACTATAATACCTTTCTTCAATGAAATTACCCTCCTAATGATATATATATATATTTATAATCCCTTGATTTTTTTTTTATATCAAAAAAATATTTCTGATGTCTGAAGTTTAAATGTTTATTTTTGTTGCAGAGATTCAAAAAATATATCACATACAAGAGGGATTACAATGAACTTCTCCTGCATCTATTGCGCGTACTCGTAAAGGACTCGATGCACTTAGAGGAACTCATGGCTGGCTCAAGCGCTCATCTCACTCATATCGAAGTGAAGGTGGAAGAACTCAAAAACAAGGTTAGAGATTCCGACCCTCCCCTCCCTTGTATTTATTTTCTTTTTCATAAAATTTTTCCATTAAAATAGCTCTATTTTTATTTATTTTTAAATTATTTTTTGAATCAGGCACAAGAATATGAAATTTATGATCTGAAACCATTCTTTTCTAGCACAAATTTTATAAATAGTAACTTCACTCTGGATGAAAGCAGAGGTTTGATTAGACACCCACTCTGCTGAGTTATAAAAAAAGACAACCTGATAGTGAATGCTGTTCTATGGTACTTTTAAGTAGAGGTAGCTGCTAAGAGCTGTTGAATTTGTTTAATTTAATTTTGATTTGAACAATCCATTAATTTTGGTAAGATTCTGCCATTTGATCTTTGTTGTTATATGCAGAAGCAGGTGACTTGTATTATAAAATATATTTTTTGATGTTTTGTTGAATGATTTTGATATATTAATTTCTATTTTGACAGGTGTTTTTGTGTTATTACTAGGAGTAGGTGTGTTTGAATTCAATTTTTTGTCGATGGATGATGATATTTGAACTTTTTTATTGTTAAGATCTGGAAATGACAAAAAAATAAGAGAAAAATAAAAGAAAATTTAAATAATTTCTTATTGCTGGAAAGTATATTAACGCTAGGTAAGAATTTGTTTATTAGGTGAGCAATATTAGTTTTTTATAGAGGCATTTACCCAATTAACTATGGAAATTTCAAAGGTAATCAGTAAAGTTGAATTTAGGATCAAATTGGTCCAACTATATATATATAATTATATTAACGCTAGGTAATAATTTGTTTATTATTAGTAGTATTAGTTTTTTATAGAGGCATTTACCCAAATAACTATGGAAATTTGAAAGGTAATCAGTAAAGTTGAATTTAGGATCAAATTGGTCCAACTATATATATATAATTAATTTAATCTTAGAACAGGAGGATCCATTTGGTCTTTTGACTATTTGATTATGAATTAAGTTTGCATTTACTGGAATTTAATGTTGTGGAAAATAATAATATTGCAAAACATTTTTTGAATAATAAAAAAAAAAAATAGATAACTAATAAACCTATCTTCCATTTTTTTATTCATGCATGTGATTAATTTTTTGAGATAGTATTAAATCTTTAGTGATTAAATTGATTTTTTATAAATAGTTGAGGGATTAATTTCGTCTGAAATTTAATTTAATTTGCTTAATAGATAATTTAGGCTAGTATTATGAAATTATATCTTAAATATTGAACTTAATATATAATCTCTTACAAAATTTTATTAATATAGAGTTTAAATCTAAGATTGAAAAGAACTAATAATTTAGATTGATCTATAGTTGTGACTTAAGAATGGGAGGAAAAGATTAGGTTATCAAAAGTGCTCCAATGATTGATGATTTGTCGGTTATTGATCAAATGATAGATTAGGAGTAAGCATTTAAAAATTCTCTCATTTCCGATTATTAATTTGATGCATTTTGAATTAAATTCAAAATTATTGACGAAATTGAATATGGGGAGGATGTTTTATGGTATTGTCGAAGAAGATCTTCACTTGGTAGTAATAATTTCAAATAGAATTAAATTCAAGATAATGAAATTGAAACTCTCGAAGAAATAAATCTAGCGATGATGTTAAGGAAGTGATCTAATTCAAGAGTTCAAATGATTCAAGATTAAGCATTTTTAAGGCATTTAGATGATCAATGGTTTGATTTAAGGCATAAATTTGTCGAACTCATTGTGTGGACATCCTTTTCCAGTTATTGAGTTGATTTAAACTCTCCCCAAACAAAATCGAAGTGTACAAGGTATCTACCACAGGTGTCAAATTACTTAAAATTTAATTTTGCTCTCTTTCAATATCTATCTCTTGTGCTGTAACTTGACTTGCAACAATTCATCCATCTTTGCCAAAATCCTACCTTTCAGAAGCCCCATGTGCTGTATATACTTTAATTAAATTTTGCTCTCTACCAGCATCTGATGTGCTGTAACTTGGCTTAGAGCAATATATCAATATTGCCAAAATTCTGCCTTTTGATATTTATTGTTGTATGGAAAAAAAAAATAATCTTTGTTATTGTACTGCATGATATCGATGTAGGGTGATTATTAATATTTTATTTTGATATTTCTTTTCTTTGAAATGACTTAAAGTCAATTTTGAAAATTGAACATTAACCCAAGTTGTATTTAGTTGGGAGGAACTTAATTTTTATATTCTTTTAGGTTGTATTATTATTATTATTTAGAAGATGAATTTATCAATATAAACTAAGTAAATACAATAATAACAAGTTTTTATCTCACTGGAGTCTACTATATGAATTTTTTTTTTCCATTGTGTTCTATTCATTATGAAGTTCTCATTTAATTATAATGAATTAAGGTCATTGTTTATAGATTCTAATCAAGTCTTTTTAGGTCTAATTATACTTGACCTAATATAAGATAAATTTAATCATCTAGTTTTCTAATTAGGTCATCGGATGATTGATGTTTTACGTGATCTAATAATCTAAGTCGACTCTTAAATCTTATTTGTTACTCGAGTTACTTTAACTTTTTCACGAATATATTCATTTCGTATTAGAGTAAAGCCAGTCATCCACCTGTCATCCACCTGGGTGCCGGGTGCATTCTAATCTACTCGATATTTTGTTTTTATGTATCTCTTTTACTGGTCAGTATTTTGCACTATAAGTCATTACATATCTTTTCATCTTTTAATAAAATTTCCCTTAATTCATTTTTAAAAAAAGAATTTCAATTACTTGCTCTGAATTTAGTTGATTAACAATTGGAAGAGGTTTATGCCTATTATCCAATGTTAGGTTAATTTTGTTTTATTATTATTTTTTATTTTTTATTTTCATAGTGTATATTATTCAATTTGAAAATAGTTTTATATGAGTAGAGTTTATAAATAAAAAATTATTTATTATATGAAACCATGCCTCAACAATTAAAATTTTGATTTATTCTCTACTAATATAGATAAAGACAAATTGAAGCTTGAATCAGCTCAATTGGCCTCTAAGCATTTCTAAGAAATTGAATAAAAGTTAGAAATGTTTCAAAATGCTGAATAAAATTTTTGCATTTTTGAATTGATTAAATCACAATTTGAAAGGGCATATATATATATAGCAAAAGATAATTTTATAATATTAGATAATGACAAAATTGGTGTTTCAACATGTTTGAATGGACTCAATTGATCTCAAAATATGGAAAGAATTAGATATGTTTCTAAATGTTGAATAAAGTTTCTTTCACATAATCATCTCTTCTCTGCTAACTCTCACTCGATTAAACACTTTCGTCTGATTGATTTTTATTCATATTTAGTCGACTCGTTAAAATATAGTTGGTCTCTTTGGTTAAGATATGAAGATAAAATTGTCTTCTATATACGTATACTGACTTGCCATCATATATCTAATTGTTATAAGTTTATAATCTAATTTTCGTTATCGAAACATTTATATTGTAATGCTTACTATCATCTATATGTCAAATTCAAACTTATTACATATCATCTCTAAATATTATTTGAGGAGATGGCTCCAATGTATTGAAGTGTGCAACAACCACAAGCAAATAGAAAGAAGAGGGAGAGAGGCTTCTAGCCATGGTATGATAGGGGGGAGTTTTTACAATAGAGAAAAGAAATAATTTTAAAATTTAATTAAAACAAAAAAAATAATTTATAATTTATTTTATATTTTATTTTTAGATATTTTCTGGTATCAATTATTAATCTTCTAAATTTAAGCATTTTATTTTATTTTTTTACTCTGGCAATTTATTTTAAAATATTTAAATATAATTTTTATCAAATTCTCAATAATTTAAGCATTGAATCAAAGCTATGCGGCGCATCTAGAAAAATTATTATGATCTTCAACATTTTTATTTAATCATTTAAAGAAAAATTAATAAATATTTATATTTCCGAAATTCAAAAAAAATCAAATTGGTCAAATACCACAGCTTTGAATAAAGAACAGGTCGGGGGAATCCGAGTACTCTATCGTGTTCTTAATGTGTCAAAGGGTGTGCTCAATTAAATTGGACTAGCTTTATTTTTTTTAATTTTAATTTTAATTTTTTCTTCTTTAATAAATTTTTAATTAAAAATGTTGAATTATGACACCTAATAATACAAAAAACTTAGGTTTTTTATATTTAATATTTAAAATTTATATTTCATAAATATCAAAATAACATCAAATATATGCATAAAAAATATATATTTTTTAAATTTCAAATTAGTTAATATGATTAATATTTTTATGCCATTTAAAAATATTAAAATTTTGATCGAACTATTCTCATCAAATTTTAAATAAAATAATATTAAAAATTAATAAAAAATTATATTACACATATGACACATCAAAGTTATCTAAAAATCATTGTCAACTATGAGCTAAGGACCGTTAATGTGTTAAAGAAAGTGTTAACGTTGAATGGTTTTATTATTTTTTTTTAAAAAAAATCCTGAAGTTTTCAAAGATAAATATTTCTTTTTAAAAAAATTTGAATTAGTATATTTTTATTTCGTTATGAATATAATCTAATTTTTAATTAATTTATTATATTTTACACTAATTTTATATATCATTAAGGCAAAAATAGTTGATCGACTGTATTTAGATAGCAGTGGTCAGGTGATCAGATGATGATGATTAGACGACGTTGGTCGAGCGACGGTAATTGTTGGCGTTGATCATAAACGTTAACCATTAGGTCAAGTTCTAAAGTTCTATCTAATATTAAATTCTTTTTAATTGAAAAATGAGTGTTAATAGTCAATTTAAAGTTTTTTTAAGTGACTTTTGCTAATTTTAGTTAATCTTTAAGACTTTAAATTTACTTTGGTTAATCTTTAATGTAGCATTGGAGCAACACTATTTTGGGGTCCCTAACTCAATTTTATTCTATCAATCATATCTCAATGAAAGAATCAAAGAATATTGAAACTCTATTTTGCCTTTAACCTAAATAAGAAGAATTGGGAAAGAAGACAATATGAAGAATGGATTGAAGACACTAAGACCATCATATAATGTTAGCTCCGTAGATTTTTGATGTTTTCCTTCTTTCTCTATAGGGACATGAACTCTCAAGATTAGTTGCAGAGTAAGGCCATTTTAAGTTTTGATTCTAAAAGTTTTAAAGGATTGAATAGTTTATTTATCTTGACTTTTTGAAAAGGAAAAACGTTTTCATGAGATTAATTAAAACTTTCAAAAGATACTATTCAAACGGGTATTAAAATTTAAAATTTAGGCTCTCAAAAGCAAAACGTACTAAAAAAAGTTCTCCCAAATGAAGCCTAAGAATAAGAATTCGTTGAGCTGCTTTCTTTAAAAGAAAAAAAAGTTCTTTCTTGCTGAGCAGATGCAGCAAAAATAAAGAAGAGAGAATCAAACCTTCATCCGAACAATTTCTTTGAATCAAATAATGGCCTTGAACTATTATAATGGGGACAAGATTGAAACAAAGACCAAGACAACTTGTGCGACCCTTTAAGCCGATCAGATACTTCTCTTCCCTATTTTAATCATTTGCCAACAGTTTATGCAAGGTTAAGAACTTAAGAATTGTCACCATTCAGCCATAATCTGACAAATAGTCAAATCAATTTTTGGTAAACGAACGCTTAAAATAAAAATAAAAATCAAGACTTTCTGCCTTCAACCTAATATAAATGCCGAAGGAGAGGAAGCTAGTTACCTTGGCTTACATTTTTACCAGTTTTCCATTATTCTCATGGGGATTAAGCTTCAAAGCTTCCATTTGTCTCAGTTTGGGCGCTGTTTTAGCGCGAAAGGGAGGCGGACTTATCCGGCGCCGCCGGCCAGACCTTCGTCGGTGAAGGTTATTGGTCTGGACGGGCGGGTCATGGTTTATCACCGACGGGTCAAAGCGGAGGAGTTGATGAAGGAACGCGCTTGCCATCTCGTTTGCCGGTCGGATTCTTTCTTCATAGGGCAGAAATTGCCGGCTCTTTCAGCCGCCGACGAGCTTCAGATGGGCGAAAGCTATTTCATTCTTCCTTCTCAATTCTTTCAATCCGTTCTCTCCTTCGTCACCATAGCCTCGTCCATTGCTAACTCCGGCGGCGGGAAAGAAGGTGGAGGTTCGTTGAGGCATTTCGACATACACAAGACGGACAATGGAAAGCTGCAGATAAGGATTAGCGAAGAGGTAGAGGAGATGATTGGGGAGGAGGAGGACGAAGAGGAAATAATAAAAGATGGGATTTTGTGTACGACGAAGGAGATGGTGAAGGAATATGAGAAGCTCGTCGGATCGGATTCCCGGCGGTGGAGGCCGAAGCTGGAAACGATAGCTGAGTCGCCGGAGGGGCGGTGGAGGAAGAGGAGGGGAGTTGGGGAAAAATAAGGAAAATTTCTGATTCCCCCTTCTGAGTTGTTGTAATTTGTAAATAATTAGAAAAAGAGTAGTTGTGTGAAAAATGTTTATTTTTGTCTTTTGTGAGTACCAATATCTCTTGGAAAAAAATAATAAATATTTATGAAATGTTTTGAATTATTGTAATCCTATAAAAAATTTCAATTTTTTTTCTTCTCATTTTTCTCTTTTTTTCTAAGGGGATGTCTAAAGAGATATTTATTTGCATATTTTCTACAATAAATATATTTAAAAATATAAAGTTTTTAATTATATTTTAAATATGTATGAGTTATTTGATTAGGTATAAATGAAATACTTTAATATTTTTTATTTATAATGATATATTTTAATGCATTTTTTTGTCTTAATCTATTTGTTGAAGCCTTACTTTGTTCTCGAAGAACCCAAGTTTAAATCTTGAAAAATTATAAATTCATCAATATATATATATTCTTTACATAAAAAATTTATATTTGATTTACTTCAAAAGAAAATAGCAAAAAAACATAATTTATTACACTTTTTTCTTTATTTTGCACTTGTAATGCTTGAAATTAAATAGCTCATAATAAATAAATAAATAAAAAGAATATTGGTTTTAATTAGTTGGGAGGAAGAAAGAAGTCCAAAGCTTTTAAATTTTATGTGATATGACCTAAACAAAATGATTATATGAATTTAGCTTTCAAATCTCAAAATAATTTATTATTCAAATTAGAATTTTAATAATTGATGCTAAGATCATTCAAATTTTATATTGGATCTCTTCATAATCAAAAATAACTTTTTTTTTCAATTAGATGTACCCAATATTACTAAAAATGCCTTAATTAGAGCATAAATAAACTTAAATGTGCTTAAAATATTGTTATAAATTTCATTAAATTATTTTAGGAACAAGACAACCACAAAATTTTGTGTGTTTATTGTTAAATAAATCTTTGAAGATAAATCTAACTAAATATTATATATATATAAAAAGAATTACTTATTATACTACTTACACTAGTTGAATCATTTTAGCTATTATGTACTCTATTTTTTAATTATCAAATTTTAATATTAAAAAAAAATCTAATATTTAAAATTTAGCATTTATAAAGAAAATAATTTAATTTTTTTTTTTAAAAAAATGAGGCAATGGCTTTTATTGATAAATATTCACAAATATTCTTATGTTTAATTAGAAGTATTTTGATATAAAGAATATTGGGATATTCACATACATATAATATAATTCTTATATATTTAATTTTTTACATACTCGAATATTTAATATTACATAAAATATTATTATTATTATTTAAAAAAATAAATACATCTTTTATGCATAAATAAAATATTAAATATATAAATATATAAATATTATATTTTATGTGTTGTGTACTATAAAATTCATGTAGTTAGAGTGAAAATATTTGAATTTTAGATTTGCATGAAAATTTAGCGCACTCATACACATATAGATAATTAGAGATTATTATGTGATGATGTTTTTATGTGAAAATATTAAAAAAAAGGGGGGAAAAATCACAAAGTTTTATTTAGTTCAAATAATCTATTATATATTTTGATTTATAAGTTTTCACTTTTCTTCAAGATTGAAAAAAACAAAAAGATTGTGTAAAGAAAGTTAATATATATATTTTTAAATTTATATTTAATTTGATTAATTTATTGTGATATATCAACATGTATTTATAAATCCTCTAAAAATAATTTGAGGATATTTTATCCAATTTTTCCACAAGGTTCCGCACTTCCGCTACTCAGCTGGCTCCATTGATACCAATCCAAACGTCGGAGCCCTAATCCGTGGCCAGGAAAAGAAATGGCCTTCCTCCTGAGACTCGGGGGGCACCGCCTCATCTGGCGGACCCCGCCATCAGTTTTTATATTCCGGTGCTATTCCCTACCGGCGAAGGTGGACCACTCCGGTGAAGAGGAGCTTGAGATGTTCGACCAGAGGAAGCTCCCCGCCGACTACAATCCCGCCACTTTCGATCCGACTGAGTACCGCAGCCCGCCGTCCGATCGCGTGTGGCGCCTCGTTGACGAGGTCTCTTCCCTTACACTCGCGGAGGTGGTTGAGCTCTCCTCCATTCTCTTGCGGAAGGCGGCACTGAGTGAACCTCCCGTCATCGGCGTCATGAAACCCGGCGCTGCTTTACCTGGTGCTGCCGCTGCTGGTTTGGGGGCAGCGACTGCCGTGAAGGAAGAGGAGAAACCAGAGAAGACGGTATTTGAGCTAAAGCTAGAATCTTTTGAGGCCGCGTCCAAGATTAAGGTTATTAAGGAGGTCAGGGCAGTCACGGATTTGGGTTTGAAGGAGGCCAAGGAGTTAGTGGAGAAGAGTCCATCAGTGATCAAGAGTGGAGTATCCAAGGAAGAGGCGGAGCAAATCGTTGAGAAAATGAAGGCTGCGGGAGCTAAGGTCATCATGGTGTGATGATGTGGGGTAAGGAAAGTTCGGAGGTACTTAACCTTTTCCATTGGTTTAATGCTTTCTAGTTGAAGGTTAACCAGAATATAGAATTGATGAACTATTTCTTTCCTATATGTTTAATCTAGGGTGAGATTTGAAGTTAGAGTACAATACTGGTTCTTGCACAGATCTTACTGCCTTCGATAAATGTGCTTCTGAAGCTTCAGTCATCCAGGCTCCAGCATCCTGCATTATTTCTTGCATGATGGAAGAAATTTTTGTTCATCTGAGAACAAGCCTTTCATTGAGGAGGTACTCTTTAATTGTAAGAGCAGATAAAATTTTATTTAAAAAAAAAACAAAAATAAGATTGGGGATGGCTCACAGGCATTGGTCTCTTTTGGGTTGAAGAGCTTTTGACATTTCTTGTTTGGATATTTAATATCTGAGTTTGAGAAGTCAGATAACTGAAAACTCCATAGTTCTTGTACATGTTATTTTGCCTGGTTTTACCACGAAGATACCTTTCACCTTTTTTTTTTTCAGAAGGTTGTTTTTCTCCATGCTTTAAGCTCTGTTGATTCTGAATTTATTCTTTCAAGCACCAAGGGATAAGATTGTTATGATATGTCATTTTTAAATTATCATTTGATTTAAGTTTACATTTTGTTGCATTGTTGGCACTTTGAAATTTAGCTTGGTGGAAATTGTTATGCCTCCCTATTTCATGCTTATTTACTCAAATTCCTTTTTCTTTTATATGCTGAGAGATGAGAAGTGGGTAGAGTTGGGTGGTGTAGATTCTAGTCTTCTACTCACAATTTCATGCTTGCTAAGTTTGGTGCATTGTAATGGTTTGAGATCATTAAAACACAGAGGGTTTAGTGTTGTTTTGATTTTTGGTTTCTTTTAATCAACTCTGTTAATGCTTGCAATGTCCATCTTAATATTGCTGTATTTATCAGATACACAGCCTCTGAATAGTTCATGGGGATGAAGTACAAATGCACTGCTAAGATTGGAATATGTATTATGATATTATATGATTCTTTAAATTAATACTTAAGGTGTGTGAAAATGTGATATGTCATTGAATCTATATGGGGAGGTATAATTTTATTTGGTTAAGTGAATTATATCTGTTATAATTAGTGATGTACAACATAAGGAATCTTGTTGGGTATTTTTAGCATAGTTAGATTTTAAGGACATTTTTATGTAGCGGTTGGATCATTGGTATCGTTTTCATTCCCCCAATGTGGAGGTCAGGACTTGGTCTCTTACACGAACAGACACACATGCACACACGCGCGTGCGTACAAAAACCCCTCTGATCTATGGTAATTCTCTAGTGATTAAATAAGAAGCCTTGCAGAATGGAAGTGTAATTGCTTTAATGCTTTCAACATTTTACTTGGTTAGATTTTGATATTATGACCTTCGAATGTAAGATCAAAATTGTCTATTCTATTAAACATCATCATCATCATTATGGTCAGACTTATCCAACTCTTTGAGGTTAGTGTTAGTAATCTTCATTTTTCATTTGTTCTTGTTGAGTGATATTTAAGATGTTAAACCTATTCTTCACAAATGATTTTGAATGACATTTATCCATGTAATCTTAGGCCTATGCATTTTTCTTATTAATCCTCTAATGCTAATTTTACCAACTAGTCTAGTGAGTGTATTTTATGCCCTTTGTTGTACATGTTGAGGGTTTATAGTTTTCAATTATCTTATTTTTAATGAATGTCACTTCAATTTTTTTTTTGTTGCGATCATTTTTTAATTAATTAATTTGTTTGTTTTAACACAAATTCATCTCAAACATTCTCTTTTTTGCTACACTAAATTTAGATATCAATGACTTCTTATCGTCTAAATATTCAGATCTATGCAACATCATTAGCTTAATTCATCAAATTTTGATTATATTTGATAAATATTTTCATATTTGATACAAAAAGATATGGACTCAATATCGATCTTCAAAATCAATCTATTGTTATTGAAAACTCTTGGGTTACTCTATGATTACTTCTAGTACTATTTAGTACTCAATCATATAAATTTTAACACACTTTTTTCTTTTTAAACCTAAAAGTGGATCAAATCAATTCTTTGTGATCTTTGATCATGTCTTTTTAAGATCAAATGTGAATGCTTATTACTTCTTTATTCATTGTTTTAACACAAAAATCTTTTCATTGTATATATTCTTTGGAAGAATATAAAGTTTAATGTTGATTTGAATATGATGCATATACATATGATTTGCTTGATTTATATGAAGATATTAATAAAAATATTGAAATGTTATTTATGACCATTATTATAAGTGTAATGTTGATATGAATAGGAGATATATAGGATTCAAATCAAGTGATCTTAAGCTTAAATCCAATAAAATATTTGAAAGTAGTATTTAAGAACATAAATGGGAGAAAGGTAAGGTCATTTGTAATCACATAAAAGCTTATAAAATAATAATTTGTAATTTTTTAGTATTATTTTAAATTTTAATGTCTAACTTAATTTTTGTTTCATATACTTACATCCAATGCCTTGAATTTTTGTCTATTGTTATGCATTTTGTGCATTCAAATCTAACATTATTGTCAAATGCTTTTTATGCCTTTTATTCTTGAATTTTATATTGGATGATGTGATTGTGTCACTATTGATAGTGGATTTCAAGGATATATTGTGCATTGCTTGTGAAATATATTCATGAATTAAATTGTAGGAAACATAATAGTTTGTGCTATGATTTGTTTGATGAATATCAAATAATAAAGTATTTGGAGTCATATTTTTTGAAGTTATACCTATTAATGTTGGACTCTAGGTTTTGCAAATTGGATTTGAATAAGAAGTTCAAAGTTTATTGTTCAAGTAGGGTTGAATTGGGGGTTAAATCAAATGATATAATATATATTAAAAGTGTTTCAATTTTATTTAAATGATGTAATAATGATGATTAAGTATGAATTAATCTCGTTGGTAAAGGTTTTTGAAATTGTTGTTAAGATCTCATATGAAAAAAAAATATAATAATGATGTAATTAGGGCATTAGGATTATTTAGGGATTTTAAATTATTTTTTTTTGAATTGATTAAATAATTTTAATGTGAATTTTACACCGATAAAATCACATGATCAATGTTTATATATATCAATTTTAGTTTTTTTGATATTACGAATCGTAGTCCGTTTGTCGGATCGTTTGGTTGGTTGGCGTCAAATCAATCAATTTCAAAATCGCTTTATTTTCGACTTCTCGATTTTTATACAGACTTATCTAAATTGAATGCGAGCTTGTGATTTCGGCGTTTGAACTGCGTCTGTCGAGGTTGCAGTTTCGTCGGCGTCTCGACTTCGATATGCGTCAGCGTGTTGGACGATTGCGTCGATTGATCATCAGTTGTGCAATATTGATATTTAACGCTTTTGACGTTACGAGCGTGATGGCGAGAAGTTCGTTGATCGAGTCATTTTAAGTTAATTTTGGCGGCGTTTAGTGTATTTTAACGATTTGCGCGCTACGATTATTCGACATTTTGCATCATTAAATTAAGTGGCATCATTTGGTAATTTTTTGGCGTTTGAAACGGTGCGATCAATTTCATGAGCGGTGGTCATTCGGACGTCGCAGCCTTCCGATTTTGATATATCGTACATTGATAGCTTTCGATCGCGATAGGTTGATCGTTAGATGCATATATTTATATCCAATTTGAAGCGTTTTGAGCAACGTTCAAATCAGGTCGTTTTCATTTTGATAACGTCTGCGTTTTGAGCTCCGATTTTGGCGTCATTTTGAAGTTCGTCAAATTTGACTTGTAGCTGACGACATGATACATGGAGGTCAACCAGATACATATGATTTGCTTGATTTTTATGAAGATATTAATAAAAATATTGAAGGTTAGTTATGACCATTATTATAAGTCTAATGTTGATATGAATAGGAGATATTTAGGATTAAGGTACATTTGGTTGCGTGCATTTGAAGGTATTCATTTCAAAATCATTATTTCAGGGTGTTTGGTTTAGTAAAGTAAATTCTAATGTAATATAATGTATTACAAATACATTTGAAAGATCATTTTCGGTGTATTTGGAATTCGCCCGATTTGGACTAATTCTAAATACACCCCAAAGTGATGGTGGCGTGTAGTCGCCATTCACCGCCTTGCCGCCGGATCACCCGTTAGCCTGCCCTTGCCGCCGGGACCGACCTCTCGCCGTACCATTGTCGCTGTGGTGTCCCTTGGACATCAAAACCTTCATATTATTTTATATTTTTTCAACCAAATAGAAAAAAAGCAAAGTCATGAATTAATAAAACTCTCAACCAAACAATTGTAAAGTAATCTTTTTACACTGAATTCATTTTATATTGTATTTTTTTTATATTGTATTCTAAATGTAGACAATCAAACAACTCGTAAGTGATAATATGATCTTACGCTTAAATCCAATGAAATATTTGAAAGTAGTATTTAAGAAAATAAATGGGAGAAAGGTAAGGTCATTTGTAATCATATAATGTGTTTAAATAAAAGCTTATAAATTAATAATTTGTATTTTTTTAGTATTATTTTAAATTTTTATATACTTACATCCAATGCCTTGAATTTTTGTCTATTCTTACGCACTTTGTGCATTCAAATCTAATATTATTGTCAAATGCTTTTTATGCCTTTTATTCTTGAATTTTATATTGGACGATGTGACTATAGCCTTTGTTGCTCTTTTAGCAAATAATTTATCTTTCTATTGCTTTTTATTTAAGCAATGTTGTGCCTATGGTTTCTATAGCCATATGTGGCTCTTAAAAATTTTTCAAAATTTGGTTAGTCTCTCAATCTTTGTTTGGATGTAAATACTTTTGAATGTAAATTTTAAATTAAATTAAATCTATATTTTTTAATTGCATCATTTACTTATATTATAAATGCTACATCAAAATTTTTAAATCAAATAGTCTAGTTTATTCAAATGAGTATATATATAAATAATGAAGAATAAAAGGATGCATAAATAATTTTGCAAATTTTTAAAAAATTATCATACTTCTTGATCTTTTCCAATAACTTTTAAACACTGGATTAAGAGTATTTGTTGAGTATAATTAGTAGGTTTTAATTTGTTCAAATATAAGTGAAGGTTATGTTTTAATTAATTTTAATTTTATTATACATTTTTAATTAATTTATGTGCATGTGTGTTCATTCTCATTCATTTGATAATTTTTAAGTGATTTGATAGCAAAATATCAGAAAATGATTATTTTATTATGTATTTGATGTTATTATAGTTAAAGTATTTACTCTTGTTTTTTTAATTTGAATTTAATATATATATTGATTATGCTAAAACCATAATATTATTGCATTCATATGTTTTATAATTTTTTTAGGAATTATTTGCACAATACTGTAAATAATTAAATATTATGTTGTTTAAATAATTATATATAGAGTTCGCCAAAGCTAAATTAATAACATCTATTTTTTATTTTAGAAACAAATTGAAGTGTTTCTATAAATTTTAAAAACATCATATTATGTGTTATATATATTAAATAGCCCATAAACTATTAGAATTTTATTATTATTATTATTATATTCAATATAAACAAAGCAGCTCATTTAAGTTCATTTTTACCATTTAAATATGTCCTAAAATATTATATCTTTGGCCAACACCTACAATGAATTTCACAATCACAAATTTAAAACATTCAAAATATTAAAATAATATTAAATAAACAAATTATTATCAATAAACAATTATGTGAAACTTTAAACTTTTTTATATCTAACACTTAAACTTTTTTATTATTTACATGCATAATTCTTAAACTTTGAAAACCACTTTAAACATATGACTATTAATATCTTTTTTTTTATAAAATAAATACTCAATTTCATGCATAAATAAAATGGTAGAAATGCAAATATCAAATGATAGACATTTACATATATAAAACTTGTGTGCTGTGTATGTAAATGAATTACGAAAAGTAAAAAATAAAAAAATAAAAAAACCTGCAAAATACCCTTTGAGAAATAGCCTTCAAGGTTATGATTTTGATCAACTTGTACACAGTCAACTAAATATATTATGGGGCTGAACGAATTCCAAATTTACCCACCCACGAAAAAAAAAGAGGAATTTTACATACATACTCACGATATTCTTTTATATTTACAAATTAATGACTTTATATCTTAATTTTTCAGATTGCCAATCAAATATTAAAATTCATAATAAAAAAACCCAATTCATATTTTTAATTTAAGAGATTTACATACAAATCACACAATTTTTATGTATTTACATATCTAACACTAAAACTTCAAAAAAAATATATATATATATAACATTATTATTTTCAATATCACATCAAAAATATCATCACTTTTTTATATTAAAATACATATTTTTAAACATAGTAAAATATTATATAAATAAATATATAAATTTAAGTATTAGATATATAAATGTATAAAAATTATATGATATGTAAATCTTTTTTTTCAATAAAATTTTCAATAATTTGATTATGACACAAATAAATACATGAATTTAATAGTTAAAAAAAAAGTTGATTAAATTATAAATACATATAAATTAGATGATTAATTTGTAAAAATCTCTCTCATATTTTTCATTTTTATGACATTTTCAATAATTTGTTCGTACCAGATGCAAATACATGAATTTAATAGTTAAAAAAAAACAATTAAATTATAAATACATATGTATTAAGTGATTTATTCATAAATAAATAAAAAGAGAATAAACTCATAATTTTTGTTCCAAGGATATGTTTTCTCTTTCAGGCCAAGTTTCTATCTTCTCAAAATACTTTGCTGGAACTGTGCCATCAAAACCCTCAGTCAATATAACTCTATTATCCGAAATATAGAATTTCATTCCATCTGAAAAAATATATATATAAATTATAAACAGGAATTTGTGAATTAGGAAATTCTATTTATTTTTTTATTTAACATGAAATTATGAAAGTATTTATAATATATTTTACCTTGCAATGCCTTCCTCAAGTCTAAGAAGATCAGCATATTGACATCTCTTCGCATACCTTCAGAAAAAAAAAATAAATAAATAAATTAATAAAAGTTTGTGAGGTATAAAATACAAGTTTAAAATAATATAAGGGCATTTACATTCATACCACACAATTATTATATATTTACATATCTAACATATAAATTTTAATATCACATCAAAAATATCATTATCTAGTGAATATGAAATACATCTTTTCATGCATGAGAAAGATGTTCTATATGAATATCAATTTTTAGGTGTTAGATGTATAAATGCATAAGAATTACATGATATATATATATATATATATATATAAATTTTCCTATAATATAATATATGTGCATTCATGTATGTGCTTATATATACTATTTATTTGTTTTGTAAACATGAATATATTGAGTCTATTTCAAATAGACTAATTTTCAGCGAGCCATCTTTTCAAATCCGAACGAATCGATTTCAACTCCAAGTCGCCAAAACTTAGAGCGATTATCGAGTAAGTTTCAAGTTTTAGCAATAATTATCAATCCTATTAGAATGGAATCATGCAATAAAACAAACTATGGTCTATAAAAGTGTAGTAACTTCCTCATAAAATCAAGTAAAAAAGCCTTATGAAATATATCTAAGATAAGATATAATTAAAAAAAAAAAAAGTCTTTTGATAGCATACCGCTAATTACTTCTCCATCTGAGGGCAATCCACTTGCAAAGTGAACATGCAGCCTTTCCATGCGCTTCAGACCATATTGCAAAATAGAGTTTAAGTTCTTCTTATAGGTCCCATGAACACAAACTGCATCACAGATTAACCATTATAAAACCATAAAATTGACTCAGAAAGGTCATAATTGTATTTTTTTATATTTCAGACTTTACCTTGTACTTCATCCGCTGATAGAATGGGCTTTAACAGACTTTCAGAAGTAACATTCTACAGAAAAGAATTTCAGAGACCAAAATTAGAATAAGGTTAAAAGTAGAACCACAATGAATAGACTGTAACCTCTGTAAATGTTCTATTGGGATTATACTGTTATCAAAAAAAAAAAAAAAAAAAGACTGTAACCACTGTAAAGTTTTCTCATTAGGAAGATGCTTTAAAATTAGGGAAATTTACGTACATAGCACACAATTCTTATGCATTTACATATCTAACACCTAAAGTTTGATATTTACAAAAATATAACTTTTCATATCCTAAAAAGGTGCATTTCACTTTAAAAAAATAAAGATTTTGGGTGCTTTTTAAGTAAATATGAAAATTTAGGTGTTAGATATGTAAATTTATAAGAATTATGTGCTATGCATGTAAATGCCTCTTAAAAATAATATGTGAACTATGAGTGAAACAATAATATCTAGCATCAAGAAGTACTAAGCCCAGCAATAGAATATATACCTTTAAATCGAAAAAGTTTATATTGCAAAAATAGGCACTTAAAATTTTTTTCCCTAATTATGTCTATTAAAAGATATATCACGCAATAAAAAAAACAAATATTAAGTTTAAACAAAACCTTGTCTCTTTATCAGGTACAAATCCTATAGGGCAATGCAAATCGTTTCACAAGGCTACCCACTTTCTTCAAAAAAATATAGATTAGCATTAATGTAGAAAATAGTTTCATCAGCATCATGAGTAGCAAGAGTTCCTCATTATCATTCAGTTCATTTTTAGTTTAAGATAAACTTCAAATGCTACCTTGCTCTACCTATTTCCTACAAGACCCTTTCAAATTATCTTTTAGGATTCACAATTAGCTAACATTTCTTAATTCAATATCTCACAGTTTCTTCTTCTCACCCTCAGGCTCTGAATAAGAATTTAACAAACATAAATATTTATTAAAACAGTGAATGAGATCATAGTACATTGCACACCTCCAACGCAAGCACCATTATTAAGGTATGCCAAAGGAAGCACCTTGCTCTAAGGCGCTAGGTTACAAGTAAAGCATTTTGCCTTGATTATAAATATGAGTTATAATGCTTCAATCATTGAAGATGAGATAAGCTTTAATAATAATAATAATGGAAAAGAATTGATGTTAAATGAGCATCATATGTTTGAAAAATAAGGATTTATGCCAAGAAACAAGTTAGATCAAATGTAGACACAAATTATAGCTAATGTACGTGCAAGAGCTTTAAGTTCATGAATAATGAATATTGAGGAATGAAAGGATGAGTCTTAGGATATCCAAAGAGATAAAACAGCTACAAATCTAGAGATGGATAAGAAAGCATGAATGATTACTAAGACAACATGATAGTATTAATGATAAAAATTTTCTAAATGGCATAGCTATTCATTTAACATGCTCTCAAACAATCACAAAACTGGCACCATGACAAATCAATAGATAAGGACTATGGTGCCAATCATGATAGGCCTAAAGATAGTTGTTTGGCTGAACCTAAAGATGATAATGGAAGGAATGAAACTTTTGTCAGCAGTAAGTCAAAACCATGTAATAGTCCTAAGAGCCGTAGTTTTGCTAGCATAATAGTAGTGATTAAGATAGGCTAAAAGGTAGCAATCATGGTAAACCTAAAATAAATTACTCTAATAATTATCCCAATGGGCCAAATCATCTGATTTAAAATGGCTCATTAGTGGTTTAATAAAAACAAATATTTATTGGTGGCATCTGATGATTTACTAAACGATTGACAAGTTTATCAATATTGTAGCTAATCATGAAATTGATAAATCAAACTTCAAGTAAGGTAAGGACAAATTTCAAATGGAGAATTCATCAAAGTTATTGGTGCAATAGGAGATTCAAGGATTATTATTAGTTTGGGCAATGCAAACATCATTATATTGATTGAGTTTGAGTTGATTAGCTCTTTGGTTATATTGACTTAAACACTTAATTAACTTAATTCCAATTAAAATCATAAAATCATTTAAGCATAAATCATAAAATTAATTACATGTGATTTTCCCGAGATACAATGCTAGTATTATAATTAATTTAGGCATGTCTAGTATGTTTGCATTTTTAGGAGATCCATGAGCACCACAAATACATGCTGACACATTGAAATTCTGAAAACATCTCATTTATGATTTGGACCATGCAAGTTCATAATTGGAGGCGACTCAAGATGAATGATCAAAGACAAACTTTTGGAAGACATGATATGAGGCAAAAAATCGGTATAATTCTAAAATCATCCTTATTTAATAATGATTCATAGAATAGCATAGTTTCATACATTCTTAGCTAATCTACTCCATGTTTTAAATGTTCAAAATTTTGTGAATGCAAGTTTTGGGTCTTAGCATTATTAGTTTATGAATTGCAAGACAAATATGATTCATGTTATTTATGATTTATATTGTAATTAAATTAAGTTTCAAGCTAAGGAATTTTGATTGTAATATCATACTTGATCATGCACTTGATTCATAATTTTAGCATGCTTAGAAGTTTTGTTCTATGCTTAGTGTTTCGCTACCTTAGAAAATATATAACAAATTTGACTGATAACTAGTTTAGATTAGCATTGGAGAAGAAATGATTCACTTATGAAGTTCAATTTTATGCAACTTCATTTTAGAATCATGAGTCTTCTCTATCTAGCTTGTGAAAACAATGATATATTCATTCATAATCAAAGCTAGCTAGAGGTATGTTAAGTTCTTCACTAGCTTTAAGAATTTTATTTGGTACCTACATTTTGACTTTTGTTTCAATCACAGTATGTTTGGCTCAATAGATAGAGTTTTTAGTATCATGATTTATCCTATGATTTTAAATCGATATATGTCCATTGGGAGTCATGATCTTTTGTACATCTTGTGACATACTAGCTTCTATTCCCTTTTATGTATGAATGTTTAATAGTGATAATTTTCTTCTTAAAAAATAGTGATATATACTTTATTTTTTTCCAACCAATGACATCTAAATTTATTAGTGAGAATGACTTTATTGTTATATGATATACATTTCATGCAATTAGATAAAAAATAGGGTAATTTTTATTTGGTATCACCAACTAATAGAATTCAAGATGAATCCTTTTTATAATATCAAAAAAGGAGAATTTTCTTCCTAATACATATCATATTTGATGTTAGTAGATTCATGCTCTTGATGGGAGATTACATTATTTATCATATGCGTCTAATGAAGAGTAGTTATATCTACTTTCTCGTATTTCTTTATTCTCCTTTTACTAACAATAGTTTTTCATCATCAAATTAAAAAAGAATGTTAGCTCTATAAACCTAAATGAATTATCACATATTGTAAATTGGATCATCAACAATTTGAAAATAACAACTCCTTATTGGTGTCATCTATTGAGTAGCCAATTGTGACAATGATATAATGTAAATATGAAAGGAAATTGGTGGTTATAAGTACCACATTGATAACATTAACTATATGTGGTTTACTATTTAGGTCTTTAATGACTAATCTGCCTGAAACCATTAATCTCCTCGATGAAAAGAGTTAATTAAATATCGGTGAAATTTTCAGAAGACGGAATAGTAGATAAGACACTACCCAGAGATTTCACCCTCATTTTGTGAGGACTTTAGATCAGATTACAGGTTTCCTATAGGCGCAAGCACCTATAGTTAACTACCCCTCTCAACGCTGAGAGAGAATTTTCGATTAGGTTAATGTTAGATCGTTAAGCGAAATGATGAAGTTTAGAATTTATGAAATTCATCATTATTTAACTTAAAGCGGTTTGGGGAACAATGCCTGATCGATCCCATGGTTCACATCCGGTATCGGCCCCTACTACTTAATGAGGATAGTGACAACTGGAAGGATCCTGTCGCCAGCCATGGGTTCATCGTCAAGAAATCCTAAACTGGGATGATGTTTATCTGACAAATATAAGTCAACCTTAACAACTTTTGCCCAACCAAATACATTCTATAATTCATATAAAAAAGCAAAGCCATTGGGAACATAATGAATCGGCCCGCGACCGTAATTTAATGATATATCGCTAACCACCGGCCAAAATGCCATAACCAATTATTTATATGGTGTCATTTTGTGGCAAAATCACACCGATAGAGAACACAAGCAACATCCTTACGGGCTTAAGATTATTTGAGTGTGAAAATAGTTATATATTTGATTTGACATTGGCTCTTTGTGAGCAAAATTTTTCTTAATTTGTCACCCTCGACAAACGATCATGGATGGGAATAAATTTAAATAATTAATTTCATTTAATTTATATATTTTTGTTTGAATATTTGATCGTTAATAATGACATTAATTTGAATAGATTATTATTATTATTATTATGAAAACCTATCAGGTTGAAATATTCAACAACACGACCATGAGGTGTTGATCAATTAGTTTATTATTTCATATCCTATCGACTCTACTAATTTAATAATGAGATCATTGCCATACGTAATTACCCTCTCAGAGATTTTGTTAGAATAAAAATATTATGATATAATTATTAGATTTTTAGGTTTTGTTAACCCGGACCCAGTCCTAAGACTAAACCGAGAATCAACCAGCACAGCATCCTTAGACACTAAGTCGAAGCATTCAACGTAATGTCGGGGCCCATGTGAGTATATTTGATTGATTTCAACTTGAATGCTTACACGCATTTTTAGAAAATTCAATATCTTCTAAAGTACTTATACATATATCAACACAAGTAAACTAAACATAGGATTGCCTTACGATGCATATATAAATTATCAAATGTAAGTACTTGCATGAATTTTGAAATACTCGAACTAGAAGATGATTTGAATTGTAATTTTGCAAGACACTTCAATCCCAATATTTTTTTGAATGAAAATTAGTATTTGTGTTGAATAGAATGCATGCACTATTCATTTAGAATTTGAATTCGGCCTTCTGCCTTCTCATATTCTGAGATCCGTGGCATAAAAGATTTGAAATTAACATATTACTTTTAACTTGATCCCCTTTTAGATTCTTAGCAAAATGCTCTTTCAAAATTTCACTTTATTTGGGCGGTGAAGTTTGTTTGTAAATGACTTAAATATGCCTGTGGGCGGCGATTTTCGTCTTTTTTGTGATTTGAATATACACGCAGACGGTAATTATTGTTTTCATATGCTTTAAATATTTCTTAACTGGCCCCGCGAGATTTTCAAATTCAGCTATAAATATGAGGCAAGTTCAATGCATTTTCATTTGAATCCATTCAATTCTTCTAAGTGTTCTGAAAGTTGTAGGTGCGAGGTGGTACTGCTAGTTCAAAGCTTCTTTTGTTTCTTTGGGTTGCTTCCTATTTATATTTCAGGTATGACTTAAATAATTTTTTTTATCACTAATAAGCTTATTTTTTTTAATTTAAATTTGAGTTTAAGTAAACAAGTTTTAATCGTCAAATTAATTCCATTTAGTTCTCATTTGAGTCCCCTATAAGTGTGAAATTTTGGCAAAATTTTGGTGTCCGACGTCGATGTGTAGGAGGCTGCTTGGTCTTGGGTACTATCCATGAAAAAGGCATGTATAGGTGGTGAAAACTAGGGCCACGAAACTCTATCTTCCCCAGCCAAGAAAGTGAATGAGATCTTCAACCAAAAAAAATCACATTTTTCTGTCAGCCAAGAAAGGCCGCATTACATGTATAATTTCACATATTATAATTTATCATACAAATTATATTTTTTGTAAAAGTGAGTGTGAAAGTCAATCAAATTATATATATATATATATATATATATATATATATATATATATATATATATATATATATATATATAAATAGTATCTTCTAAAAAAATAATAATAAAATAAAAATAAATAAATAAATAATAGTATCTTTATGTTTCTTTTTTTTATTGTTTCTCTCTTTTTTTGTTTTGCCAAAATTGGAAAGAGAAAGAGAGAGAAAGAGAGAGAGAATTAGCTAGAGGAGAAGAGGATAAAACAATAAAATGTCTTTTCTCTCGGTTTGGAGAAAGAGAGAGAAAGAGAGAAGAGAGAGAGAGAGAGTGAGAGAGTTTAGAGAGAAAGAGTAAAACAATAAAAAAAAAGTCTTTCTCTCTCGGTTTGGAGAGAGAGAGAGAGAGAGAAAGAGAGAGAGAGAGAGAGAGAAGAAGAAGATGAAGATTTCTTTTTTTCTGTAGATAATCGAAATAGAGTGGAGTCGTGGAGATGTTGGTGAAAATTGGGAAGATCAGTCGATTTTAGTGAGAATAATACTCAATCGAAGTGGGGAGCTTATGGAGAAGAGTTACAAGAAGGAGAACCAGAGAGTGGGGAAGCCGTCGGTTTGGAAGGAGGAGCTCTATGATGGGAGTCAAGAGAGTAGCTCATGTGAAAGGGAAAAAGAGTTCAAAAAAAATGGAGGAGAGAGAGAGAGAGTATATATCTTTTGTGCTCTTTTTTATTTTCTTTGCGTGTACAATAAGGACAGAGAGATAGACTTTAACATGAGTTGTATGGGGAAATTGACGTGGCGTCCTTCTATTGGCTGAGAAGGGTAATTTGGGCGATGGGAGATAATTAAACTTGGCGGGGAATATATATTTTAGACAACTTAGTAAATTTAGGATTATTATTACCCCTCCCTTTTTTAGATTTTTTTTTTAATATTGTGGCTACAAGACAATAATAATAAACAAATAGTATAATATATATGCTTGAATAACATTTATTAAATATATATTCATTTTAGGTCCAGAAACAGGAATTAAATTGAATATTATTACTCAAATGAATTGCTACTTACATCTGATTAAAGATATGCGCATATTTATTATTATTATTATATATATATATTTTTTCAAATCACTTTTATATTCCTTGATCTTTTATATCTTCTTTATTTTATCAAATAACTTTTTATTTAACTAGTTAAGCATGATGATTTGAAATATCGAGAAAGTACTCCTTTTTGTGTAAATATTTATTTGGTTTAATTAGTTTAATTAAAAAAATTATCTTTTCTCTTTTATTTAAAATGATAATAGTTACGTTGCTAAATGAGAGTATACATATACTCATATGCGTAATCTAATCTAATTTCACTTTGGTCTTAATTTTTTTTGTCCACAGCTTGCGTGATTTGATTTAATTTAATTGATTTCATTTTCTTAAATACTAATTATGCCTCCAAAATGATAATATACGTGTATAATTTTAACGGATTATTTGAATATATTAATTTCTCTTTTCTCTTCTTCTTTTTTTTTTAGAATAATTCAAGTTATGTTAATTTTTATTTAATCAAATTTTCTTGAATTAACCTATCTAATACTTTTCTCTATTTTTTTTTTAATAATATGTATGTTACCTTAAAAGAGTAGTCTCTCTTTCCCCCTTTTTTTTCTTTGAAATAAAATTTTGTATTTTGTCATTTATCGAGCTCAATATTTATATTATATATATATATATATATATATATACATATATATATATATATATACATATATACCCAAGTCGGATGCAAAAGTGGAGGGTTGCGTTAGGTAGTCGACGTAGTAAAATTTGTAATTATGACATGAATCCTTTAAATCATTGTGTTAATCTTGGGCGTCCCACAGGCGGCTTGTATGGAAACAGATCTGATGAAAAATGTCTGAAACATTGCATCGGCAGTGCGATGTTAAATAAGCGAGGTTCCCACATTATGGAGGATGCGGGCAAAGAAGTTAGTCCATGAAACTAGAATTAGGTTAGGATCTTGGAATATAGGTACTCTTACGTAAATTAATGGAATTAATAGATATTATGGTTCATAGAAAGATAAATATTTTATGTGTTCAAGAAACTAAATGGGTTGGGGAGAAGGCTAAGGATTGATAGTTTAGGTTTTAAACTTTGGTATTGTAAAGTCGAACTAGAAATGGTGTAGGTGTGATTATAGAAAAGTTTGAAGGATAATGTTATAAGTATTAATAGATGTGGAGATAGAATAATCTTTAAAGATTATTGTTGATACTAAGATTATCAATGTTATAAGTGTTGTTTATGCTCCTCAAGTAGGTTTGGAGGTAAGTTCAAAGAAAAATTTTGGAATGAATTAGAGGGATTAATACAAAAGATACCTCTTGAAGAAAAGTATTTATTGGAGATTTAAATGGACATGTTGGTAGAGTGGTAGAAGATTTTAAAAGTATTCATGGTGGTTATGGATTTGGAGTGACTAATGAAGAAGGTAGGGTATATTAGATTTTGCCTTATGATTTTGTAGTTCTTAATACTTTATTTAAGAAAGAGATGAACATATTATTACTTATAAAATGGATCTAGTAAAACACGATTGATTATTTTTTGATAAGAAAAATAGATCGTTTAGATTGTAAAGATTGTAAGGTCATTCCAAGTGAAATTTTAAGTACCCAACATCGTAATTAGTTTTAGATTTTAAGATGAAAGGTTGTAGAGAAAAATAAACTTAATTGTCAGGATTAGATGGGGACTTAAAACACAAATAAAATATTTTAAGAAGCCTGAAATTAAAGTTTGGGATGTTCATAAGGAAAATTTAACGTTATGTGGGAAAAGTATTAAGTCTTATTAAAACAAGTTCTAAAATGTGCTTGGCGAATCAAAAGGAAAAGCTTCTTTTAATAAGAATAGTTGGTGGTGGAGTCAGTGTGCGAAAAGATAAGAAATAAGAAGCGTTGTTATAAAACTTGGTTTAGATGTAAAACTTGAGAATTGGGAAAGATATAAAATGGCACGTAGAGATTCTAAGAAAGCGATATATGATCAAAAATTTAGCTTTTAGTAATTTATACAATAGATTAGATACCAAAGAAGGTGAAAGATGTATGTATAAGTTAGTAACCAAAGAGATAGGAGAAAGAAGACATAGTTAGTGAGGTAAGGATGAAAATAATAAAGTGCTTTTCTTAGAAAAGATATTGAAAATAGGTGGATGAGGTATTTTAATAAACTTTTCAATGAAGGATCGAAAATACGATTGATTTTAGCAACCTTAATACCCTAAACAAAATAGAGAATTTCATTTTATCATTATTAGTAAATCGAAGTTAGTGAAGCTTTAAAGAAAATGAAATGTGGAAAAGCATAGGACGGGTAGATCTATATGGATGCTTTACATTTGTTAAGAGGTTTGATGGAGAAGCATAGAGAAAATAAAAGGATCTACATATGATATTTATTGATTTAGAAAGCTTATGATAAAGTCTCGAGATGTTCTTTGAGAGTTTAGAACAAAAAAGTTAATATTGGTTATATTCAAGTCATTGGATATGTATACTAGAGGATGCTTGTGTCCAAAACAGGAGGTTGACAAACTATTTTCCTATTTCAGCTGGATTACATCAAGGATCAACATTAAGCCCTTATCTTTTTTACTTTAGTTATGGATGTTCTAGGCATTTACAAGAAGATGTACCGGTGTATGCTTTTGTCGATGACATTCTTCTTGTTGATAAGACTAGAGGGAGTCCAAATGTAAACTTGAATTATGGAGGTCAACTTTAGTCTAAAGGTTTTCGCTTAGATCTAAACCTAATATATGGAGTGTAATTTTAGTTGTAGAAATTTTAGTTAAGTTGTGACTTTAGTGATCAAGTCATTAATAAGAGTGAGTATCGATATTTAGGCTCTATTGTTCAAAATGATGGTGAAATAGATGGAGATATTATTAAGAGAATTCAAGTTGGATGGTTGAAGGAGAATGCATCCGCCTATTATGTGAAAAGTTCCACTTAAACCAGGAAAATTTTATAAGATGGTTAAGACCTCGAATGACTTAATGCGAGAATGTTGGCCAATAAAAGAGAAACATAAGAGTAAGTGTTACAGAGATGAGGATGCTCGTGGATGAGTGGCTTTACCCTGAGATAGAATGCAAAATGAGTATGTTCGGGAAAAAGTTGAGTAGCTCCAAAGATAGATAGGGAGAGTCGCCTTAGATGGTTTACACATAAAGCCTACCGTCCATGACCCATTAGAGAGTAGATGCATTAGATTTTCCTTACGTTAAGAAAGGTAGGTAGACCTAAAAAAGACTTGGTTAAGATGTGTAAAAAATGATCTTAGTATACTCGAATTAAATGAGAATTTGACACATAATAGACACAATGGAGACGGGATTCATAAAATACCCCACCCAAGTGGGATTAAGGCTTGTTTGTTGTTGTTGTATTTATTTATATCCTCATTTTATGTCAACTGTGTTATTTTATTCGCAATATTTGAACGATTTCAATCAAGAATTGGGTATTTTGAGTTTGCTTCACATGATATTGTCTTTTGTTGTATATCAATCATATAATATTCACTCGTTTCAATTTATGAGGTGGATGTGTAGGTTAACAAATGACCCCCAACAAATGTTATTTGCGTATAAGGCGGATTATGTTTGTTGCCACAGTTGACCTTATGCACCCTTTTGAAGTCACTCTGGACGTCGATTTATTAAATATAGCATGTGGCTTCATATACTTAATATTTTCTTTCCCTGTATTTATCATATCCTCAATTTTATGCTGATATATGTTCTTGATTTCGTTGATTGGTAGGAAAATATTTGGGTGGAGCCGGCCAACAAGTATGCCTCATGACGAGCCGATCGAAGAGGTCATTTGGGATATGATGAAAATGCACCACCTTTAGGAAAATGATATCGATGACTTGAATAATATGGAGGAGATGGAATCTACAGATTTCTTCTTCACTCATTCGTTTACACTCCCAACTTGCGAGTTGGATCCATCGACGTTCACAGAACCCGTAGAGTGGGTGAGTAACATCAAAGCTAAAATGTGGAGAATTCAACCCATTAGAGAGCACAGTTGATCAAGTGAGCTATGAGATATATTAAGCAGCCGATATTATGTAGTCTTTGGCGCTACAAGACATCGCCAACTACAATCCAACTCATCAGATTGGACTCATGACTCTTCCTTGGGACAGTTATCGAGTCCTCCTCGTGGATATATCAGGTGGACTCGTTACATTCTACAAGTTCATCAAAGTCTTTTAAAAGAGGCGGGGATTTATGGGACGATATATGCATCCCTGTTCAGTTATGTAGGGATTCCTCCATCTTGGATCAGAGGTATGATCGAGTTCTGGGACTCCACTACGAATACTTGTTGGATAGGTCCAGAGGAGCTGATGATGACTTTGTGGGAGTTACATATCATATTTGGGCTGCCCATACTTGGTAGTAAGTATGAAGAGTGTATACCACCAAATGAAGAGCTCTTTTGCAGACGTCATTCCACTAATGAAAGGACACAAAGTGAGCTTATTTTGCCAGCAGTTCTTCCGAGGATCTTAGCTCATTATCAATCAACCCACAAGAGTGCCAAATTATCAATACGTTCTCGCGCCATTATTCCAACTGATGTATGGATTCAGAGTTTTCTTCGGGAAGATAGTCTTGATCAATCGGCTGCACTATTATTTAACCCTTTTGCACTTGGTCTATCGAGAGTTTTGCAGAACCATTTGAAGAAGTTGAATGTGGATCTCCTGCTCTCTTTGGCATAGATGAAGACTTGCTTTTGGTTGGATTTTTGGTGACTACATGACTTTTGTTCTCCCCATCAAAGAAGGATCGATTGCATTGCTAAATCCGTCGCTTTCTTGTGAGCATATTTCACTGGTTCCAGCAGCTCTTAGCAGGATTTTCAAAGTTCTAAGGGACATATCGAACTCATCATTACTTGAGGTTCAGGATACTTTACCTTAGCAATATGTACATGATCCATATTCATAGTTTCGAGGAGCATTTAGTTCTTTGAATATCCTTCATTCTTTATGGAGAGGCATTACCCAGTTGTTATGCAATAGTGACAGCAACCTCCACACTAGAAAGGGAATGGGTCTTTTTTCTTGCTCCTCATATTGTACCGATAGATTCTCTTAGACATCAACCACGAAAAGTAACCTTTCGATAGTTTTGAACAAACATGATGATATTGACCGGGCAAGTACACTTTGTTCTTTAGACGCCATTCATACGCAGTATTTTATCGCGACCGGATGACGTGTTATCGCTTGGCCGACCTGTGATTTTGAAGGTATCATCCAAATAGAGTTGTTTCGTCAATTTGGATTTTCTCGCCACCGATATGACGCTTATCACTTATTCCCGGCATACCCGAGTTGGACGACTATCATCGATTCCTTTAGATAAGATGTACGCCGCCACTACTTGGGTTCATCTAGTTTCGCGAGTTCAAGGTTTCATTTAGCTCCTTCATGCGTTATGATAGTGAGCTATACCGTTGACTTGCTTGTCTTCGCAGCCTTTTCTAGAGCGGTCTTTAACAAATCAAGTTGAGATACATCATCCATATACATCAAATCTAGTGCTCGAGTGAGTGCGGGTTCGACACCCAAGTATGGCATTCCGACAGCTACTTTACTCAACACGTCATAAATGTCGTAGTAAGGGATCCCCCATCTTGTTAGCTCGATGATAAAATCCTCCATCAGTTGCTCAAGTCCAAGACTTTGCATATGCGCTGACTCAACACGCCAAATACGACCGAAGCCATCGCAGTCCCATTTACTCAATACACCACAAAAGCCGTAGTAAAGAATCCTCTCACTTCGTTAGTTCAAAGATATGAGCATCCAAATTTTCAAATCCTTCCAACTTGGTGAGTTTAAGTGGCCTAGACTGGGAGATAATTCTTAATAGTCGTAAGGTTATTTTTCAAAATTCAACAAAGAAAATCCTCACCCAAAATGACATTAAGCCGAGTTTGGCATCAATGTAAAATGTGAAATCTCAATTCCTTCAACAGGTCTGTTAAGCAAAAAGCGAAGACCGAAAGAAACTCTTCCTCAACAAGTCTAGCCAAGAGAAAAGCAAAGGACCGAGGAAGTCACCCCAACGTTCATACAAAGCCAAAAGCTGAACTAAGGGATTTATGTTATCAACATGTCCGTTATGCACAAAACACAGAACTGATGACTCTTCGTCATTGACCCAACACAAACTCTAAGGGTTAGGTCATCAGCAAACATCCTTCTATAAGCCCATGAAAGCAAAAAGCTAGGGTAGAAAGTAATTTCGTATCACCTAACAAGTCTTCAAGACAATTCAGGATTTTCCTTCGTCAAATCCATCAAGGCACAAAGTTAAGATAGAAGGAAATATAAGATACAAATTCTCGAGACGAAATCTTCAACAAGTCCATCAAAGCACAAACTATAGGACCGGAGACGTTCTCATCTCACCAAATAAATAATTAAATCTCAAGCAAATCAATCACAAAGCAATGGGCCAATGATGATGTTTGTTAACTCAAAGAAAACCTATAACCAAACTAAAATAGTGTAGATTTAATATTTCATATTAGGCGCAAACACTTGGCTTTTATTCATAGATATATGCAAGTTTATATGAATACAACTCTGATATAGAAGTGAAACAACGAAGCAAGGAGACTCCGTCAACAAAGACAATAGATACAATCTATATCATAAAAGAAAGATAAATAAAAGAAAAGAAAATACATCAAGATAAGCGAGACTGTAAGTCTCTAAGCTAGGACACAATGACAGTAAGAGACTCAAACCGCTTCAGCTACAAATCTTCCACTTTCGAAAGTGACTTTGGCATCTACCATGGCGCGATGGCGAGTCTGATATCGTTGTTGCTCTCTCTGTATCAGTTGAGTCTGTCTGTCATACTCTGCTTGGAGATCTGTCTTACAAAATATTGAGCTCTTAAGTTCTCTCCAAAGGCTTCTGATTTTGGCAGTGATGCTATCAATATTTGCTCCAATATCGGTGGACCTGCTGCGAAGTCATCTTAGAGCTTCAGAACTCTTTTCAAACTCATCATGAGCAAGATCAGATGCCTCTCGCCGAAGTCTGACATGCTCTTGTAACTCTGACAACGAAGCTCTAGTGTGAACTATGTTGAAGGCTTTCATCTGCCGAACTAAAAACTCTGCCTCCCTGCACAATAACTACTAGTATCGTAACTCCTGCTCATCCAACCCAAAATGAGCTACGAAATCCAGTACAACATTTGCGTCCCTTGTGAAGCGGTCTAATGATACTGATGAACTCGGATCCAATCTAGAGATCAGCTTTCTTAAGAAATTTACATTATTATCATAAATATGCTCGTTGCATAAGTCAGCATATGATAGGTGTCTATGGAGAATCTCCGATGAATAATCTACTGCATAAATGAAACAAATATTAAAAATATCATATAGAATACAAACAAAAAAAATGAAAAGATGAATGAATGGTGAACCATACCTGGATCAGCTATCTCAACTAGAGTTCGAGCACCCTCAATGGTGGATCAGGCTCTATCATGTCAAGAGTCGGATCATAAATGTGCATCAAAAGCTTCACCGTGGGTTGGATCCCTTGTTTGGATGTCTCACCGTGCCAAAACTTGAAAAGAAGCCCATGTAACCACGTGAAATGAGCCTCAACTGCATGAGTACTCATCATGACTATATTTGACTGATCAACCCCAAAATCTTCATAGGTAGTAGGCTCAACACTGACTGACATCCTATGCCCAAAAATTGCTTCCTCGAGTATTAGAAGCCGTCGAGGAGCCGGGCTGGCAGACCAATCTGCTGAAGCTCGTGGAGGGTCATCTTGGCGAGGGCGTCTGTGTCTATGAGATGGGGAAGGCACCTCAGTGTGACTAGATGAAGATTCTCGAGTTCGTACTCGAGGAAAAGGAGTATCTTCTTTCACCGTCTCTTGGGTATCCTCCATTCTATCTGTTACAGAATAAAAAAAGTAAATATTAAATATCAAAAAGAAAGAGATTAAAGGAAAAGTTAAGACTAATAAAAAAAAGTAGAAGAAGCATACATCTACGATCACTAGTGCTTCGACGAGCCCGTTGTCCTCGCGAAACTCCTAATGATCAAACCTGTCACTCATACTTGCGAGCACCTCGCTCTAGAAAGGCTGCGAAAGACAAGCGTACCCAAGTCAACCTAGTATAGCTCACACCTGTCATAACGCCTGAAGGCACTAAACGAAACCTTGAACCTGTGTCAAGCCTAAACAGATGAACCCAAGTAGTGGTGGCAGCATACATCCTACTATCTAAAAGAATCGACGATAGTCGTCCAACATTAGGTATGTTAGGAATAAGTGGTAAGCCATCATATGCGGTGGCCTGAGAAAATCCAAATTGACGAGCAACTCTATTTGGATGATACCCTTCAAAAATCACAGATCGGCCAAAACGATAACACAACCATCCAAGTCGCATGCTGATAAAATACTCCGCGACTATGAATGAGCGTCCTCCAAAGAGCAAAGTGTACTCGCCTCGGCGGTCAACACCATCAACAATGTTTGTGCAAACCAAACTATCAGAAAGGTTACTTGCATCTGGTTAATGCACTAAAGAGAATATATCAACTACAATATGAGGAGAAAGAAGAGGCATGCTCTTTCTAGTGTGGAGGTTGCCTCTCCGCATAATAATTGGATATTGTCTCCATAAAGAATGAAGGATACCAAATGCCTCTAACGAATATAGATCTATGGATATACATACCGTCAAGATAGTATCTTGAACGTGATGATGACCGATATGTCCCTTAACTTTGAAAATCGCTAATACCTGAGCTAGTGAAATATACTCACTACAAGAAAGCAAGCTGGTAACTAACAATGCACTGACACAAATTGATCCTTCTTTGATAGAGAGAACAAAAGTACGCCTGCTACCAAAAAATCCAACCAAAAGCAAGTCGTCATGCCGAGAGGGAGATCCACATCCAACTTCTTCAAATGGTTAAGCAAAACCCTTCATAATTCATCACCGCTGATGTAAGGTGCAAAAGGGGTCAAATAATAATCGATCAAGGCTATATTTCAAGAAAGCTCAATTCATACATCACTGGAATGATGGTAACTTAATAAATAATTTCATAATGAGCTAAGATCCTAAGAACAACTACAAAATAAGCTCACCTCGCCTCCTATCATTAGTGGAAGGACATCTGCAGAAGAGCTCCTCATCTTATGGTATACACTCTTCATACTTACGACCAAGTATGGGCAACCAAGATATCATATGTAACTCCCACAAAAAGTCAAGTAGCTCCTGACTATCAACAAGTATTCGTAGAGTCTCGTAACTCAATCATACCTCGATCCAAGATGGAGGAATCCTCGTGATAACTAAACATGCATATATCTCCCCATAAATCCCGCTCTTTTAAAAGACTTTGATGATGAATGTAACGAGCCCACGATATATATCCACGAGGGGCTCGATAATCCCCGGAAGAGTCACGAGTCCAATCACGATGATGGGACGAAGTCTCGACCGCCCAACCCACTATAATATCGTGGCTCTAGATCGCACATCTCATAGCTCACTTGATCAACTGTGTTATATAATGGGTTAAATTCTCCACATTTTAGCTTGATTCTACTCACCCACTCTGCGGGTTCTGTGAACGCCGATGGATCCAACCGCAAGTCGAGTGTAAACGAACGAAAGAAATTACCATGATTCTCCACTCTCAATGACTCTCCACGTACAAGTCCATCATACATCGAGACCGAAGGCTCAAGGCCTATTTATCATACTAAATATCTCTTCTTCGACGGCCACAGGCATACCTCTGACTCCACCCAAACAATTTTCTGTCAATCAACAAAATCAAGAACATACATCAGATAAAATCGAGGATATGATAAATGCGGTGAGGAAAAAAATATTAAGTATATAACAAACCCATCTTTATATTTAATAAATTGAGCTATCGAGTGACTTCGAAAGGTGTACAAAGCATAAAGTCAATATGCAACAAACGCGTAACAACACAGGCATAAATCATGTTTGTTGAGAAGAACATTGTTGATCCCACGATAATTGAAGCAGAATGAATATTATAAGATTATGCAAAGACAATATCATGTGAGCTAACTTCAAAATACCTGATTGCTTGATTGATCGTTCAAATATTATATGAATAAAATAGCAAATTCAACATAAAATGAGGATATAAAAAAAAAAAAAAAATATATATATATATATATATATATATAAATTTAAAATTTACGGACAAGCGACAAAATACAAAACTTTATTTCAAAGAAAAAAAGGGGAAGAGAGGCTACTCTTTTAAGGTAACATACATATTATTCGAGAAAAATAGAAGAGAATTATCGGAGAAGTTGATTTAAGAAAATTTGGCTAAATAAAATTAATATAACTTAGGTTATACTAAAAAAAGAAGAAATGAGAGTTAACATGTACAAACAATCCATTAAAATTATATATTATCATTTTGGAGGCATAATTAGTATCAAAAAAATAAAATTAACTAAATTAAATTAAACCACGATGAACAAAAAATAAATAAATTAAGACCAAAGTGAAATTAGATTGAATTACACATAGTATATATATACTCTCATTTAGTGATATTAACTATTATCATTTTAAATAAAAGATGAAAGATAATATTTTTTTAATTAAACTAATTAAATCAAATCAATATTTACACCAAAAGGGATACATTCACGGTATTTCAAATCATCATGCCTAACTAGTTAAATAAAAAAAGTTTGTTTGTTGAAATTAAAAGAGATACAAAATGAGTAAGGAATATAAAAATGAGTTAAAGATATATGCATATCTTTAATCCAGTAAAATTAATAACTAAATGTTCTTTTATTCATTTGAGTAATAACATTCAATTTAATTCTTGTTTGTGGACCTTAGTAAAATGAATATAGATCTAACAGATTTTTACTCATGCACACGTATTATATTTTCTATTTATTATTATTATTGCTGATACAATATAAAGAAAAAGAAAAAAGAGTAATAATAATCCCAAAATCATTGAGCCGCCTAAATTCAATTCAATTATTTCCTTAAAGCAGCCCTTCTTTGGAAATCAGCGTCGACTTACCCATACCATGCATGTGAAGGCCCTTTTCCTATGTCCTTATTCATAAAGAAAAAAAAGGCTAAAAAATATATCTCTCTGTTCTCCCATTACATTCGCGAACTCCTTCCCATCTCCAAAAAAAAAAAATGCTCCTCTCTTCCATCAAACCGCTGATCTCCCATTTGAACACCTCGACCTCCGGGTAAAGTCATTCCTCCACCTCCTCTCTCTTCTTCCTCCTTCCTCTCCCAAAGCCACTTGAGGCTTTCTGTAACCTCCCCATTCCTTTCAGGGTTCATGAAAGCTCGGATCCTCTGACTTCATCCTTCCTTGCTGCCCTCTTTCCACTTAAACTATTATCCTTCCAGTGCAATCTCACCTTAATCTTCAGGCCTCTCCAGCGCTGCTCAAAAGAACTCCTTCTCTCTCTCTCTCTCTCCAAACCAGAGAGAAAGACTTTTCTTGTTTTGTCTCTCTCTCCCATTTCTCTCTCTCTCTCTCTGAGAGAAAGGCTTTTAATTGTTTTTGCTCTGCTCCTCCCAACCAACTCTCTCCAATCTCAGAGAGAAAGGCTTTTTTTAGTGTTTTACTCTCTTCTCCCTCCTCCCTCCCATGCTCTCTCACTCTCCAAATCGAGAGAGAAAGACACATTTTTATTTATTTATTATTTTATCCTCTTCTCCCTCCCAGCCAATTCTCTCTCTCTCTCTCTTTCCAATTTCGACCAAACAAAAAAAAAGAAAAACAATAAAAAAAAAAACATAAAGAAACTATTATATATATATATATATATATATATATATATATATATATATATATATATATATATATAATTTGATTGATTTGGTTGCTGGTTTTTTGCAAAATATAATATGATAAATTATAATATTGTGCAAATTAAATACATATGCGCTCTTTGGCCAGGAAAATGTGATTTTCTTGTCAAGACCATAAATGCGTCTTTCTTGTGATGGGAGAAGATAGTTTTGGCCGTTGTTTATACTCCTTTCTTGCGTGATGAAGCGGTAATCTCATTAGCCTCCGCGATGGAGGCCTGAATCTCAAAAATTTTGCCAAAATTTCATTTCACATTTACGGGACTCAAATAAAAACTAAAATGAAATTAATTTGACGATTAAAACTTATTTAAACTCAAATTTAAATTAAAGAAAATATAAACTTATAAGTGATAATAAAAAATTTTAAGTCGTCATCTGGAATATAAATAGAAGCAGAGAAATGAAAGAAGAACCAACTGCATTTACAACTTTGAACACCAAGAAGAATTGAATGGATTCAAATGAAAATGCATTGAACTTCATATTAATATGAAGGACAATCAAACAATATTCAAAACATATGAAAACAATAATTGCTGCTCGCATGCATATTCAAATCACAAAAAAGATGAAAATCGCCGCCCACATGCATATTTAAGTCATTTACAAACAAACTTCGCAGCCCAAATAAAGCCGAAATTTTGAAAGAGCATCTTGCTAAGAATCTAAAAGGGGATCAAGTTAAAAGTAATACATTAATTTCAAATCTTTTACGTCACCGAATCCGCAATTCATATGTACGTTTACGACAAGTTAGGCCGGATTAAATATTACACGCTATGAGACATATTTGTAAATACTGCTTTCAAAATCTATGCAAATACTTAAGGAAAAATGAACTCATGACATGAACTTTGTAAGGATGCAACACTTAATTTAAGTTTCTTGAAATATGCGAGCCTTCAAATGAAATTGAAGTGCTTACATGGGTCATAAAGTAACTATGTATTCAATCTTTTGCATCTACCAGTAGAGTATTTTAAAAGATTAATGAATTCTCCATGATTCACCTAAGAGTTTAGAATGAACACCAGATGCAATTAATCAATAACGCTTAAACTTAGTCTGGGATGTCACGGCCGATTCCCGCTTTTAGTGACCTTCGTAATTTTAATTTCTTTTTCTTTATCTTTATTCATCATTCTTTCTTGTTGAAGTGCACTCAACCACTCCTCAACTATACTGAAGCTACTTCATTTGACCTCAATCTTCGATGAGTCAAGACTTCCGCTTCCATCCAATGTAGATTTGAAGATTCAGAATCACTGCCCAATTTCACATTTTTTATGTTTGTCATCATGACGGGCTCTGCTTCATCTTCATTTGAGAGACAGAGTTCCCCTAAGCTGTCACCACCTTCATGTATCATTAAGCAGGATTCAATGGAAAGTTCTTCGTCTTTTTTCCCTGCTTCCTCGATAATTTGAAGCTTGGTAATGAAATCAACATCATCTTGTCGATTGGTAATCATCAATATAATTGATGATCCGTATTATAGTCTTTTCTTTTCTTGGATTTATTCCTTGGGGCATATCTTCTTGTTTTTCCTTGATTTGGTTAGTTGTCTCGCCGAGATGAGCCGCCACGATATTTTGGTGATGATATCAGGCAAACACATCCGACCTCGATTTTCTTTCAAGACAATCACCGCTCAAGTGGTAACTTCCACTTAATACCCGGACGCCTTCCAATTGTTTACAGGTCTTTTGAAACCGCAACTTCCCACTCTTCATCACGTGTTAATTTCTCCTTGTTTTATCTTTACTTGACGGCATTGGAGAGGAAGTGATTACTTTTTACTTACTTTGATACTAACACACCGTCTGACAGTAAATTCTTCATTTATGTATTTTCTTTCTAATCCTTAAATATATAACAATTCTCAATAGATGGTTGAAAGCACGATGATAAATAATACTGATTATCACCCATTCAGCTCGCGCCTTTTACACTCGGTAGTTAGAGACCCGCAGTGCTTGAAGAGCTTAGCCACACTCTTTTTTGAAAAAATATTCTTTATTCATCTTTCCTTAAGGGTTGAAATTATTGAATCATTTGTTCCTTTCATTTGTCTCGATCGCTGGCTTTCATTGAAGTGACTCGTGGCAGATCATTACCTCCAAGTATGAACTTCGGCTGTGGAGCGAGATTATATGGCTGTTTTAATTTATATGAGTAAGCCAGTTGCTTCCCTTTGTCAACATTATAAACCACCCGCTTTCTTTTATCACTTTTGAAAGAAGTAAAATGTGTCTCCCCTTTCTTTGAATCTAGAACTTTATTTCTTTTTGATTTGTCTGAGTGACTATCAGAGCTTGATAGGTTTAATTTTTCGAATTTAACCACCCTGTCAAGAAGCTTCTGAAATGTGGCGATTAAAGTCATGCAAAGATAAGTCACCATTTTGTCATCAATGTTACCCATTAGCAATTGAATCGGATATTCTTCTTCCAATTGCTGCTCACATCTCATACTCATATTTCACCAACGTGTGATATATCGAGTTACTGACTCATCTTTCTTTCTCTTCTCAAAAGCAAGGTCAGTGATAGTTATCTTTTTAACCGTACTAGCAAACCTCTTGATAAATATAGCTATGAGTTCCACGAAAGTTTTGACAGAATCATTTGGTAGATCAGACGCTCAAAAGCAAGTCGGCCGATAAATCTAAATAAAAGTGCATCATTACCCCATAGATGATCGAAATTGAGCCAAGTGTCGCTTAGATTGCCATCAAAGGTATTGAACTTTGGCATTAAATAGCCTTTGGGTATGGCACCTAGTATCGACTGTGGCGGGCTGCATTTACTAACTTCTACCTACTGCAGAATAATAATAGCTTTAATCTTCTCGCTTAAATAATCCACCGAGCAAATAGCGTTCGGCTGTGCTGTGTTTGAGGAGTTATTGGCCAACCGATTAATTCATTTCTCCCCTGAGCACTATGAGCTCTAAGTCCGAGGGCTCATTGGTGGATTGGTAGAATGATATTAGTTGTTTGAGGATTAGCGGGTGGAATGAAGGCACCGTCAGCCGATTCTTCTATATTACCTGCATCATAAGATTCATCTGAGTCATCATCTCATTCATTTTAGTATTAAATTGTTCAATTTCTTTATCTTTTGTCCTCATCTCATGCATCTGTGACTTGGCTAGTGACAGTGTCAGTGAACACGGGATTCTCCTCTTTTTCTGACTCTTGTCTTCGCTCATCATTTGAGGAAGAACCTAAATGCTCTTCTTCTTCTTGTCTTTCAAGAGGAGCAGTGGGTGGGATGGTACGTCGACGTTGATTATAGAACCGAGTACCAGGTTGATCATCACTTGACTTATCATATAGACCACTTTTATTCCCATGATCTCATCATCATCATCATCTTCTCCTTCTTGTAGCTTACTGAGGCCGCTCCAACAATCTCGCTCGAGCGCATGAACATTTCTTTAATTGGAGGACTGATAAGTTGACTACCTCCCAAGGAGATGGAGCTACTTGGTGATGAGATTCCCTGGAGGATTCTCCAGGATGTCGACCATCCATTGGCTCATTAATGGTAATCTTCTTTTTTGGGACCCATTCCTGTCGAACCCTATCACTGGCGGATCTCCGGGAATATAAGTCGGATCTCACGCCTTTGTTTTTCTTCATAGTGATTTCTTCTCGAGGCTTTGGCCTCAAGATTTGTTTCCCTTTCTGTCGGGACCTTTCGGCGATGGATTCTTGGACATGCGATCCAAGTGTCACGCCCCGATGCTCATCGTGCAGGGCTTGTTTGTAATGCTCTTGAGTTCTTACTACCACCGATCATGGTAGTCTCAGTAGAAACATTATTGGTTTCTATGATAATTGGCCTCTAATAACTCTTTTCATAAGACTTTTTCTTTGACAACTTTAGTATTCTGCACTCTAAGATGAGTCCTGGATGCCTCCTTTGTGGGATTGGAGCTTGACACCGCTGCTCAAATGATTGCTTAATATCACCTAGAGTTGTTCTTCTTCACCCACTTGAGATTTTCAAACTTGTTGTGGGTGGGAATACTCACTCTGAGGTATGTGTAAAGAGGGACTGATGAGCGATGGGCTCGCAGCCAAAGATTCCTTCTTCTCCTTTGCCTTCAAGTTAGCTTTCCTCCAGATAACAAGCTTCAAAGATCATGTCGGCCTATGCAGGGTAAGGTTGATGAGGAAACATTCGCGATGCACCACTAAAATCGCCCGCCTGATAATTCTTTTCATGGCCGGAGCTTCGGTATATCCTAGCCTTTCAAATACCGAGGTCCTCTTTCGAGGAGCCTCAACAGCAACAGGAGCTTTAGCAGACTTAACTTGCTGAACCGGTTAATGTGCGAAGCATGTCACCGTGTGTACAATAGTAGTTCTAAGATTGATGGAAAATCCAAACTACCAAATTATATGGTAAACATTTTCGTGTTGATGATGGCATTAACTGACGAATGTTAGCCGCCTGTAAAATGAACGGATATGAGATCCGATAAATGAAAGATGAGGATTAGTAATTAACAATTAATATATTATCTCACACTTTCAAAATGCAAAGATACAACAAAAACAAACATGGTGAAATATAAGAACAAATTATGTATAGAAAGATTTTAAGAACTTAATTATGTTCATTACGTAAATAATTTTAAATTTCAATCGATTTCATTTTATAAATAACTTTTTGATTTTAATTTATTATACTCCGCTGTTATTATAGCATATATTCGACTAGTCAAAGATGGAAAGAGAAACCTATCTCCAACGGAGTAGTGAATTGTGAGTCATCACCGATTCTCGATGAAGAGAGTTAATTAAATGTATGAAATTTTCAGATGGAATAATAGACATAGACCCAGATTGCCTCATTTTGAGGATTTTAGATTTAGTTTCGTGCTCTATGCGCAAGAACCTATAATTAATTAACCCTCTAATGCCGAGAGAACTTTCGATACGAATGTTAAATCGCTTAATGCGAATGTATAAGAAGAAGATGCTGAGAAGTCATTATTTAACTTAAAATTTATTTTAAATGATGACGCCCCATCTAGATCTCGTGGCCATCCCTGATCAGCAATCCCTATTCTACTTAGAGGAGGTAATCAACCCGACGAAGATCCTTATCGCTGCCATGCGCCGCCCAAGAAATCCTCAGAACTGGGATGATTTATTGGGGACAAATATAAGTCAACCTACAGGCTTTTTTTTCCAACCAAATACATTCTATAATTTACGAACAAAATTATCAAGAATATACATCCTCGGACCGTAATTTAGGATCATATCGAATCACTGGCCGAGGCTGTGAATCTCATTTATGTGATGTCATTTCAAGAAAATCACGCTTGTATGACACGCCACATCCTTACGGGCTTAACATTATTTGAGTATGAAAATAGTTATGTATTTGATTTGACATTGACTTTTTTTGAGCAAATATTTTTTTAATTTGTCACCCTCGACAAACGATTGTGATGAGGGGATGAATTTTACTTTAAATTTAAATTATTAATTTCATTTAATTTATATCTTTTTTTGTTTGAATATTTGATCAATTAATAATGATTTAACATTAGAATTTGAATAGATTATTATTATTATTATTATGAAAATCCCTCCAGTTGAAATATTCAGTCAACACGGCCTTCATCGGAGTGTGATGAAGTGTTGATCACTTAGTTTATTATTTCAAATCTTGTTGACTCTATTAATTTAATAATAGGGAATCTACTATCATACGTAATTATTATCCTCTTAGAGATTTTATTAAAATAAAATTATTATAATATAATTATTGAATTTTTAGGTTTTGTTAACCCAGACCCAATCCTAAAACTAAACCGGGAATCAACCCGCGCAGCATCCTCAGACATTAAGTTTAAGCATTCAGCGTAATGTCGGGGTCCATGCGAGTGTATTTGATTGATTTCAACTTGAATGCTTACACGTATTTTTAGAGAATTCAATATCTTCTAAAGCACTTATATATATATATCAACACAAGTAAACTAAACATAGATTGCCTTACATGATGCATATATAAATTATCAAAGTGTTGCATGAATTTTGAAATACTCGAACTAGAAGATGATTTGTATTGTAATTTTTGCAGGATTCACTTCAATCTAATATTTTTTGAATGAAAATTGAAGTATTTGTATTGAATAAAATGCATGCACTATTCATTTAGAATTTGAGTACGCCTTCGTCGCTTCTGACTTACATAGATCCCATGCAAAAAATTTGAAATTAACGTATTACTTTTAACTTGATCCCCTTTTAGATTCTTATCAAGATGTTTTTTCAAAATTTTGGCTTTATTTGAGCGGCAAAGTTTGTTTGTAAATGACTTAAATATGCCTGTGGACGACGATTTTCATCTTTTTCGTGATTTGAATATGCACGCGGGCAATAATTATTGTTTTCATATGCTTTAAATATTGCTTGACTGGCCCCACGAGGTTTCCAAATTCAGCTATAAATATGAGGCAAGTTCAATGCATTTTCATTCGAATCCATTCAATTCTTCTAGGTGTTCTGAAAGTTGTAGATGCGATATGATTCTGCTAGTTCAAAGCTTCTTTCGTTTCTTTGGATTGCTTCTTATTTATATTCTAGGTATGAATTTAAAAAAAAATATTTATCACTTATAAGCTTATATTTTCTTTAATTTAAATTTGAGTTTAAGTAAACAAGTTTTAATCGTCAAATTAATTCCATTTAGTTCTCATTTGAGTCCCCTGTAAGTGTGAAATTTTGGCAAAATTTCGACAAGATTCTCATCATCTCCACATGAGGCTATTTCAAGATGACACCTACCACGCCAAAGGTGTGTATAGATGAAACCACGACAAACTGTCTTCCCCACCGCAAGAGCGCCAGATGAGATCTTCACACAGAAAATCATTTTTTCTCGGCCAAGAAAGGCGATACATTTTAATTGCAATATTATAATTTATCATGGCACATTATATTTTTGCAAAAACGAATAATGAAATCTGCAATCATATTATATATATATATATATATAATAGTTTCTTTCTGTTTCTTTTTTTTATTGTTTTTTTTTGTTTTGCCGAAATTGGAAAGAGAAAGAGAGAGAAAGAGAGAGAGAGTGTGTGTGAGAGAATTGGCTAGGAAGGAAAAGAGGATAAAACAGTAAATAAAAAAAATGTCTTTCTCTCTCGGTTTGGAGAGAGAGAGAGAGAGAGAGAGAGAGAGAGAGAGTGGGAGAGAGTGAGAGAGTTGGCTAGGAGGGAGAAGAGAGTAAAACACTAAAAAAAAGCCTTTCTCTTTCGGTTTGGAGAGAGAAAGAGAGAGAGAGAGAGTGAGAGAATTGGCTGGGAGGGAGAAGAGAGTAAAACGGCAAAAAAAAGCCTTTCTCTCTCGATTTGGAGAGAGATAGAGAGAGAAAGAGAAAGAGAGAGAGAGAGAGAGAAGAAGAAGAAGATGGAGATTTCTTTTTTCTGTAGATAATCAAAATGGAGTGGAGTCATGGAGATGTTGGTGTGAGTTGGGAAGAACAAACAAGATTTTAGTGAGAATAATACCACCTAAGTGGAGGGAGCTCCTGGAGAAGAGTTACACCAGGAAGGAGAACAAGAGAGGAGGTGGGGAAGCCCTGCTTTAGAAGGAGGAGCTCGATGATGGGAGTCGAGAGCACCTCGTGTGAAAGGAAAAAAAAGAGTTCAAAAAAAAATGGAGGGAGAGAGAGAGAGTCGGGAGTATATATCTTTGTGCCCTTTTTATTTTCTGCACAGAGAAGAGAGATGGGCTTTCACAGGTGGTAGAAAGTTGACGGACGTCCTTCCATCATCGAGGAAGGGTTTTGAGAGATAATTAAACTTGGCAAGGAATATATATTTTAAGCGGGTTAGTAAATTTAGGATTATTATTACCCCTCCTTTTTTTTAGAATTTTTTTTTAAATATTGTGGCTACAAAACGATAATAATAAATAAATAGTATAATATATATGCAATAATAATATTTATTAAATCTATATTCATTTTAGGTCCAGAAACAAGAATTAAATTGAATGTTATTACTCAAATGAATTGCTACTTCCATCTAATTAAAGATATGCGCATATTTATTATTATTATTATTTTTTTCAAATCACTTTTGTATTCCTTGCTCTTTTATATCTTCTTTATTTTATCAAATAATTTTTATTTAACTAGTTAAGCATGATGATTTGAAATATCGAGAATATACCCTTTTGTGTAAATATTTATTTGGTTTAATTAGTTTAATTAAAAAAAATTATCTTTCCTCTTTTATTTAAAATGATAATAGTTACATCGCTAAATGAGAGTATATATATACTCATATGTATAATCTAATCTAATTTTATTTTGGTCTTAATTTATTTTTGTCCACAGCTTGCATGATTTGATTTAATTTAGTTGATTTCATTTTCTTTAATACTAACTATGCCTCCAAAATGATAATATCCGTGTATAATTTTAATGGATTATTTGAACATATTAACTTCTCTTTTCTTTTCTTCTTTTTTTTTTTTAGTATAATTCAAGTTATGTTAATTTTTATTTAATCAAATTTTCTTGAATCAACCTATCTAATACTTTTCTCTATTTTTTTTTTAATAATGTATGTTACCTTAAAAGAGTAGTTATATATATATATATATATATATATATATATATATATATATATATATATATATATATATATAATCCTCATTTTATGTCAATCTACGTTTCGCGCAATTGAGGTATTTTGAGTTTGCTTCACATTATATTGTCTTTTGTTGTATATCGATCTTATAATATTCACTGCTTCAATTTATGGGGTAGTCAACACTTACATTCTTCAAGGTACTAATTATCGGATGTGTATTGATTTTTGTTGTTGTACTAGTTTTCAATTTTGCATGATCATATACTTTGATTCACTCCTATTGTGGGCTCTCTACTTACCCATTTTGTACTCATGTCGCCATTGATTTCATGGACTATATGTAGCACTTTGGTCATGAATATATTGCAGCCGACCTCTAATGTGATTATTGCACCCAAAAAAAAATCTAAAAATTGTCAATCATGTGAAACATTTTATGATTATAAATAGAGAAATTTTATGGCATGCAAATGAACTTTTAACCTTAATTAAATTTTTATTTAGTTTTATGTGTTGCCTTGGATGTTGATTCCAACTCAGTTGCAAGTGCAACTACTAATTTTCGAGAAAAGTTGTACTATGAGGTCCAAAGTTTTGTTTGGGATAAGTAAATCTTTTTTCTTGTTACAACCTTTCCTCCCAGAATTAGGTGCCCAATTGAATATATGAGAATTAATTATGCTTTGTCTTGCAACTAGGGGAATACATATCCTAATAGAAGGATAGGATTACCACATTTTCATGTATTAGCATTTTCAAAGAAATAACATATTTTATCCCATTTTCATTCTCCTTGTCGAGCTCTATTTAACTCATAACAAAACAACCTCACCCAATCGACTGCGTCACTACATCAAGCAAGCTAAGCCTATATCCTTCAATTTAATATTTTTGATGCATAGCTTTAGGTGTATCATGAGACAAGAATGTACATGATATAAATTAAATATTTTGGTGTGTTAATTTCTGTGAAGTTTATTAGAAGCTCTATAGTTTATTCAATGAATTTAATTAAGTGCACTTTCGTATAAATGATTGTGTTGAATTTTTTGGATGATTATGAGAAGAATGGTGCATATTCTATAACAATCTAGGTAGACACCCACCCACCAATATGTGAAGTCAGCTACATGAATCATTTTTTTTCCATTATGTCCTATTAAATGTCATTCTCATTTAATTCTAATAGAATAAAATCATTTTTTATACTTATTAGCCAAGTATTTTTAGGTCTACCGCTATCTTAACATAAGATGAATATATAGCCAACAAATTGAAAGGGGGTCCATTTATAGACTTAAATAGTACTAATTACAACATAGTTGGTTCCAAATTAGATGCTTATTTGAAACATACGAAGAAGATTGCAATCACCTTCATTCAAATTAGGTAGACCTACTACTGACCGCCTAAAAGGATCATTTAGATAGAATTGGTGCAGATGATTGACTATATTGATTATTGGCATATCCAATCAATCATCATGAAACTCTAGATTTTGTGAAGTAGATATTCACCACTTTACTTAGATATGGGGAGAATGGGCATCAATGACTATGAAATTTTAAAGATAATTGTCATTTTGCATGGAATATTTAAAGACAAATAACTTATAAAGAAGTGGAGTGTGAGAGAGAGCAATTTTGAAAAATTTTAATCCCTGAAATCATCATAACTAAATGAGGGCGCATCAATGTAAATGAAGGCCTCCTTGTTAGTTGTTGGTGCAATGGGGAGAATCCAACGACTACTTAATTAATAGTGGTGATAGTACAACCACCACCTAATAAGATGCCTCACGCTCAACATCAATTGTGCACAAAGAAAACTTCTTGATGACAAGCTCCATCTCCTAGCCCACTATACTCAAGTAGCTTTTAATTAATTAGGTCAATTCAAAACCATTCAAGACTCAATTTGATCAAGTGTTCACAAACTCGACTAATCTTGTGGATTTTATTTAAACATTGATTGAATGAATTTGGGCTCATCCAAGCACTAGTTCCATCAAATGAACTCAAATTGGATTCTTGTTCTATCTTTTTGATAGTACGGAGATTCATGCTTCACATCAATAACTATTCTTGACCATTGCTAAATATTACTCTAAGTATGAGACTATTGCCTCAATAAGGCCTAAAGAATTGATGGGCATTGATTAAGCTCTTCATGGCAAAGAGGCCATTTCTTTGATTTGAACCTATGACATCAAAATCATAGATGAAACAAAATTGTTATTCCTCAAACTACCCTTTGAGAACCATGTTTTCTCAAATGTTTATAATTAAATGTCTAAAGTTAATTTTATATCAACTGTATTTATATATTATTTTTTAACTTTGTCAATGAAATGTGTTTAAATGAATGGCAAAAGAAGCCAAACAACCGAATTGCATCTTCAAATAATGTCAATGTACAATCAAAACACATTAAGCATAAAAGTTTCACATTTCATGTTTATTTCAGGTACAAGGTCTCCAAATGAAACTCCTTGAATGATGATATGTGATGAATACAACGTCACCACCATGGTAAAGTGTGTTGAGCATTATTAGTTGTTTATGTATCAAGCATTTCTATGACTTTTTATGGTAGTAACTATCACTATGATATATTTGCTTATTTCATCAGTCTCATCATGCAACAAAACTATATCCTTTTCATTGAAATATTTATAAATAGAACATTGATTATCATAAAAAAAATTCAGTAATATGTTGCCTAAAATGCAGAAATTAATTATCTATAGAATGCTCACTTGTTTAGCAATGTACATAAATAAAAATTTGATAAGAAGAATTGTTCATGAAATTCCCAAGAACATAACTTGATGTCCGACTCTGTTGGTTTGTTTTACAGATGAATATCTCAAACAATTATAGGTATGATATACATTTCCATCATCATCATTATTATCATGGCATTTAACATTTATAAATACAATATACATGGCAATAATATAGCCATTATTATCAATATCTTTGTCCTTCCCATTCCAAATGAGAACTTAAATGAAAACATTTTAATTTTGATCCACAGCTTACCTATAATTACATAATTTTTTAATACCTATAATCAAATATAAGCATGCTATTTACATTTTAATTATTTTCGCATATAATCAGCATAATGTAATGTCCTAAATGTGAAATAGAAAGTAATCATTCATCCAGTTTGATATAGAATAGGTGGAGGGTGTCTGTGTGTGTGTGTGTGAGAGAGGAGAGATTAATGTTGGAGACAAAAAAAATATCACCTTAATTGAATGGCCCTGATTTGCTCTGATTAGGAGCTCCCCATTTTCCTCCAAGTGGCTAAATCTTTGCTTATTATCTCTCCTCACAGCCTAAAAAAGAAACAAAATTAGACAAATAACTTATCACCTCGCACGTTGAATTTGCATTGAAATCAAGAAAAAAGTAAATAAAGAGACAAGACAAATGTGATAAGTGAACCACTAGCTCTCCCAGCTTTGAGTCAAAAAATTTCCCTAAACTCACAAAAAAAAAAGCAATTCCACTAGATTTTCTAGAATTTACATGTTATTCCGTTTAATCTATTGCCATTTTTCAAAAAAAATTGTTCCTTAAATTAAGTCATCCTTAGGAATAAACGTGATATGGTACAATCAATGTTGGATTACCACTAAAAAATTCAGCTCAGTCAAGATCAGTTCTACATGTATTATTTATCATAAGCCAAATAGGCAACAAGTTGAATGAATAAAGCCTTTAAATAAGCCTACCTCATACCTTGGCCAATCTATGTATTTATCTTAAAATTTATTGATTACTTTAAATTAAATAACCTAAAGGTAGCTTAGTTTTGAGTTTGTAGTTGATTTTTCTAAATACATATCATGCACGGAACCCTAACATACTTATGATTGAATTGAATTGAAATCATGAAACTTTTGATCTCCCTTAGTCTTAGAAGAGACCTGCAGTCTAGCCTCATTCCTTCTCCAAATCAAAGGAGGGTTGCTCTAAGTTGTACATGTGATGATTTTTTTCCTCTGCTTTTTATCTTATTATACTTCTCAAAGTATATTTTGAGCTTCAAGTTATTTTCATTGGGTTGTATACTCAAAGCTCAGATAATCAAATTTTTTTCAGGTTAAATGAAAAGTGAAGCATCAATAAGCCATTAAGCCTTATGTCTTATCCAATCCTCTTAAAGAGCTCTATCTTAGGATAGGAAGAAGGTTGAAAAAAAAAACACATGATCAAATTGCTCCATGAGAGTCATCCATCCACCTCCATCAAATTTTGACATTAGAGTGAGATGCTCCTCATGGCATATTCACCCTTACAACCTAGCTCGAGTTTTCCACCTCAAAAACTCCACAAACTAAACACCATAGCTCTCATTACCCATTTCAAACTTAAAAGACTAGCAAAACGTTTTAAAACATCCACCTCCCCTCCACCCTTCATATGGCCAAATATTAGAAAGTAAGACAGTTAATATGGGTACCATCCTTCTTATAATCTTTAAGAGATCACTAACTAGAGTTGAAGATTACTAAAAATTAGATTAAATATTGGCTTTGATTGAGGTCAAAGAAATAATGAGCTAAGCCTAAATCAAATCAGGCTTGAATTAGTCTCTAAGTCCAAATTAAATTGAGAAGCACATGTTTGTACATATGAATGCATATAAATCTTCGGATGATCTTGTATGCATCTACGTAATTATATATGATTCTAAATATACAAAAGTGTGTATGTTGAAAAATTTGCCATGATAGCGTAAAAATTAATTAAGATTGGATGGTTGGACTTGAATCAAATAAACTAGCCATTTTTGACAATTCAGAACCTAATACATTCAAAGTCAAAGTATGATGAATTCAATGACAGTGTACTACTCTTCTCTTAAATATGCAAGTACCAACACCACATCCTAGAACACAACCAAATAAAAGATACTTACATCTTGAATCATAGATAGAATATGATGGTGGATCAAATTAAATATTTAGAAGAAAATAAATCTGAAAAGTCTGACCAAAACTACTATTTGTCATTAAAACATACTTGCTAATGTTGGATCTATGCATTAACATACAAAACTATTTGTCTTTGCCATACAATGTTCAATCTACATCATCTATATATCTACAAGAGCATTTGAATAAAGATCAAATTGAGTAATAACATAATAATATTTTCTTAAATTTTGATAATTCTACTTGTTTTGATTATCAAGAATTAGTGAACTATACTTTGAACCAATTCACATATTATATATATATATTTATTTATATATATAATTTTATTGAAACTCTTAAAAGAATAAATCATAAAAAATTTTATCAGGGACAATTACATATATCACCCAAATCTTAACTATTTACAAAACTAATACCCTCCTACCTCCAGATTTTATATAATCAACCAAATATAAAAATTCATGATAAAATCTTAGTTCACTTTTTTTTTTTCTTTTGTCAAATTTCCAATGAGTTGAATGTGTCACTTGCAATGACATCAGTTTTTTGGTTCAAAAACATGACATGAGTAATGGCTTTATAAATAGATAAGTTTTAGGCGCTAATACACTATATATGTAATTCCTATTTGTTATAAGCATGAAGTAATAGACCATATTTCCTATCGCATATCACTATTCTCATATAAAACTTATGGATATTGTCTAGATAAAAGTATTAATTTGAATACTAATTCAATTTTTCTAGCTATGCCTTATTATGTGATTGAGATGCTCGGAACCCATACTCTTGTTAATATGTATTCTTAGAGTGATTTTTCCATCAGATGGAGCTATTCAACCCAGATTCATGTTGATGATGATTGCCACAATTGCTCCATTGAATATTTATTTATGAGTCGAGTGAATATGAGATATAATCAATGTTAACTTACCATTTAGCTCGCAAATATAAATTCTAAGTGTGGTATCAAGAGCCAACTGACCAATCACAAGAATCAAATTAAGCAAAAAAAACAATGCATGAAATGAATTATCAGTCCCTTGGCTAACCTTCCTCTAGTTTTAGCCAAATTTTTATGTATGTATTTATTCATTTCTTGACTATTTTGATTATAATAAGTTAAGAGTAGTTTAGTCCTTAGTTTAAAATTATTTTTGGAATATGCATCTTGTATAGAACCCTAGGATTAATGATGGTTGAATTGAATTGGGAGCTTCAAAATTTCAGCCACCTAGTCATAGAATAATTGGGCACTCTTCCCTCCTCCCTCCTCTTCCATATCCTAGTTATGTGTGTGGATTGCTCTAAGTATTGCATGTGAAGCTCATCCTCCTGTCTTTCCTCTTTTTTTCTTTTTTGGTTCTCAAGGTACAATTTAATTTTTTATTTATTTTCCTTTGGTTGCATGCTTGAGTTCTCTTCAAATTAAATCAAAATTGCAAGTAACCCTCTCCATCAAGAAATTCTACGTTTCATCCCTTCCTCTAACTAATTCTTCCATAACAAAGAAAGCTAAAATCTTAAATTAATTCCATTGAATTTTAGTATCAAATCCCTATTTTAATCTAGTATTGAGTCCCTAATCCAACCTTAATAAAAAAAAAACCCTATATACTATATGGCTTTATATAAAGATGTGGCATAACTATTACATAGTAAATGATAAAAAAATAAGTGCCTTTAATGTGGTGAAATGGTTAAACCTTTTAAATTAGTTTGAGCCATATTTATAAGTTTACGAGATATAGCCATAGGACAAGCTATATATTTAATTGATTGCCACCACATCGCATACATGTTGGTTGAAGTTAAGTGTTGAAAATGGTCGTTTTATATAGTCTTAGAATGAATGACCTATACTTTCCTACTTAAGCTTGAGATTCTAAATAGTTAGGTAAATGTTAAGATTAAACCCTTCTTCCCATACATGGCATGATATGAATTGAAACTATTTTTGTTGCTTCACATCCCAAGGAGAGTAGGGTCAATGCCTATTTCGAGGGATTTGTCATGTTGCTACCTAGATGAAGTGATGAACATTAACTCTGACCTCTAAAGTCCATGACTAACATTTGAATCTCAATAAGAAATGAATAAACATGCCACTTACATAAAAAGCCTATGCCTAGATCCAACAACTATAATACTAGGAAAAAATGGAAGCAATAAAACACATAGACATAAGTAAAATAAGATGAAGGGATCAAATAAATTAGGAAGAAGTATGCATTTTCTTTTGGTAACTATATTACTAACATTTTCAATGAAGTATTGTTAAACTACTCAAATAGATGCACAATTAAAAATAGGATCGCATTGGCTATCAATATTTGCTATTGTAAAAAGTGTGTAATGATCAAGAACAAAAAATATTAAACTTTTGCCCTGCATATATGGTAGTGTGATCCAATAGGAGATATGTTACTCAAAGTGAAGGCCTTTCATCAACATAAATGCATTTATTAAATATAAAGTCTTTGACAAATATAGAAGATTTTATTATATTTAATAAAATTATCGCTCAAACATATGATCTTTTATCCAAGTATAAGGCTTCCAACAAGACAAATGTTTTAATGAATATAAAATGTTTTGCTCAAATAAAACAAGTGTTATCTAGATATAAGAATCCATGATGATCATCAATTAAAAGCAAAATTTTACCGGATTATTCTTTTGACATATACTAAATTTACATAGAAAACCCTATCTGAGGGATCCAAAGCATTGGAAATAAAAGTGGAATTCCTCGCAGACAATTTTGCCTTTTTTATATTAATTTCATTAAAAGAAGAGCTATTATTACTGACCTCCTTGACATCCTCAACCGTATGTGCTCTCAGCGGCACTTTGGCATAAGTAGTTAGATTCAGCTTCAACAAGTCACTAACACGAGCATATCCATCACTCCTTACTTTCAAGTTCACCTCGGTCGCCATATGACGAAGAATCCTAGTCCTGAAAAATCCATGTAATACCCACGCCTCACAAAAGGCCCAAAATTTTACACAAATCATGAAGATACCCCGCCAAAAGAAACTGCAACAAAAACGATTTTCATAATAGGCATAGAAGACTGAGATAGAGAAAACTACATTAGTCGACCAAGGGCACCAATCCTCTCGTCCTCGCCGACGACAGCACCCCCCTTACCGAAATCCCTCCGCCGGCCTCTCCCGCTACAGAAAGAAAACGCAACAAGAACACTGATTGGATCGCGTAAAATGAAAACAAAGTGATTGCAACTCGTCGAAGAGTACCTTCTACTCGAGGCGGCCGAAGAAGAGAAGTGCTTCGAGTGATGGTAATCGGCTGTATTCATCCTGTCCATGCGAAGCAGAAGGATAGGATATAGAACCCTTGCCGGAGAGAAGAGGCTGGAAGAAGAAGATGAGTAGGATACTCGATGCGAAGAGATTAATCGAAGGAGCCGGAAGGCAGAACCAGTCGATGCCCGCATCGACAGAAATTATTAGTTGCCAGCAGCTAGCTGGATTTATAAATTTCCCAATCATCTTATTCTATCATATTTATATATTAATATCTTAAATCTTAATTTTTCAAATCAACTTTAAAATATTAAAATTCATAACAAAACTTAACCCATATTTTAATTTTTATAAAAATTTAAAAAATTTGATTGTGACACATATAAATACATAAATTCAATAATTCAAAGAAAAATAAAAATAACAATTAAATTATAAATACACATATATTAAATAGTTTATTTATAAATTTTCTAAACTAAAAATTATATAAATAAATATTTTAAGGACATTGCAAAATTTGTACAAAATTTATTTAAAATATGTGAACTAAAAATTTATTATATTCTTTGCAAATCAATAGCAAGCCACCTTAAAAATCAAAATGTCTTGATAATTTATAAGGCATTTATACCTATGTTCATTGTTGAATAACAAAAGCATTATATAAAAATTCTTTTATACAAAGTATTATAATTATTAATTTTCTTTTATTTGGATTTGCTAAGACTTTGTGTTTGATATTTTATTATCATAACTAGGTTTTGCTCATATAAGAACGCTCAAATTATATTTTTTTTTATTATCTTAAGAGAAAAATAATATAATAGTAATTTTAATTGAGGGAGAATTAAGTGGAGTACACTATGTAATATATATATATATATAATTTATTTATTTATTTATTTATTTATTTATATGATTAGTTTATTTACTTTATTGCATTTATGTTTGCGATAGTTCTACTCACTTTTTCAAAAAATTTATCATTGTTGACACTATGTAATTTTGAAAAGTACAAACATTGCAAAATATATAAATGAATTGCTTGAATGTAATCTAGGAAATAAAGATGTAATTAGCTACATAAGATTTGAAGAGGATTGTTATAGTAAAAGAAGAAAAGAATTGTGAGATAAAATGTTATGGAAGATATGCAAGATAAGATAATGACTAAGACAAAGCTTGAAAGAAAAAAATTGTGATGGAGATCGAAGATAATAATATTATTCACGAGAATAGTAGAATTAAGTAAATATAGTGTATAGGAAACTCATACAAGTTCTTTAATTAGAGAGAATTAATAAGTTCTACCTTTATATTTCTCTTAGCATCCTATTCACTCGAATCTATTTAATAATACAAACTTCACATTTATGCCTCTTGAAAAATACTAGTACTTCCAATTAAGAGTGAAATTCTTTATTTAATGAGGAAGGGCTAATATCTTGTGATTATATTGATGTATTTCTTACATACTTTATTTTAACACTAGTTTATCACACTCCTAAATCAACAAGAACTGACTAATTTCATCACTGTGGACCTACTGCCATATTATAATAAATTGATATTAAGGAGAAACCCTAGGCTTGGCATATTAGAGACGAGATCACACTAAGGTTACTTTAACTGGGTTCCATCAAATTAGAGAACCACGCCATGCTAAGAAATTATATCTCCATTATGTATCCACCATTTTTTTCAAAATTTTAATATTTTTATTTCAATACAAGTTAATTTGGTTTGAATATGATATCTACTAAGCTTGTGATATAATTATGTTACCTAATTAGCTGCCGTTATATTAAAACCTAAAAAAACTATCTTAAGCCATTCCCACCCAACATTTTTCTTGAGTGTTACAATAAGGCAATCTAAAGATTCACTCAAAAGTAGTGATCTTGGAAATCCTTGATTGTGGATTAAATTATAGCACTTGAAGCATATTTGCTTGATGATTGTGATATCACATATTTTTACAATTTTCTTATTAGCGTTAGTAATTAGTTGTTGTACATTTAATTATAATAATTTTTTTTGTGTACTAAATTAATTTCAAAAATATCAATTTATTTAAGCATTGCTTTTGAAAATCAAAAACACCTTATTCTATTTAAGCGTACATAGTACATTTATTTTGAAATATGGAGAGTTGATGTGGAACATCAAGAGAAACCAAATTGATATGAGCTCTAATATATTTACATTACTTCATTATAATTTAGTATATGTTATTGTCATGCATAATAATTATTACGTGCTAGAAAACCAGTTGCGGTAGAATAAAAGTTTACGCCTTAGCTTTGTTGTGGAATCCATCACACATATAGATGTTTGAAGAATGAATAAGAAAACTCCTGAGAAATCATCTAGTGGTTAAACACAATTCTCATATCCTCTAGTGTTCCTCTGCATTGTATGAGAAATCATCTAAAGTTCGGAAGTTAGGGTGCAAAAAAAAAATTTTCTTTTTCTTTTTATCAACAAAGTTTTGACCCTCTTCTAAAGAGAAGGTTATTCTCTTTGCTGATCAAGACCCGTAGCTCATACGGTGAGGCTCCAGTTTTTTCTCAAAAGAGGTGTCAATTGTCCTCATCGGACCGACCGGGTTTGGAGGCAATCAAAGCCCGTAGTTCATACGGCGAGGCTCCGGTTTTCCCTCGAAGATACGTCAACTGTCCTCATCGGACCGACCGAGTTTAGAGGCGATCAAGGCTCGTAGTTCATACAACGAGGCTCCGGTTTTCCCTCGAAAGAGACATCAACTGTCCTCGTCGGATCGACCTGGTTTGGAGGCGATCAAAGCCCGTAGTTCATACGACGAGACTCTGATTTTCCCTCGGAAGATGTGTAAACTGTCCTCGTCGGACCAACCGAGTTTGGAGGCAATCAAAGCCCATAGTTCATACGATGAGGCTCCGATTTTCCCTCGAAAGAGGCGTCAACTATCCTCGTCGGACCAACCGGGTTTGGAGGTGATCAAGGTCCGTAGTTCATACGATGATGCTCCGTTGTTGTGAGTATTGCGCCTATTGGCCATAATGCAGGTGTTCACATAAATTACGATTGAGGGGTTTGATTCTCACATAATGCGCCAAACTATTGCGTGATAGAAAACCAGTTGCGGTAAAATAAAAGTTTACGCCTTAGCTTTGTTGTAAAATCCAGCACACACACAGATGTTTGAAGAATCAATAAGAAAACTCCATAATTTTTACGTGGAAAAACCCCTGAATAGGGGGGAAAAATCATGGGGCCTAGCCTAGTAAAAATCTTCCACTATGTATCCGTTTCAGAGTACAAAGTTTTTTCAATAACGGGATTACATAATTATATATGAGAATGACTGACAATGAGAATCCCAAAATCAGGCAACAATAGTTTTGCAGCTGTGATTAGGTTGTAGCAGTTGTTGGTGACAGTTAATGATGGTGACGGTCGACGGTGGTGACTGGCGACCATGGTCGGCGGTGATGACTAGCGATGGTTGTTGATGACGATGATGATCGATGGTGGTGGCCGGCGGTGGTCGGCAGCGGCGATTGGCGATAGTGGTCGACGACCGTCAAGTGGTGGCACGATTATGCTGGGAGGATTTTCAAGCTTTAGAGCTATCTTTTCTCTTTAGCTTGGGCTCTCCTTATGTGAAGAATGAGGGCCTATTTATAGATAAGAGGAATCACATTTCTGTAAATACATGCAAAATTCAAACCACTCCATCGGACGACTCAAAATGATTCCCTTGATCATCTGATATATTTTAAGTATTTGAATGCTCAAATGAAGTTAAAATAAAGAGATCTTGGGCTTGTTAGATCCACTCATCAAGACCTTTGATCATAAACACTATATATTTAGGAACTATTTAGGATTTAACTAATATCCCAAAATTTCCATTGATTTTAAGCACTTGATCTCAACCGCCAATTTATGATCGCTTGCTTTTGACATCAAGATTCATGCTTTGATGGGATTTTTAGTGCCATATAAATAATATTACTATCATAAGTTATTATCAATTGTAATTTACAAGATTAATTAGGACTTTGTTAGGAGATAAAAAGTGCTAAACTGTATGAATACGTGGAGGATTTAAGAAGACTAACCAATACAAAGAGCAAAATCCTTGAAATAGTATGCTGTATAGAAGCGTGCATGCATAATTTCATATTGACATGATAAAAGATGATCGAGAGGAGTTTAAAATCTATAATATAAGCCCCAAAAATCAAGTACTCCTCACCATGATAAAATTAGGCATGTTGTCTCCTTACTTCCCACCCATCTTGTTAAAACAACCTAATCACCTTCCTCTCATTTGAAAATTTACCTCTATTTATATAATTTTGTTTAATAAATGTGAGAGCTAATGTGCATGGATGTTATGTTGAATAAAAGTAATATAATTCAAGATTTTTTTTTGGTTACTCGCTCAATGATTTGAATTAAAGTTGGATGCTTGCGGCCTACAACCAACTTGCTCATGTGGTGAGGTGTAATTTTTATTTATTCATTATGTTGTTCATATTGTAATTCCTCTTTTAAACATTTCTCACACCTTCCATGTCAATGCCTCATCATCCATCTTCACATCCTCCACAAAAAAACAAAGACATTATATCGACATCAATTTTTTATCCACTCTCACCCACAAAGGCTCTCAAATTTGGTCCACCTTTGTCAACCATCCAAACTACAACTACAATATTGCCTTCTCACCACATCCTTCCACAACCTAGCATCTTTTCTAAGTCCTTGAGTTCATTATTTTTAAGTATAATCAAGTTACATATCTCAAAGGAATCCATGACTTTTCTACTCCACCATCCTCCATGACCTCACTTAGCATTTCCTAATATTTCTATAACTAATCAACCTCTTCTACACACCATCTATAATTCTCTATTGATCCCTCCTCTCATCTTAAGCTCATAATTTTCTATTAGGCATCACATATCGGCCACTAAGTAAACACTTTGATTCCTCTTTACTTATATTACTTCATCTATAGACCAACCACTCACCACCTCAGTAATAATGTGAAACTAGTAAGCTCATAAATTTCATCACATCAAACCCACCATCAAGTGCCCTAACATTAACAAGATCATTACTATATGTCCGTAGTCATTACATATCAAAATGATTTTAAGATAATTTTAAATCCTTTTAGTGTTTATAGCCATAAAAATGATACACATTTTATCTTTGCTTAATATTCTTAAATATTTTATTTTACAAGCAAGATTTAGTAAATCTCATATATTTAAAAGTAATACATTTTATGTGTGTTAAATCATGAAAATTGTTGGCCTAATAAGTGTTATATCTCATTGAATCTAGGTAATTTATATTACTATTTATTTAAAGATTAAAAAAAATGACTATGATACCTTATTATATTTGCACTATATTAATTTTAATTAAATCAAGTTAATATAATAGCATCATAATTAGTTATTAATTAATAATTTATCAAGATAATTTAAAGGCAACTTTCACTTATTCGAATTAAATAAAAAATAATATCTAACAACTTGAAGTTACTATATTTTTAATTAACTAATATTACTATAATTTTAATTAATTTTTTATTCCAATTATAATTATAGAAAGTAAATTTGTATTAGCATATAATTATATCTTAATTAAACATTAATAAAATTTATAAAATTAATTGAATATAAATTATATTCTTAATTAAATTAATTGATAAATAATATTGATTTATTTGATTTAACTTTTTTAATTAATTAATTAATTTCCAAATATTCAAGGGGGGATTTACATACATAACACTTAAAATTATAGATATTACATATCTAGCACCCAAAGTTACTTATTTTCATATATAACATCTTAAGCAAATTAATACAATAAAAAGGGAGATTTACATACATACCACACAATTCATATGTATTTACATATCTAACACTTGAAGTTAGATATTTACTTATCTAACACTTTTCTATACTTAAAAAAGTGCATTTCACTTTTAAAAAGTGAGTAAAGTGATATTTTTGATGTGATATTGAATATTAGAGTATTATATATGTAAAAATTGAAGTTTAGATATTAGATATGTAAATACATAGGAATTATGTGGTATGTATGTAAATCCTCCTAATAAAAATAGCACTCACCTTATTCTTCCCCGGATGAATCAACCATTGATGAGGAGGCTTGCTAGTTATTGAAAGAAATTATAATTGGATAATAACACATGAACCTATGAGGAACAAATTGGATAACAATAAAAGACAATTCATATACTTCAAAGATAATAATACTATTCATATAACAATGATTTAAGTACACTTAAGTGCAATTTTATGAGAAATAGCGTGAAATGATAATAAACCTGATCACTGTGATAAAATATGCGAACAAAAGAGAGAATTTGTTGATGAACATTAGAAATGACGTGAAATAGATTACGACATCAACGACTTTGACGACTCCAATTTTAGAAAGACTTTGGCGACAATATACTCCAATATGGCAATGACTCACGATTGACTAGTCATTGGTAATGGAAAGAGCAATGGAAGTGCTATTTTTGTAATTTTAATTAGTTTATGATGTAAATAAATAATTTTGAATGCTAGATATATAATATCTATAATTTTGAGTGGTATGTGTGTAAATCCCCCAATATTAAATTGTGAACTTAAACTCCCACCCAATCATACTTACCGCAACGTCCAAACCCTTGTCTCTCTCTCTCTTTGGCTCCTGAAGGCGAAGTTGACGCTCGCCGGCGAGGGCATCGACGGATCGCGGCGGCGAGTGGAGAAGAAGAGGAGTTCGTAAGATGTGCAGATTTGAGTTAAATCCACCCAATGCTTAGTAAATCCGGGATGTATGGTGAAGAGGAGTGACAACGGGATTCAGGAAACTGCAGGGATTTAGCTTAAATCCTGCTTCCAAGCAGCTTGTTAGCAGCCTGCCTCTCTTTCTTTCTCAGTCAGTCTAGCGATCAGTCTTTCTCATCCCGCCCCGCGCTCGAATCACCGAAGTCATGATAAAGAGGCGATTTTACAAGCAAGAGCGCGGAGACAATAGCGGCTCCTCCGAGTCCTCGTCTTCAGACGACTCCGACTCTTTTCCGGAAGAAGACGCAGAGGAAGACCATGAATTAGAAGAGGAAGAGGAGGAAGAAGAAGAGCGTGGAAGGGAAATGATAAGAATACGCTGCGTCACCCTTCTCCCGGTTCGTTTCCTGATTTACTTTTATTTAGTCGGGCTTTTCTAGATCAATGCAAGTTGATTTTTGTTGTTTTAAACAGTCATGATCTTTTATCCAATGCAAAAAAAAAAAGGCTTTAAATTTGTTTTGCTGGCATTGCGAATTGGGTAACTAGCTCCGTGTCCCCGGTATTCTACTAGTTCATACAGTCAAATCAGTTTCTCCTTTCCAATGACACGTGATATTGTTGGAATGGGAACTTTCAAGTAGTTTTAGGGTGAGCTAATGAGAAGAGTTATTAAATATTTATTGCTTAATTAGTACAAGGAAAGCGGGAGGGAAAGGGGTTACAGTACGGATAAAAGAATGGTTAAAGAGGTTGAGCTGGCTAAAAAGATGGTTACTCAAGCTTCTGATAGATGACGAGCAGGAACTCACATTCTCAAATTGGGCTCTAGAATGTGTCAATGTTGTTAGAGTAGGACTCGGTGACCATGGAGAGATTTAAACGTTTACCTTATAATTAGGGCTGTTTATTTATGATGCTATGCTAGGAGGATATTGCTATCGATGTTGAGATATGGGCCAAGAATTGTATCCATTGGCTTTGACATGCAGCCAATTGGAGCATGCCATAGCTACTAGCTCGTACGGTCTAGCCATAAATATTGAGTAGTGCTCTTATGACCTTGATGCAATGTTGGTTGTTTTGTGAGGAGTGGCACATGATGATTAATTATGCATTGTGGTCTTGTCCAACTTAGTAATATTCATTTTCATGGCATTAGGGTGGTCATAGCGTAAATTTATCAATGCCGTTATCATGCCTTGCAAATCACCTTTAGGATAGAATAATTCTCACAATAGAGTAGCTCTGATGCCTTGGAAATTGGCTGGGAATAAGAGTTGCTTGGAAAGGTAAATAGCTTTAGGTGCCCTTTGATTCTGTGAACGATCAAGCTGTTTGATTTAAGTAATTGACTAGTGAAGGACAATCAAATTTTTGGGAGTTCATAAGGAAAAGGGGAATGCTTGATCTGAGTTACTAAGATGTTCAATATGATGAAGTTATGAACACTAGGAAGAGAAGACAAATAATTAGAGAGCACGAGATTTATAGTAGTTTGATGAGATTGTACGTGTCCACTTTTAGGGCCTTCTCACTCGAAATACACTAAATTTTCTAACTACCAAATTACAATAGTTTTTAGAAGAAATGGATAGAAAAAAAGAAGAAGAAGAAAATATAACAATTATGTGCCTTTACAATTGAGTCTGTGAAGAAAGTGTAGCATTGGCCAACCCCTAGGGGTCTTGGAGAGTTGCATAAATCAAGGCTCCAGAGAGTTTGGCAGCCCAGGAGGTTCTCTTATAGTTGCATTAAGGGTTTATATACTTGTGATTTTGCATGATTAGGAAGAAGCTAGACATTGTGAAAGGAGTGCCATATGTAGATGGGTGGTTAACGCATGGTGTCTTGTACTCAAATAGTGCTTTGCATGCTAGGATGACATATTTTGGAGGAGATGTGCTAGAATCTTTACTTGAAAAGGGTGAACTTCAATTGTTGGGTGTTATAATGACCGTGGATAACATTGTCTTCATTTTCAAGAGAATTCAGATTTGTAGTATAGTTCTACTCAGTGCGGAGTAGATTGATGAATGCTTTGTGTAAGCTAATGCCTTAGGAATTTGGGAAGTGTTTAGATAGTTTTTAAGGTGGTGCATATTGGCAGCACAACTTTGCCTTGAGAAGTACATAGAAAATACGGTGGAGATTTATATTTGAGGCAAGCAGAGGATCCTCCTGATCAATTTATTAGGATGTCAAATATATTTTTTTGGTCAATTGCTAAAAAATTAAGCTAGACTACATGACTATTGAGATGGGTTATTTTTTTGACAAAATGGTGTCACATGATTTGTTAAGATCATTCCATAAAGAAAGAATTATATTCAATTAAAAGACAGTCATGATTATTAGATATGTGATCAAAGCTACATAAACATCCATCTACTTCTCCTTAAAGCTCTAAGGTGGGGTGTCTAGATACCAGTTTGTTATAATGAAAGTTTAAAGTTCATGATGAGTTCCTTTTTCTCTTTCCAAGTGTCTTCTTGCTTCTCTTTTAGTATATCAAACTTAACCACTTTTTTGCAAGAGCATGATGTATCATATGCGAACTTCTAAGGAAGATGTTGGTTGCATTTTTTAGGATTGCAGTGATCTATGCATTATCTTCATCGTCTACAAGAGCATGAGGCAAGATACGAAAACTTCTAAGGAAGATGTTAGCTCCATTTTTTAGTGTTGTTTTATGGATTCAATTTTGTCTATTGAGGAACTCTAGCTACATGTGGCGATGATACTGAAATTATATTGCCTTGATTTTAATGTTACCCTGAGGTATCCTTAAAATTTGATCTAAAAAAGAACGATTTAAGATTATCTTTTAAGATTTACTTATTATTGTTTTTTTTCTCGTTAGTTTTGAAGAGCCTTCTTGGGTTGGGAGGTTCTTCTGTATATTATTCTTTCTTTTAAAGGTCAAGTTACTTGTTTTTTATGCTTTTTTTTTTTGAAACTTGCATATTGCATTTAATAATAGTAAAAAAGTAATACAAGAACTAGCAAAGGCTAGAGAGTCTAAAACAAGAAGCTAAATAGAAGCAACATGCTTCTTATCATCCTCAAATAACTAAATAAAAATAAGGTAAAGTAAAAACATCTAAAGACAACCAAGTAAAGTCTTAGCTGAGCACAAGAGGTCCGCCACCGATTGAAGTCCGGAAGCGAGAACAGAACTTGGTGGAAGGCTAGAAGAAAGCCCAAGTCTGAGCTACGAGGAGAGAAGACCAAAGTCACGATGGTCTTCCTAAGTAAATTGACAACACTAATGTTGTCCCCTCAATATGATGCCCTTGTACTCATCATACATCCAAGGGTCAATAAGCTTCTTAACAGAAGCATAGCATTTCTATGAAAGCACTATCCCAATGGAGAACCTGGATACCACTTAATGAAGTCACCAAAGATCATCCCTGAAAATAACTCCAATGCCAGCCAGCGAAGCCAGAGGAGAGGAGAGTACCATCTACATTCACCTTTAGCCATCCCGGGAGGGGAGTCCGGAAAGGGGAGTGAGCCTGCGGGCCGGTGGAGCTCCCATTGCCCGAATAGAAAGGTAGATGCATTTGTAAAAGCCTCCATAGTAAAGAAGAATGACCTTTGGTGTCCCATGTTGGCTACCATGTGTCTTTGCATTCCTGTCCTCCAAACTTGATATATCATGTCGCAATAAACTCTACCCCAAGCCATGTCCGACTTGGTGGTCCGCTGAATGGTCAAAGATCATGAGCATTAGAGGGGAGGTTAACTCCCCAAGAGGACAAAACCTGTATGATAGAGGAAGTAAGAGAGCAGGTAGTGAGGATATGATCCAGGTCTTCAATCTCCATGCAGCCCCAGGGGCAATGAGTCTCCTCAGCAAGACCTCGAGAGTGGAGCCAGTGGTAGGTTGGTAAGGCATTCTTCAGATGCCACCAGAAAACTTCTCGGGTGCAAACGAACTTTGTAGCCAAGAGTGGCTAGCGGGAAGGGGGAAGAGGGCATCAAAGGCCAGCCGAGATTTCCCAAAGGGAGGTGAAGAAGCTGGTCTCCTTCATCTAAGTCTCGAATGAAGCTCCACCTTGGTAATGTGCTTCACAAGATCCTCGCCAAAATGTCGCTTCAATGTAATATCCCATCCCTATGGATGAAGTTGCCACGCTTTGATCCTCAAGGCTGTGCATCTAAGAAAGTCGGTCTCCCCAAGGAACAATCGCCTAACCATGTGTGATCCAAAATCGAACTTTGCCAGAATCTTCCAAATAATGAGAGGTTCAAGACTTTGAGCCCCACTAAGAATGACACCCAAGTCTTGAGTCCCCTCTTCAAGCTTCCACTCCAAATATCTTCCCCATAGCGCCCCAATGCATGAAGTAATGAAGTGCTTCAAGAAAATCCCAAACCAACCTTACCACGAGAGGGTGCTGTGGGGTGAGGAAACCAAGCCCCATGCTTAATAGCAAACAAGCACTTAACCCATTGACATAGTGAATGCCCTCGAGTGGACTCTTGTCCCATAAGAAGGACCTACATAACCGCCAATCTCCGCAACACATTCAAGGGAATAATTGTATGTTGATAAACCAACGTATAAGAGGAGAAATAGGTGCCTGCATAGAGAGATGTCGAGTTCCCAGACATAATCTTCTCTTTGGCCCAAATCGTGGAACTGAAATCATGCTTGTAGAGCTTCCTCATAACTTAAGGCCAAGATACTCCATCTCTTGGACCCATCAACCCAATAAGCTAGAATCCGATTAGTCCTCCATCTCTAGCAGATTTGCTAAAGAGAATGGACTTAGCACCGTTGATCCGTTGGCCCAGCCACAATAATCATCAAGGATGGCTTTAATTTGCTTGGCATGCGAATGAGGCCCGAGGTAATAATGTCATCGATATAAGAGATTAGAGATAGGTACCTCCCGTTCACATCATACCTGTGTTCGCCCTCGCTTAAAAGCTAAAGAAAGCAACATAGAATAAACAGGTAAGGTGAGAGGGATGCTCTAAATCCACACTCCAATCCGTGGAGACCTTCTACCATTCAACAAGATGGAGAATGGGTGAGTGACAATCAGAATCCACTCATCAATCTATCGGGAACCCCATCAAGGTGAGCATCTTGCTCAATGCACGCCATCATCTTATCATAGCTTGCTCCATATCAACTTTAATCGCCATGAAACCAACCGGGAAGAAGAATGTTGGAATTTGTTGATGATTTCTTGGGCAAGGAGAGCATGGTGAGAGATGTTCCTCTCGGGCACAAAAGCACCTTGTTCTTGAAACAAGGAGGTAGTAAATGCTTCAACCTGCTCACCAAAATCTTGGCCACCACTTTATAGATCGCACTAATGGGCCGAAATTTGGAAGGAGTGCTAGCCCCAATAACTTTGGGGATGAGGACAATAAGTGTCTCCTTCCATGAATCCTCCATATGATCAAGTTCAAAGAACTCCTGAACAGCAGCAACGACATCCTTCTTCACACAAGGCCAGAAATGCTTGTAAAAAAGAGGCGTGATCCCATAGAGTCCGTGTGAACTTACTCCCCATAGAATGAATTGCCTCCCAAATATCTTGATCACCACCGGCTTCAAGAAGAGATTTGGCGACGGAGGAACTCCTCTCTAAAGTAAGCCAACCATCAAGGGAGACATCCCTCAACCCATTTTGCCTCAAGAAGGAAGTGAAAATATCGAAATCTCGGGGTTCTCAATCATACCTCCATCCACCATTGCAAGCAATCAATCTGTTAGTCCTGTCAGGCAACCGATGGAAAAATGAGTGTTCCCATCTCCATCCTTGAGCCATCTAGCTTTAGCCCTTTGTCTCCACCCGCACCAGCGGCCAATGTAGAGTTAAGCTCAATAATCTTAGAGGAGCTCCCCTTCTGGGTAGGGAGTGAGTCCATCATCGAACAATCAAGAGTTTGGAGAGAGGTAATGTCCTTTCCAAGTCAACTGGAGAGAGTGGAGGTTCTTCAACATACTCTTACTCCAATGGAAGAGAGAGATCAGGCAGACAACTCTTTCTATGGAGAATTGGCCTTTGAGCCAAAGTCTTCCTTGCTTCTTCCGCACCGACCTCCAACTCATGGATAAGAGAGCCAAGTATCTTCAAACCTTAACCATCTCTGGGGCTTCACCAGGCTAAAGAGGAAGAAGAAGAGGAGCATGATCAAGCGATCCGGGTAAGTAACTAACCTTGGTATCCCCAAGAATGAGAAGCCATAGAGTTGATCAAGACCCGATCAAGCGACCCATCCTACAGCCCCATCTTGTTGTTGGTCCAAGTGAACTTTGGGCCAACAAACTCAACTCATGCAAATGCCAAAGCCATACACTCCTTCATCTCCGTGTAAGTGTAAAGGGCCTCCCACCCTTCTTATCACTTTGAGCCAAGATACAATTAAAGTCACCCCAGCCATGGGAGCTTGAAGATCCACATTGTCTTGATGGTTTTCAGAGGTCCCTCAGAAGATAACTCTTTGTAGACCAACCAATAGTCCACACGCCAATGCCATGGCAAAAACCCAAAACAAGTCAAATAACGAGGGGAGAAGTCCACAATATCCTTTCTCCAAAGGATGATAATGCCTCCAGCCCATTTGAGGGTTTACAAAGAACCGCCGTTGATCCCGCCATTTTGTCCACTTCATGTCTTGAGATGCACTCAATCTTGGTTTCAAGTAAGCGATAATCAGATCGTTACCAATTAATAAGGCGTCTGTAGCCTTGCGGGCACCCCTACAATTCCAAAACAGAATCGATGACATTAAGTCACCATGGGGGTGATTCAGTGTGTATCTTTTTCCTCTTCTTTGAGTTGGCCTCAATTGGCCCCAAATTCTCGCAGCCTCTCAAAGTGGGCCCGAGACATCCTAGACCTTGGTAGGTTGGGTGGTTGCCTCCCTCACCGGCTTTTGAGCTTCTCCACCGTGGCTTTGGCTTGGAATATAGGAGTGAGGAGGCTTCAGCAGGGAGGGATTGCTTTGAAGGTGCTCCTTGAAGAGGAGCTCTTCCTGGGTTGAGTAGTCAGGGTTGGCCACCCCATGGCCTTGCTTCCCACCTTCCTTCTTCTTAAGTTAATCACTGGCCGCTTGTTAGTTCTCTTCTTCAGGTGACCACATTGACCATACTGAAGAAGTGGACTCGCAGTGTAGTAATGGTGGTGAAGTAGTCCTGTGTGTCTCGATTTTTCCATTGGTAGGATTTTGATTAGTAGTGCTACATTCCCCTTCTCAGAGTGCCAGCGCATGCACCCAACAGAAGGAGAGGAGGAAGTCTTACCATGAGTGGTAGTGGAGGAACTCCCTTGGTGGGACAAGAGTCAACCTTGTGTCCCACCTTTCCACAAGCAAAACAGAGTGAGTAATCCCCTCATACTCAACCCGCTTGGAAAAACCTTCCATTTCTTCCATGGATCCAAACCTGTGGGGAGTTTTGTGAAAGATTAAGCGATGCATACTCAGCAAACATGCTTTGCCCCCATGAGTTTGTTGGGTGGTCCACCCACAGTGGCTCTCCAATGAAGGAAGCGATCCTGACAATATTAGTATTGTCCCAGAAAAGCAAGGGAGGTTGGGAAGCTGCAGTCGGAGAGGAGAGCCCATCAAAAGATTTGGGATTGAAAGTGGGAGTCCACTTATCCAACCCAATGACATTTCAAACCAACGGGCCCATTCATCAAAGCGCATCTCTAGCCTCGAGTTTCAAAGATGCACAAAGCAATCTGAGCAACCATAATCAATTTGAAAGCCCCCATCTACTCCACTTCCTCAGTGCATTAAGAAATAGGGTGGTCTTCTCCCAACACCTTTCCTACAAGTTTCTTTCAAGCTTCACTTGATTGTCATCCAACTTGGTCATCCAATAGTAATGCCATCCTTCATGAGTCGCATTTTTATCAACAGCCCCAATTTAACATACTCTTTTCTTCTTCCAAGGGTTAGCTTGATCATTGCCCTCCCTTGCCGAGCACCATTTGAAGTTCTAGGAAGAGCCTCTAGGAAGGCTATTATCTTCAAACAAGGGGTTGGTAGTAGCCTTGCCTTCCCTTTGTTCAATCCTTGAAGCACACCCCAAGCAAAGGTGCTCGGGTTCTCCTTGGCATTTGTGCAAACACCTTGTGTGCATTATCTTGTAGTAATGTCATCATCCATGAGACATCTTGGTCAGCCTCCCCCCCTTTCCCTTGGGTGTTCAAGATGATCCCCACCGAAAAATCATCCATATGGCGCAACAAGCCCTAGTATCACCCATATCATGCTCATTATAGAACATACCTTAAGTTGAAGCCCCTCCATGCTTCGGTTTTACCCTTGTGTGTGTTGTTGGCCTAGCTTGGTCTTCACCATCATCCATATCATCATCCCCATAGGCCACTTGATCGGCCATTTCAAGATGTCTAGCCGTGTAAATCACGGAGTGAATAGTGCTCGATGGTTTGTCGCTTTGTCTTCGGCTTCCTCCAACATAGCCGAGTCAATACATGTCGCCAGCCGCTATTGTTTGCCGCCATACTTGCCGCCATACGTATTGCTTAGCCGCTTCATCGCTCCATTGCCGTGGTGCAGCCTCATATAAGACGTTGGCTACAGACTCCATGGGTTGGTCCCGCCAGATGGCGTTTATGACCCGCTTTCCTCGGCGCTCATTCCCAGACCAAGACTCTCAGGCCATGATATGCGGCTGCTGTAACGTCAAGACTTCTAGCGCCGCTGGCTGCTGACGCCCCGCCTTGACTCTACGGTTCTAGAGTGAATAAGAATCGGTGGCTTGGATTTTTCAAAATCCCTTTCTCCGGCCAAATCAGCACCACCACTTGCCATCCCTAGCACCTCCTCTTGCCGGAGAAGCCTTGCATGGTCCTTGGAGAGGTCGCCACCTTCTCCATGCATTTCCATGTCAAACACATCACCAGACCGACCATCCTTTGCATCAAAATCCTTGTCCATCCCTAGCACCACCTTGCCATGGCCCCTCTCCTTCTTGCCACATTCTCGGCCTTCCCTTCTAGCCATCTATCCCTTGTATGAGGAGGTGACCGCCGGCCACCCCCCACCATGGAGAGAAAAGAAAGTTTTTCCGGAGAAAATTTATTTATTATTTAAACATTCAATAAGTGTAGAATACAATCGGAAAACCTTCTTTTGGGAAGTGCATCATAGAGGTTGAAATATGTCTCTAGTTAATACAACCTTGTATTGAACTCCTTGACTTCGATAAAACCATCATACGATAAGATGTTGATTTTGGCCTTTAGATTAAAGATCTTGGCCTTACCTCTTCAAGTAATGGTGTAAGAGTTGAGGCTTTTTCATCCATTGATCTCCATAATTTTTTTTATTACCTCTCTTTTATTGTAGTGTTACCCTCACTTGTGGGCGATCATCCATGTTGATTGATTCCTTAATTGTTGTGGAGCTTATTTGTTGGACATCTCCATCAAGATGGCCATTTGTTGTTATAGAGAAGTGACTTGGCCAGCTAAGTCACTGAAGGGTCTCTCCTACTTTGACTTGGCAGTTTCCCTCCTTTATGTATATGATTCAAGACAGTCATTTGTAATTGCCCTTTGTTAACACTATATACCAAGGACTAAGAAACCCTTAGCTCTCAGATATCTCTTTATCCATTACTCTTGAGATTTGTAAATAGACATTCTCCATTAGAATCTTCAAGCAAATTGGGGTCTTGGAGAGATTTTGGTTCATTGTGTAAAAGAGGCCTTTAATCTTTTCTTGTGTCTCTAGGTTATCTCTCACTCTCAATTGATAGGATTTCACTTAAAGTTCTAACCAAACATATACCTTTTTCATTGGCATGTTTATTTCATTTTTTTTTCCATGTACTTCATATATAGAGTGAGAAGAAACTGGAAAAAAGGGATCCACTTGGGAAGAGTAGGACAGTTGACAAAAGATTGAGAGAACTCTTTTAAGGATGTTGGCATACAGCTAAGGAAGTGGGCTTCATGTTTTTGATCAAGAGAGAAAGAACAGCATGCGGGGGGATTGGTTGGAAATAATTTTTAGTCACACTTATTATGGGAAAAGGGAGTTTTTCTTAGAACTTCAAACTTGCTTTTCCTCATTAGAAAAAGTACTACAAACTCTAGCTATGCATGAGCTTTGGCCAACTCCTACTTATATAGGATTTTTTTGTGTGAAAGGGGTGGGGGTTGGTGTTCAAACATAGATAAAGGGACCCTTTTCATTAAATATGCAAGAGTATGTTAATGAGCATGCAAAGAGATTTCACGTTACAACATGCATTGTTGTAACTATTTATAAGGATAGGGAATGTTTAAGATCATCATGAAATTCACAAATCAAATTTATCTTGTTATATTGATTTTTTGGATAATGTGCTCCACATACTCCAAAAGATTTTGGAATGACATTAGTTTGTAATCTATCACCTTAAAATTGCTTAAGATTCACTAGGATAAGTGTTGTGTGACTTGTGTCGAGAAAATGTGATGGCCAGAAAGTATAAGAGTAATATAATATTTAATGCTTAAAAAGTAGCAAGGGAGAGGGAGCCTCAAAGAGCAAAGAGATTATAGTAGGGGAAGCAAAGAAGGGAGAAAGAAGTCAAGTTTTGAGATAAGTTGCTACATGGGCTTTTTGATAGATAATTAATGTAGATACTTACGCACACGAGCCTCTAGACTTCATTAGCTTTTGTAGATCGAACTGGCCAAGGGAGAGGGAGCCTCAAAGAGGAAAGAAATTGTAGTAGGGGGAAGCAAAGAAGGGAGAAAGAGGTCAAGTTTTGAGGTAAGTGGCTACATGGGATTTTTGATAGATAATTAGTGTAGATACTCGCACACCGCCTCTAGACTTCATTAGCTTTTGTAGTTCGAACTGGCCAATGAATGATTGATTCTTTCTGTTGGGATTAAATAGTCTATTCATAAGGTGATACTTGGGGAAGCAAGCTAAAGATGCTAAGATATCCAATGTTTGTTTTTCTTTGAATGATAGTTCTGTGTTAAAGTAGATTTCTATATTCTTCTTGATTGAGGCCACCTTCAGCTGAATAGTGTAGCTGGTATTGGAGCATATATTGGATCATAACTATTGGTTGTCATGGGTCCATACCTGCCAGTGCAATGTGGAGATCCCAATGATTGATGCTGCATCATGATTTTGCACGACTAGACCAGGCACTAGGGTGATCAGGGTGTGCATGTCTTCAGATTGTTTTGATGTAATTTCTATCTTGTATTGTTATCTTTTGTGTTTAGGATTTTGTAGCCGAAGATGGAGCTTTTACTTCTTATTCAGCTTGTTCGTGGGAGACAGATCGAGACATTACATTTCATAGTTTAGCTATAGATAACAGGTGAATTCCATGATTTCCATATTAATTCGAGAATTGATAACTCTGAAAATAAGCAGAGTAAGGCGGCTACAATTTTATTTTCCTGCTGCTAAATTATTTTATTCACTCACAAACATGTTCCATGTTTGAGATTTTTGGTCGATGATGTTATGCTTCTGCAATATGTTGGGAGCTTGTTTTTCTTATTTAAAATTCACTTTGGTGCTAATTCTCACATGGACTTTCTTCATGACATCCAAATATTCATTTGTTCTATTTCTGCCTGTTCTAACAGGTCGATATGAGAGTGAGGATTGTTCGAATGACCAGGGCGATGATGACACTTCAGGTATTGTTAGGTTGACTTTGTTTTTATTTGTGTGACATTAAACTATATATATTTATGGATCATTACTTATTACGGGCTTATTTTTTCTCCCTAAGTTTCAATCGTTGACAATTTAACAACTCTTTCCACAATTATGTGAAAAAAAAAATCTGGTTCTGCTTTTGAAGGGGATGCAATTATTTCCTTGGAGAAGTAATGTGCCAAGTTGATGAAACATTTTTTTTTTTGGCAGCAAATACCATATTTAAACCCTCAAATAAGAAAAGAGCTGTGTAGTCTTATGATGTAATGGGGAGTGTAGACATGCATTCATTATTGTGCATGTTGTGTGTCTAAGAGTGAGGTGGGTTGTTAATGGTTTATTGATGAACAGATATTGGGATAAGATAAACTGTTCTAATGGTAAATTGATTGATTGTTATGAGATGAAAGCATTTCATGCAACTACCTTTTTCAAAGATATACCAACACTAATTACATCTGATGAAATTAAGCCATCTAAATAACTTATTCATGATTGCCTATTCTAATTCATTTCTTAACATTGAACTATATCTACATTATTATGTGCGCTCTGACTTAGCTGTTACAAGCATGTGATTTCACCTGCAAGTTATTTTGGCCTGTTTCTGATATATTGGTGTAGAGTTTTACTTGTATCAGTAGCTTGTTTTTTTATCTTTGTGAACACCTGATTTGGTTTCAAACATTCGTACTGTTATCATGATTTTATCCTGTTTCTGGGTTTTTTTTGGAGTGTTGAAGAAGACATACTTGTACTGCTGCATCATCCAAAAGCTTCGTGGAATCCTTTTTTGATCTAAATAGAAAACAATTTTTAGTTTATATCATATTGTTCTTCTCTTTATTTGTTTGTAATTTATCTGTTTGAGGTGATTTTATTCTATATTGCTACATTTCAGATTGCCTTCAAGTAAGTTTCAGAGTATAATTCTATTTTTTTCTAAATTGTCTCCTTTGTATTTGTGTTCGGTTCATTTTGAATGATGAATGTTGAGTGTTATATTGACTAATTTTTAGTACTCTTGTTTTTCTCTACGAAAATTGTTGAATGTTCAATAATAACAATAAACCCATTTTATTGCCTATTTGAGCACAAGGAGATTACTTGTTAAATACACTTACATTGAGCATTTGTATTTTGAGCAATTAATTATTTTGGTTTTCATGATGTATTAAACTTTTGATGGTTATGGTATAAAGCTCTTTATGAATTTTTTGATAATTGTCTTTGCATATAAAATTAATTTATATTCAACTGCTTAAGCCTATAGCAAGGTTCTTTGGTCCCCGGATATCATCATGGAAAAACTAATCAAGTTCTTTTATATTATCAAGGCATCAATAACGTGCATAGGAGCCTTTTTTAAATGCAACTATTGCTATCATGTTGATAAATGTTATCTTGAATGGCTAATAAACTGTTGTCATGTTGATCCCATACTCTGGTTAGATTTGCTTGCTAATGAGGAAGATGTTAATGGTGAAAACATCAAAGACAGCAAGACTGTTGGCAAGGTACCTGATAATGAAACCACAGGAATAAAGATGGGTCCAAATCATCCTGTTCAGACTGATATTTCCAACTTTATTCTTAAATTTAAGTCAGTGTTTAAGTGTAGACTGTGCCCAAGAATTCTCTGCTTAAATGAAGACACTGTTAGGACACACCTTTCTTCAAAAGTAAGCTTGATATACTGTTTAAGAGTTTTATATGTTCTTGATTCCAAATTCTTTAAATTTTGAGATTCAATCTTATCTAAGGCTTCATTTGGTAACAGAATTTTTTAAAAGCTGATTTCCTCTTCCTCAAAAGCTGATTTTTAAAGCAAATTCTAGGAAAAAGCTATCAAGCTTCTTTTATCCAGAGACAACAATCTATTTTACTGGCTGCTTTTTCTACTAAAAAACAGGCAGAAAGTAGAAACCAAATGAAACTTAATTCAATTAATAAGTATACTCTGAAACGTGATATTTATTTCTCCAGAATATGTGTATGATTGTTTTCTAATGCTTGTCATAGAGGCATGCTCGGTCCAAAAAGCTGCATGATGAGGGTAGGCTGAAATTGATGTTAAATAGCGATGGAGAACTTGAGGAGGAGCAAGAGACCCATACAGAAAGGCATGCTAGAATTCTAGCTTTATCTCAGGTACATAATCTTTCTTTGCTTTTCATTATAGGTTAATCGGATTACAGGTCAGTGAAAACCTTTCAATGTGACAGAAGCAGAATCCTCTTAAAAGGAAAGATAATGGGCGTAAGAGGCAAAATAAACGGAGAAAGAAGGTAAGTTATAACTCTTGGCCATAAAAGTGCATTTATTTGAGTTTTTCTAATAAAAAAAGATTTCTTAGTGTCTTCAACATAGTAGAAGCTAATTCACACTTGTTGCAAATCTTTAACTGGGCGTATTTTTTTAACATGTGATGACTGAATTAGTATCTTAGTTTATTTAATAACCTAGTTACAGTTCTTTGCAATGTATATGGTTTGTTATTTGGTCATCTATTGAGATAGTTAACTCAGACAAGCCAGAATGTCGAGCACTGGCCATTTTCTTGAATCATTCATAAAAGATAAATCATGGATTCATGGTAAAGGATGACTGAATTCTGATGGTAGTCTTGATAATTGTCTAGCGATTTTCTATATGGACTGGTCTTATGATCTATAGCTGACTTTGCAAGTGAGTCTATGATGTAATGATGGGAGTTAAGACATGATTTGTGGAAGCATCACTAAAATTGGTAATGATGTGCCACAAAAGAAACGGTTAAAACAAAGAGAGGAAAAAAAAAACACAAATTTTACATTAAAGTTCACATGATTTGGCATCAAGCATACGTTTATAGGGAGAGGAGAGGTTTGAATCCAATAAAAAAATATAAAAGCTACATACAATATATAAAATAATAGCACCCGCAACCAACAACAATTCTCAATTTCTAAGTACAACCACACTCCATAAAGAAGAAGCCCACGTATTATCTCAAATATAAGATGATTATCTCTTACTAAGATAAAATTCACAAGGTATCTCACTGGTGTTGCTCTTTTTTATTATGTAAACCCACCACAAGGATTTTCTTATATTGTTCAATTTTATGTGAAATCTTAATCTTGTAAGGGGAAGCCTCCAACTATGGTTTGAGAAACCCTAAAGATGGAACTTCATATGTATAATTGCACAAACCTTAGTTTTAAATTAGACTAGAGTAGTCAGTTTGATTGTTTCAACTATGAATTGGTCCTTCTAAGGTTCAAGTCCAAAATTACTTCTGTACAAAATTGATAGTTGAATTGAGTTGATTTTTGAAAAATCAATTGGTTCTAATATTAATCAAATTTTAACTTTTAAATTTTATCAAATGACTAAAATAAAAGATTTAAATTAAAATTAGATAAACTAATTAAAATATCTTGTCCTAAAATTTTGATTTAAAATAATATTCAAAGTGTTCAATATTGAATTGTCTTAAATTATAATATTATATATTAAATTGATGAAAATATTATTATTAGATTATTTAAATCATATTAAAATAATTTCAATATTTATTATGCCAATCGATTCCACTCAATCGAGTCATTGAATCTTGAACATCTTTTTCTTCTAGTTTAATGTTTGGACTGATTTTCAAAACCTTGACACGGATACATCTCATTACGTGTTAAAATTTATATGGGATTTATTTCTTGCTTCATGTAGATTAATGGATTAATTTAGTCTTTCCTTTCAATCTCAATTTTAAAATAGGATATTTTAGGTATATTTTTAAAAATCAAATTATAATTAATAATTCTTTTTGTCTTAATAGTGGGAAAATCCCTCTATATTTGCTCTTCAAGTCAAGCACGCTAAGCTCTAAAAGCTTTAAAGAGATTAGCATCATGCTTAAGATTTTGAGAGGCTTCAAAGGCATATATATATATATATTATTTGCACACAAAGATGATTCATCAATACAACAAGTGCATCTTCTTTAAAAATTTTGTACCTCAAAAGTGCTCATCTTCTTTGCTTGAATATTGTGATGGCATGAGCCAATATTGGTCTAGACTATATAACACAAACATGAGATATCCACTCAATTGTTGAAATCTGTCATCATCTCATGCCTGAGTTTGTTTCAGAATTATTCCTGCAACCAAGAAGCCAACTCTTCTAATTTTCAAAAAATGTAATGCTATCATGAGAACCACAATAACTCGTTTGTTGTTTGCTAAGACTTCCGAATGCACAATTGTATCACTCCAGAAATCTTGATTCTCTAAAATTTAAAACCATTAGCCATCTTGATTTTATATTTCATTGCCATCGATTATCGAAACCATGCTTTGATATCAATTTGTTTTAACCAGACACACTTAAAGTTGATTGATAGAAGCATCATTAAAATTAGGATTGAGGGTGATGTATCATTAAGAAAACAAAAAAGAAAAATAAAACACAGCATAGAAAACATTAGAGAAGATTTCATGTGGTTTGATTTTAGCTAAGACTATTCTAATAAAGAGAATAAGACATCTAACTCACTAATAAAGAAGTCACAAGGAACACTCACAACTTTTCTCAAAATCTAAGTGCAACTATTTACAAGCAAAGAAAAGGACTCAGTAATCAATGTTATAATTTTGATTAATTCACATGAAATATTCATCTCCCTACACCAATGAAGTCCTTAAAATCATCCAAAAACCCTAACCACTAAAAGATTATAGAAAGAATGAGAGTGATTTCTAAGTGCTCGCCTAAATATACCAAATGCTAAGCTAAGAGATATGTTATGACAACTTCTAAAGCATGGCTTGAAACCTGTAAGTAGGATTCTTCTTTTAATGAATGTATACAAAAAAGGAAAACTCCAACATGCAAATCAATGACTAGGTGAGATGCCAAATTGGGGTTTTGGTTTCTGCGCATATTATTGATAATGGGTGTCGTCATCCGAAAAATTAATCGATCAGACGAATCTCAGGCATTTTTAAATGCGATCTAATCACCGTTGAACTGTCAATGGCCGTCTCGATGAGACGAACATGATCAAGCATAGTCGATCCGGCCGAATCGACTCGATCAATCGAGCATGAAAATGGATCGATTAAAATGGTCACCAAAAGCGGCATATTTATAGTCGGTCGGCGGCTGTCGAGGCATCCAATCAAGATCACCCAATTGCATCATTAAGGCACCGGATCATCAAAATACACGTCAGGTCGAGGATCGTGCGGGCCGTCAGATGGGAGTGGTTGGAGTTTTCCACCAATTTACAAGGCACTCCCAAAATCTATAAATAGCCTCATTCTCACCTTAGGGGCCACGATTGGAAGACCAGAGAGCTCGAGAACCGATCGGCACCCGGCGATCTATCATATCACCACCGGTGGTGCACGAAGATCATCGCCAGGAGATCGCCAGAGGACTAGAAAAGACCGTTCAGCTCTTTTCTCCAAGATCAAGAGGTTGCTCCCAGGAAGGATCGTTCTGCCGCTTTTGGGAAACTTCTCCCGGGTTGGAGTTGTAGATTTATACTACACTCGGAATATTGTTTCACTGGCACCTTCTCCGACTAACGAGCAGGACGTATCTTTTGAACACATGAAAGTTCTGGTGCAGGCCCGTGGTTTCCTTAACGGGTTTTCGTATAACCCGTGTTCATATCCGCTTGTGTGTTGGATAATTTTTGGGCTACGACGAAGATCTGCATCTAGGAATAAAATTCTTGATTGGCGCGTCGTGGGAAACCAGTTCCCCATTGCTATATCTCCACTATGGTTGGTAAGCGGGGTTTCGCTGCGCTCTCATTCTCGGGATCAAGGGCAAGTCTCCAACACTTCTCTACATAACGGACTTACGTCCCGGTGAGGGTCGTCGGGCCCCTCTTTGGAAGATCGCGTTCAAAGGATGGAGGATTCCCGAGCGAAATTCTTGACTCTGCGGAAGGGCCAAAGCGTTCAACCGCGGAAGAGCCACGAGGTTCCCGCGACTCGGCATAATCCATTTTCTTCACGAGAATGATTGCAGGGTCACGGGATCGAGTAGAATCTTGGCACCACATCCGGATCTTTGAACCGGATCTGATTCTCACCCCGAATGGCTCGACCTCGTATGGTGAAACTCACGTCACCTTATCGCGATGAACTACGACGGCAGTGCGGGGAAGAGTTCCGCAAACAATCGAATGATCCATTCTCGCCGCTCTTCCAAAACTTCGTCCCTTCGCGAGATCATCTCAATACTTCCGACGAGATTCAAGCTTCCCGCATGGACCCTACGATGGCACAGCCGTCCGTACGAGCATCTCACTTTCAGCGATGCACATTCGGTCAAATGACTGTCTTGTCGGTATTCCCGGACTCTCAAAGGACGCTCGTGCCATTATTCACGGTCTCCAGATCATTTGGAGAAGCCCGATTTTTGTAGAGCAGTTCTGGCGAACAAGAGAATCATCGATTCATCACATCTCTGAATCGCCGAGCGATGGAGAGTCCTCAAAGAATACCAGAGGTTCTCCTCAGAAAGATCTGGGAGTAGATCCGGGCGTGCTTCTGGACTCCGAGGATACTTATTCATCATTAATGCGGGAGTCCATTCCTATGCTAACACGGTCCACCGAATAGAGGCACAAATCTCCGTGGCGAAGCTATCGGTGCTCATCGAGCAGTTTGAACCACTGGCGCAGCGGAAGAAGGTTCCCAGATGATGTTCAAACATCTCGGAAAAAAAGAAGAAGCGACAACCTCCCCAAAACCTCCTCGGCGACCTCGGATGACTCGACCGGAGAGGAAATATCTGACTCTCAACCGTCATGCGAACATCCCCTGCGGCTATTGAAGAGGATGGCGTCAAGTGGCGACCTTTAAAACTGGTGGAAATCGAGAGAAATTCGCCACTTTCAGGGCACCTGCTTGCCACCAAGCGAAGGAGGAGATTGAAAGACTAATCGTCGAGTATCTAGGCGTTTTATACAAAACCCTCGTCCCAAATCTTTGAGGGGCGGCCTGAGGAACAGCGGTGGGACAATTGCGGGGAGGTGTTGCTTGCAAATATTCATTACCGCCCTTGAGCGAGCGAAGAAGTCTCGGGTTGACCATTCTATCACCTTTGATGATTTAGATCTAGAGGGCTTCGCATCCCACAGATCCCATCATCAGGTCGGTGATCCGTGCTTCAATATTAAAGGATATTGATCGACAAGGGAGTTCGGTTGATGTTCTTTTACTCCACTTTCCTCGCATGGGTATAGAAAGAGAGCTTCAACCAGCGGCCGGTCCTGTATGGATTTGATAATCGGCCAGGTATTAGTGGAAGGGACGATCGGTCTTCCGTAACTCTTGGGAATTTCCCGCAACTTGATACAATTTATTGTAGTCAATGCGTCTGATACAATATTTGGGAGACCTCTCCGGTCATATTCTTCACATCTCACCTCAAGATGAAATTCCGACACCGGTGGCATCGGCGTGGTAAGTGGGAATCAATAGATAACCTGGCGTGATATATCAAGCAAATTTACGTCGGTAACCCTCAACATCGAGAACTTGACCTGAGATGAGGATGCCGAAAGACTTCTCCAGGTTGAAGATGTAATTTGTCTTCCTATCTCGAAGTTGATCCATCGCGAAGGTGAAGGTGGGATCGTTCTTTGTCTGATCAAATCGAGAATCGTAAATTTTACGCGTAAAATCAAGATATCTTTGCACGGAGCTCGACGGGCATTGACGGGTCATTACGCACTCCTCAAAGTTGACTCTACAAGCGGTGTCTAACCCGAGCGATTGCGGTCATAGAACGAAATCACCAAACTTACGGAAATTCATTCATTCAGTCTACTACCCCACGGTTGGCTAACGTGGTGTTAGTCGAAGAAGCCAATTCACGGAGAATGTGCATCATATCGACCTTAATCGTGCATGCCCAAAAGATAGCTTCCCCTTCCTCGTATCGACCAACTAGTTGATGCGACATCGGGACATCGATCGAGCTTCATGGATGCTATTCGCTACAATCAAATCGGGATGAACAAAACAAATGAGGAAGCAACATCCTTCCAAGCAGATAAGGGGACTATCTGCATTATGCCATTCGGACTAAAATCTTTGGAGCAACATATCAACGCTTATGAATAAGATCTTCAAGGATCTTATAGGGCATATGGAGGTGTATGTTGATGATATCTTTGGTGAAAACTTGGAAATATCACGACGTATCGATCTTGATGCTTTGACATTCTTGACACTACAAGATGCGGCTCCAAGTGCATTTTGGAGTTTCCTCAGGAAATTCCCAGGCTTCATGGTCACTCGGCGGGATAGAGGCCAACCAGAAGATAAAAGCACTCAAGACATGTCACCTCAGAACGATCAAGGAAGTCCAACGTTTTGGAAGGATTGCGACTTTATCACGATTCTTGGCCCCTTCGGAGATAAGTATCTACCATTCTTCAAAATCTTAAGGGGTGCATGAAATGGATTCCGATTAGACGATCGAATGTCCGCTTTTGAACAGCTATTTAGCTTCCCTCTATTATCAAAGCCTTCCAAGAGAGAAGGCGTACATATCTTTGTTTCTTCTCTCATGCAGCTCCGTCTTGTCTGCGAGGAGAATTTTACAGCGACCCATTTATTATGTCGCAAAATTCTTTTCGATCTGGGACACTATCCACTAGGATAAGGCGGCGTTGGCCTAGTGCATTACGCGAAAATTGCGACCGTACTTTCGACACCATCAACGTCTACACTCATCTTCCATTAAGAACTATTCGCAAAAGCGATGTATCACGGAAGGTTGATGAAGTGGGTCGAGCTTGGAGAGTTTGACATCCATTTTCTTCGCGTCGATATAAAGTCACAAGTCTTCGGCTTAGTTGTAGAATGTACCATCCATCACCACGAAACGGATCATTCATCACTCCATAACAAATCAATGGACATTGTATGTTGATGGAGCTTGTACCGGTCGGGAGCGAGAATTTTTTATGTCCAAAATAACTTTAGAGTGCAGGCCGACTAAAGTTCCGACCAATAATGTCGGCGGTCTGAGGCCTCGTAGCGGGGACTAAGGCTTCGTCATTGGGGAGGTCACTTAGCCATCTACCTCGGACTCATCGACTTGTGGCCTCCTGGTTGAAGGAGACTTCGATACCGTCATCCGACTTTCGGTCGTCTTTTGGCAAAGTCACTTCTTGCAGTCGAGACCCATCGATAACTCTATTCAGGGAAGCGACAGCGGCGGATGCCCTCTCCAAGTTAGCCAATGACGGCGGAGATCTTTTCAAGAGAAAATACATAGAGGACATCCACTTTCCGGTATTGGCCGCTTGGGTGATACAATCTCTAGGACGAAAAGAATCTTCATGGATTGACTGATCATGTCCTTTCTTCAAAGCGGGGCCTTGCCAAGACTAATCTTTATCCGTCTCGGCGTGAACGAACTTCACCATGTCGGTGAACTCTATAGTCCTTCTTAGGGTATTTAAAGTCTACCACCTGAACTATGCAATGCGAGAGGTTCATTCGAGAATTTGTGGTGAACATTTGGGAGGAAAAGTCCCCTCAAAATCATGAGGCAAGGTTTTCTTGGCTACAATGATGAAGAAGGGCGCATTGGAGTTTGTAAAGAAGTGTAACAAGTGTCGTTACATTCCAATCTCACTCATACACCATAGAACTCACTCAGGCAGTGGCCTTGCTCGATGGGGATCGATATAATGGGACCCTTTCCCGTTGCCAGCAAGCGAAAATTCATAATCTTGGCCGTTGATTACTTCACGAAGTGGGTGGAAAGGCTGAACGGCCTCAAAATAAATGCAAGCAATTTATGCGGAAAAATATTATTTGTCGTTTGGCATTCCAAAAAAATCATCGATAATGGGGCCGGTTCACGGAAAGACATTCACATCTTTTACGCTGCATATCCGGTTAATCCACCGTTGTATCCCATCCAGGCAAATGGGGCCAAGTCATATAGGACAATCTTAAAGAGCTAAAGAACACGGCGAACCCGCAATGGGCGAAGAACTATCCAATGTTCTTTGGGCTTACCGCCTTACATCGAGGACCCTGGAAGCAGCCGTCTGATCGTGTTTGGGGGGCGTATTCCGTCGACATCGGGTCCAGAACCCCCATAACTTTGATCTGCGGCAGCGGCGATAAGCGATTCCATGGATCTCTGCAAGAGAGCGACATGTCGACACTCAGAATGGCTTCCTATCGACAAAGGATTGCTCGAGGTTTCAGCAGAAGGGTAAAGCGACCGATATCTGTTGGGGACCTCGCCTCGAAGTCTCGACTTCGGCGAAAAGGCACCAGAACAAACTCTCCCGGTTTGGGAAGGCGGTATGTGGTGGTGTGTAAAATCGGCGACAGCGGCTTAAGGATAGTATGGGAAGACTCTCCCACGACGGAATCTACAAACCTCCGAATCTACCGGTGGCGTATCGACTTTTTTTTATTCTGTTATCACGAGGAAAATTATCATCGTGTATGTTTGTATTGCAATTGTTATCGAATTAAACATTTATCGATACTCGTTTTGTCACATTGTAACCGAGCATCGGTTGTTTGGATTTATGTTTATCATGTTAAAGTCTTATTGTGACTTTTTTTTTTGCTTATGCTTGCATTTTAAAACACGACTCGAGATATGCATATTGTTGTATTCTGAGGTAAGATCGATCCCAGGGAATTCGATCGATCTTCTATCTGAGTTAACATCGTCGAGTAACGCTCGATAAATCGATAAGTTGGCAATCCCCATATCGCTTCTTTTCTCCGGTTAACATCATCAGTAACGCTCCGATACTCACAGGATAGATCGAGAGGTCGAGTGGACTTCACATCTTACGGTGCGTCGTGGACAAACAACCTCGGATAGGTCAAAATCCTCAGTTCAATTGAGATCTTCTTATACGGTTAACGTCATAGTATCGATAAACAACCTGGATAAGTTGGCAATCTCATGGCTAGCCTGCAACTTTCTCCATAACAGTTAACATCGATAGCTCAGATCTACACAGGATTCGAGAGAGGTTACGAGAGAACCTCATAAATATATTAGTGCTTTGTCGTGATAGCTCGGTAATGATCTTAGAATGATCGAATTACCTAAAGGGATTCAGATGATCTCTTCTACGCGAATCTTTATCATCAGTACGCTTTGACACACTCAATATTCAAACAATTTTGTGGATTATTAATACTTCTCAGACATCTGACAATCAATAAATAATATCTGACATTAAGCTACACTAAAGGAACTACGGTCTTGATGGTCTCGTGATGATGAAGAACTATCGAGTCATCCTCGTCGTCTAGAAGGGTTGGAAGCTAGGAGAAAGGACCTGACACCGACTCCCCAGCTTGCGATTGCGTGTCCCCTTGAAACTCGGATGAAGCCTTCATCCTCAGCCTTCACCTACATCCCGCGTGGTCTCGGCCTCAGGCGTGATCTGTATGATACTCTTGGTATCGAGTTCTTGAAGTCCCTGCGGCGTGATCCGCTCGCTACGAGATAAGGCGACCTCTTTCTCACGAAAGCGGCAGCGTAACTCGGTTCTTTGCGCAAACCTCGGAAAAGATCTTGGATCGCGGGCAACCAACCTCTAGCCTCCACTAATTCATCCAGTCATTTCGACTTCGGCGAAAAGAAAGAGAAAGCAGTGCCAACTCGGTCTGCACTCATCAAGTTGATTCTCCAACACGGACATCTCTTTTACTTTCTCTCACAAACCTTATATTCACCATGGAGAAACTTGACCTTGAACTACGAATTCCGGTCATTGACCTGATGTTCATTTTGAAGTCAAGTTGCTTTCTTCGATATCGAAATAAGAAAAATTACGTTAACACGAAATGGGAAATAAAAGATGATGAGCAGAAGGATTATTCTGGGTTCTTGACATCTTGACGAGCGGGAATGATTCAACACGTCCTCAGGAATGAAGATCCTTAGGGGACGACTACTCGAAGGGCACTCTTTTCGGGTATCTGATATCACCATCACCTCTTCGCTCCTTTTTCTTCTTTGTGGAGGCGGGTTCTTCTGGCGGGAAGAAGCAGGAGGGGAGGAGATCGGTGGAAACCTCTTTGTTGGGCTTTCTCAATAGCATACCGCTTGGGATGAATAGAAAGCCCTCGAACAAAGATTCCTCGCACAAATCGATATATCGAATCTCAAATCGAAGATCTTGATATTACGGAATTTCGGCGGGTATCTTCATCCACAGCAGGGGAATGGGTAAATCTCGCTTTCCCATTTCTCACGAAGACGTCATTCTTCACAAAAGAATCGCTTGCGATTCTTGGGAGAATCCTTCGTCGGTCAAGTGGCTCGCGGGTGAAACGAATGTGCATCGCAGTAAACTTGCACATCCGTCGAGGTATCGATGGTCAGGTTGCGCCCACGAAAAGACTATAAGTCCCATCCGCGATCGTCATTCGCCTTTCAGCGGGAAATGCAAAATATCTTGACAAAATGGCGATCATCTGGGGATGGGGAAACCGCAATCCAGCGAAACTCATCTCGTAAGTGGTGAAATACCCGGCGGAGATTGGGCTATCGGACTTCTTGGACACTTAAGAACCAAATCATTGGAAAATAATATTTTTTTGAAGCGATCAATGTGTCTCCGTGATCGACTCCCACGAATCTTGATCCTCCCATTTTAGAAGGTTCCCTCGTGCCCTTCTCAGTTCAAGTGGGACGTGTCTCTTTCAAAGATTCTCACCCATCTACAAACAGGCAACTGCATCGAGATGAAAATTATTCAAGAAGGTGCCCAAACTCCCACAGGGAGAGGCTATGCATTCTTGGTGGAGATGAGGTGGTAGAGGTTGATCGAGAGTGCCAAACTCCCAGGGGGGGAGGCATGCACTCGGCTTGGTGGAGATGAGGAGGAAGAGGTTGATCGAAGAGTGCCCAAACTCACCAGGGGAGGCTATGCACTCCCAGCAGTGGAGATGAGGTGGTGGTTGATCGAAGAGTGCCCAAACTCCCACCAGGGCATGCACTGGCAGGTGGAGATGAGGAGGAAGAGGTTGATCTGAAGAGTGCAAACTCCACCAGGGGGAGGGCATGCACTCTTCGGGGTGAGGTGGATCAAAAGAGTGTGAAACTCCAGGAGGTATGCACTCAAGAGGAGAAGAGGAGATGAGAAAGGTGTGCCTTCCAGCCCAGGAGGGTTTTATAGACCCTCAGGCAAAGCGTCAAAAACCAGCAAAACCGCTCAAATCATTTGGAGTGGCATGCACCCTGTGGGGCCATGATCTCAGATCCACCAGATTCGCTCCAGGCAGACCTCGGTAGAAACCAGCCGACCCAGGGCATGACCGCCATAGCCATGACAACGGCGGTGCCATGACCAGCCAGAGACACCGCCAGCCATGGCATAGCAGCTTGACCCTGCGTGACCGCCCAGCCTTGACCAGCCCGTGGTCCCAGCCATTCCGTATGACCGACTCCAGATCCTTGACCCGCCCCGCCGCCGTCTGCCGTGGTAGCCATAGCATGACATGTCTTGTAGCGGTATGCCATTATACAGCGCCATGGAGAAATCTGTTTACGGATGGATCCGTAAAATCGCCGCCGTGCATACCTCGCATTTATGGCCTGCGGCTTCCGGTTATAATCTTGTATCTTATGAAGATTTGTTCTCTCAAAATGCGGTTGATGGACTCTCAAATTTCATTGAAGAATTTCTTATTTTCAATATTTGACATATATTTTGGATGGCGAGATAATGTCATAGAGCAGCATCGAGAAAATTAATCGATCAACACGAATCTCAAGGCATTTTGAAATGCCCGATCTAATCAGATTTCGACTAATCAAGCGGCCGTCTCGATGAGACGACATGACATCAACATAGTCGATCGACATCGACTCGGATCGGGCGAAAATGGATCTGATTCAGCCAAATGGTCAAGCGGCGTATTTATAGTCGGTCGGCGGGTCGTCAAGGCGAATCCACGAATCGAATCACTCATCACATCATTAAGGCGCATCATCAAAATACACCGTCCGTCAGGATCGCTGCCGTCAGATGGTGGTTGGAGTTTTCCACAATTCTGGCTGCCACTCCCAAAAAATCTATAAATGCTCATTCTCACGCAGGGACCAAATCGATTGGAACTCGAGAACCACCGGTCGACGCGACGATCTATCACCCGTGCCACCAAGTGGTGCGAAGATCGGAGGATTCGCCTTGGAGATCGCCCAGAGGACTAGAAAGACCGGGTTCGCTCTTTTTTCCGCGAAGATCGAGGTTGCTCCGAAGATCACGCCACTTTTTGGGAAACTTCTCCCTTGGGTTGGAGTTGACCGATATTATATTTTACACTCGGAATATTGTTTATACGCCACCTTCTTCTCCAGAAGCGACGTATCTTTTGAGCATAGAAAGTTCTGGTGGGCGGCCGTGGTTTCCATAGCGGGTTTTCCGTATAACACGTGTTCATATCCTCTTGTGTGTTGGATAATTTTGGGCTACGGACGAAGATCTCTGCTAGGAATAAAATTACTCGCAGCGAGAATGATATTAGTTACATTTAAAATCATTAGTTGGGGACTATGGAACTAAAGAGATCAAATTTGGACCTTATATTTTAGTAAAGAAACATGTATTCAACATAAAAGTTTAAGGGTTCAACTACTTAATATCTCTACAATAATATATTTTTGTCAACTATTTCATGTGGGATTAAACCCAAAGCTATATGTCTTAATTGTTGACCCTCACATCAGACTTGGCTTCATTAGGCATTACTTGTCCTCAAATAAAAGCTGTTGTCATCAAGTATCAGCACTAAGAGTCCACTCAATTATGTAAAATTGTCATCCAATCTCAGTGTTTTGCTCAACCATGGTGGAAGAGCGAATGAGACCCATAGGAGCCATAAATTGTACGAATCACTCGATCTGATCCGGACCTTTGGCTCTTATGCCAGTTTTAAAGGAGTGTGGAACCAGCTAGGATCAAAGTTAGGCCAAATAACTAGTGGTTAAACTCATTTTTAATCTAGAAGATTTAGCTTATGGCCGATCTTTTGCATCATTTTTTTCACCTGTCCAATATAATACTAAACTTATGGTAGTTTCAAGTTCCTTGGAAGTTTATTTTGCTCCTATTCTAGAAATCACTAAGCTTTAGAGAGAGAGAGAGAGAGAGAGCTTAAATTCATTATGAAACAGACCTTTAAAAGCTGTTTATAAATTATTTTTTTGCTCTTAGGATTTCTTGGTACATAATTGTTCAAAGAAATTATAGTTTTGGACACATTTCTATATATTCTTTCATTATTTAATCATTTATTCCTAATGCTGCAGAGGATGCTCAGTGTATCCAACAAGGGAAAATCAGAGCCATCCATTAAAATAGTTCAAAGAGAGGCGTACAGACACAGTGGAGGATAACTGAAAGAGCTCTCAGGTGCTTTTTAGCCATCCCTACCATCAAAATGGCTAAAAAGCTTTCGGGAGAGAGAGAGAGAGAGAGAGAGAGATTTCTCATAATATATTTTAGAAAACAAAAATGTTTATTCAGTAACAGGATAATTATTTTTCTGTGAATTTTTTGCAAATGAAACCTTATTTGGGTATGACTGCAATATCACATATTTTTGTTCCAAGTTTTATTTTTTTTTCTTAAAAATAGTTTTTAATGGAAATAAATAGGGTCAGTTTATTATCATCAAAATTTGATTAGAATGTGTTTTGAGATGAATGCAATGTACAAGTTAGAAGGGATTTTAAAATTTTTTAAATTTTTATTTTTGAGATTACTGTAATGAAGAATTAATTGATTATTTATATATTGTGTCAATTGTAGAGTGAGTTTAAGAGTTTTAAAATTTAGGTTTGATATCTTTGTTTTATTTGAACGATTTGAATGCTCACTAACCTTTTACCTCTATAGTTAAACATTCTATTGCATCAAATGCTATTGGCTTAAATGGGTTTAAATATATTTTTTTTTTTTAGATGATATATATATATATATATATATATATATATATATATATGACACAAATCTCATGTATTTATTAATCTAATATTTTTTTATATTTAAAAAAATTATATCATCAATTATATAATAATATTTTAATATAATATTGAAGATTAAAATATTATATATATATATATATATGCAAACTTATGATTACCTCAAGTTGATAAGCACATCTTATATTTTTGAGTGATTAAAATTATACTGTATATTTAAATTATTTAATAGATATTTTAAAATAAATTTATTAATTATAAAAATGACCATAATTTAAATTTAGTCTCAACAATCCCTTTCATTTGCCTAAGCTTCCCTACTAGAAATTATCAAAAATTCTTTCCCTTGAAAAGGAAAATTAATTATTCTACTGATGTTTCAGAATGAAAGTATCATGATAATGAAAAATCCTATGAGCATTTTATATATTATATAGCACATAATTTTTATATATTTAATATTATATAAATAACATCATGGTTAATTTGTTAAAGTTAAAATATATCTTTTTAATGTATAAAAAAAATGCTATATTATTAAATTTCAATTTTATATATTAGATATATAAATATGTAAAAATCATATGCTAATACAAATTTTTCAAAATCTTTCTCTATATATATTTCATTTTAAAATTTTGAAATATTAATTAAAAAATGATTGCAACACCTTAGTAACCATTTTTTTTCTTATTTGAAACTTATTATGAGTTTTATGACCATACATTAGCTGTAAATTGTAATATACTCATACAAAATTATATATAAAGCTAAATTTCAAAATGATCCCCAATTATTTACGAGTAACAATTTAATCCCAAAGTATAAAATTGTATAAAATTGCTCTAAATGATCCCTCGAGGATTAAATTAAGATCAATTTTGTGTGATTGAGAGATTAAATTATGATTAATACTATATCACTATTTCTACACGAGATTATTTTAAATCAATTTTATATAATTAATGAATAAATTGGAATATTTTGATACTCTGAGACTAAATTTGCCATATGGGACACTTACATGCAATAAATATCATAACTGCATAATGTAAATACCTAAAAATTTACAAACATAACACTCAAATCATACATATTTACAAAAATAACACCCTCTTTATCAAATTTCTTACTCAAATATTAAAATTCACATTATAACCCCAACCCATATTTTTCACTTTGATCAAATCTTAACAGTTTGATCCTAACAAGTGTAAATACATGAGATCATTAGTTAAAAAAAAACACTAATTGTTAATTCTATAAATATATAAATTTTGAGTGCTATATATATGAAATTATCCCAAGATTTTATGTAAATCTGGACATTATATAATAATAATAATAACAATAATAATAATAACATTATTTAAGGGAAGAAAAAAGATTTTTACAAACCTGTTTTATCTAATCTTCATTATTACAGATCTCCATCTTTCTTGTCTGAGATTGAAACATGAAGGCTACATCAGAAGCAGTGCTGCAATCTTCTGGCTTCCTATCAGAAAGCGAACGAATAAATCTGGGAAGTCTGACTGAGATGCCTCGAGATTCGTGAACCAATCCGACAGCATGATGAACGGGTGAGATGGTCAGATCTTTTCATCATGCAGATGCAGGTGTGTGTGATTAGCTTCAGGTTCAATAATATATTTAGGGAAAACAAAAAATAGATAATCATATCTCAGAGGTGTAAGCGAATCAAGCTGAGCTCCAGTGGCCTTTGATATGAGCTTGATTGATTAATAGAGCATAAGCTCGAGCTTCATTCTACGAGTTCGAGTTCGCTCACAAGTCGGCTCATATAAAATAAAAAAGATAAAATAATTCTGATTCAAATAATTATTATGATAATAATGATATAAAAATAATAATAATAAATTATTTGATATAAAAAAAAGAAATAAAATTTAAATATGTTTGATAATTATGTATTGAAACTACTAAAATGTAACATATTTTAAGTATAGTTAATATTAATATTTATTAAAGGAGATATCCATGAACTAATAAGTCAAGTAGGGACTGGTTTGAGCTTGATTTATTGGCCCATCGAATTTAGCTAATATGCTATTTATCGACTTAAGCTTGAGCCGACTCATGAGTCTGCTTCACTTACACCCCTATCATATAATAATCAAAATTTAATTAGAATAAATTTTAAAATTATTTAAGTTAGTTTTATATAGTATACATCTTTAAATAAATTTAGTAATTTTAATTTTAATATATATATATATATATATATATATATATATAGTAAAGCCATCTAAGTGATATCTAAAGTGATAAGCGGCTGATCATTGTATGATCTTGTATATGTATGCGTCTTTAAAGTGATAATCATGCAAGTGATATCCTACTTACGGTCATTGATATCGGCTTTGCATTTTCTTGTATATATAATGATGAAGATATATAAATAAATATAAAAAAAATTTGACATATAGGGGAGATGTTTGAAAAGAAGAGGTTAGAAGCACCTGACCCACGAATTTCCCAAACAAGTTCAGGCGAGAACCACAGATCTGGTGCCTCATCAGTTTGGTAGTAAGAAGGCTTTCTGGATAGTATCCTCTCGCCTGAAAAGAATTCCTTCATCTGAAAACAATTTCATTGTTCAGACACATTAAAATTGCAAGAAATCATTTTAGAAGAATGCTATGAGATAAAATATGGATAGATTTATAAAAGAGAAGCAGAGTTTAACTTTAAAGAAGATATATAAAGGTAAAATTTTAGGTAAAACGAAGATTGTTGGCAATCGGCATATACTCTAATTAGGGGTGTAACGGAGTCGAATTGAGCTTGAGCCATAGCTAACTCAAGCTTGGCTCGTCTATCTCAAGGTAGGGTCAAACTTGAGCTTGAACTCAAACCGAGCTCACCTGACTATATCTTTAGAAGGCTCGAGCGTGACATGCAAGTTTGTTCCTAATCCCTAATTGAGATTTAAACTAAAGCGAGGATAGAAACATGATATAGGATTTATGATCAGACAAGATTGCAAGGCAGCGAGCTAAGTCTCATCAACTTGAGCCTGTATAATATATTTGCACAAATTTGAACTCAAGCTCGAATTTGCGGCCTAATAAGCTTGACCCATTAGCCAGCTTGGCTCACTTATGCTCATCACTCCAACTGTTATAGCTTTATATACATCTGATAGCTTCCAATGATAACTTCCTGAATTACGACATTGCTGAAATATAGTGGGAAACTGAGTGATGCTTAGATTATATTAGTTGGAGCTTGAGCACAAGAAGAAAGAACAATGACAAAGATTGAACAATCAGATATTCAAATTCAATTTTGCAGTTTTATTTAAACACTCTATAGAAGAATTGAACTTACATTGACATAGAAAGAATCTGAGAAACCAGACATGACCCGGCATACACTCTGGAATTCTTCAGAATCTGGGTTGTCATGCCATCAGGAAAGGACTGTACCTGGTCAAACACAAGGAAAAAATAAATTTAAAACTATGAAAATAGCCCGATGAAGAAAGATTGATCCAGTCTCTACCATCCCGCCTTTCTTCCGTTCCCATGCCAAGCACCAATTGGTACTAAATCAAGACTATCGCCCAATCCCTCCACATAATCACGCTTAATCTGTATGTTTTATAGAAAAAAGAAGTTAAACCTCCACAAGTTGAATCAACAGGACCAAGGTTTGATTTGTTCCATGGATTTTCACATTATCAAATACATAAAATAATTCTTGAATACCTTTAACCATGTCTCGGCACGCTTTGATGCAAAATATCCAGCATCAACATCCAAAGATTTTACCATAATTCCCTCACATGAGGAATGACACGCATTCTCAAAAAATGAGTTTAGTTTTTCCAATGTAGTCTCATTCCTCACACAAGCTTCATCTGCTTCCACCTGCACGGCACAAAGAAAAGGGATGAATGTATGTAAATCATTTAATTATCTTTTACTGTCATTACACATATCCAGTAAAAGAGAAGTATAAAATTAACCATTGCAAAGATGAAGATGCTTAGGTGGATGAGTGGCTTCACACTAAAAGAAAATGTGAAACGAATATATACGTGAAAAGGTTAGAATAGCTCCAGTAGAGAAAGTCGCCCAAGATGATTTGGTCACATAAAACATCAGCCGTCCAATGACCCAGTTAGGAAAGAAGAGGTATTAAATTCAATCTATGTTAAAAAAGGTAGAGATAGATTTAAAAAGACTTGGCTAAGAAGTATAAAAAATAATCTTATTTTATTAAAATTAAATAATAATATGACACTTAATAAGACACATTGAAGAAAAAGGATTCATGTAGTCGACCCCACATGATGAGATAAAGGCTTGTAGTTGTCATTACACATATCCAGCCTTGCCACATAGCCCCCAAAAAAAACTGTAAAAAATGAAAAAGTTTAATATGTATCCTTATTTGAATCTTTCAACTATAATTTTTTTTGTGATATCTTTACCCTCAATAAGTGTGCATTTAGTTACTCAAGAAGACATTATTAAGGAAATCAACATGAAGTTAGCTTAATTGTGTCAGACAAAAAATGACAACCGAGAAAACTTTCATTTAGAAGAAACTTAACAAAAGGCTCCAAGTAATTTGATGGCCTCAGTCAAAATTTATTCAGGATAACAATAAGATCCATGTGGAAAACAAATCAAATAGACAGGACAAGCCTTACAACTAGGATCAAAAGTAGAAAGAAATGACCCTAGTGTTTGCCTGTCTAGAGAAAAAGTTGATTGGCAAGCTTTATTAAAGGCTATGAACATGTTGACGAGTGGATAATTTCACACATACAGTTAACTGCTTCACAAGTTCCAAGAAAGCAGGTCTCTCCTTTTGAATCAAATCCTTTATATCTGTAATTAATAAATGGTTAACCAGTGTTAAAAAAAAAGCACTATAATAAAGATATGTGTTTGCATGGAAATTCTAACATTTTAGGCTGGAGGAGTCTTACATTCCCTCCTTCGACGTAATGATGAAGCCAACAATCTGAAAAAATAAATAAATAAATAAAACAAAGCATTTGATGCCCGCGATAACATAATAGAAAGACAACAAGACTAGATAAAAATTATACATAAGTGTGGAATAGTAACAATTCTTGCAATAAATTTTATCAAGGGAACTATCAAATTATATCAGATGTAATAAAACTCTAACAGCTAAACCTCAGTACTCAACACTCTCCCTTTCGTTTATTTTGCGTTTCATATCAAGTAGAGACAAAAGAAACTTTTTTAATCTAGGAAGATAATAAACACTTCTAATTTTTCAACAGAGTTGACACGCTACCTTAAGCTATTATTTCCATCCGGTTTGTTGATATGTATCAATGAGTATCCAAGGCATATTTATTGTTGCGTGCTAGAAAACCATTCGGTAGAGTAAAGTTTCTGCTTTGTTGCGGAATCAAGCTACAGATGTTTGAGAAATTAATAAGAAAACTCAGAATTTTATGTGAAAATCTGAAAAGAGGAAAAATCATGGGGCTAGGTAAAATCTTCCACTATATATTTGTTTCATAGTACAAAATTTTCCTGTTAACGAGATCACAAAATTATATATGAGAAGGGCTGACAATGAGAATCCCAAAATCAAGCAATAACAGCTATATAGCCATGGTTAAAGTGTAACAGTTGCTAGTGGTAGTAGATGATGGTGAACAGCGGGAGTCAGCGACTGATGATGACGGTCGTCGTCGTGGTGACCGGCGGAGGTGGCCGGCGATAATTCAGCGGTAACCGGCAACGGTAGTCAGCGCATGGCCCGCGTCAGTGGTCAGCGATGATGTAACCGGCGGCGATGGTTGATAACGGATTAATGGTGGTGACGGCATGATGGTGGCGGTAGTCAGCGGCCAGCGGCAATGTCGATGGTGAAACCAGCGTCGGTAGTCAATGGCGGTAGCGATAAGCGAAGCCCGGCAGCGGTGGTTAGCGACAAGTGGTCGGCAGCCAGCGATAAGGTTGTCGTGGTGAGTAGCCATGAAGATGGAGGTGGTTTGGCCGATAGAGGTGGTCAGCGGCAATAGCGCTTATGCGACGATAGCGGCTAGCGTCGTAGTCAGCGAGATGACCAGCAACGATAGTGGTGTCGGCGGAGATGGCGGCGATGGCAGCATAGCAGCGATGATGGCCGGCGGCGGCGGCGACGGCGCAGCGGAGGTGGTTAACGGCCGGCGGGTGGTCAGCGACCAGTGGTAACCGATTATGCTGGAGGATTTTCAACAATAAAGCTCTCTCTCTTTAACAGCCTCCTCATGTAAGAATGAGAATTTATTATAAATGGAGAGTAGCATTTACGTAAATACATCAAGCAAAAACTACTCATCAGGACTCAAAATGATTCCTTTGATCATTTGATATATTTTAAGTATTTGAATGCTCAAATGAAGTCAATTATGAGATCTTGTTGTTAGATCCGGCTCGTCGAGGCCTTCGATTTATTATCACTCATGTTTAAGAGCTATTTAGGGATTTAACTGATATCCCAAAGTTTTCAATGATATTTTAAGTGCTTGATCTCGACCAGTTTCAACTTAGGATCGGCTTGCTTTTGATATCAAGATTCGTACTTCGACTAGTGGTATTTTAAGTATCATATCATTTATGTTTTTCAAACAATTTCAATCCTCATAGAAATGTTCTTAAGAGCACAACGGGGAATTTTTTATTTGGCTCCATTACGTTCCAATGTCAATGAAATTGAAAAAAAATTTATAGCCTCTTTTGGACATTTTTAGGGAAATCCATTTAAGTCAGGTCAGCTAATAGTACTCTATTAAAGATGAAATCCCTCAACAATATTGTTATAAGTACTCTGATATTTTTTTTTAAGGTGATAACATTCTAGTTGGTGGGTGCAAGTAAGAGATGGAGAGTGTAATAACCGAAAAAAAAAAAATAACGACGGTTAAGTAGAGAATAATTGGCGAGCTCGGTTTGGTTGCAACCGAACCCCAAAACACACGAGAGAGGGAGAGAGGAAGGGAGAAGACGGGAAGACTTACCTTTCGTGCGTCCGTGCCCTAACTGAGTGAGGCGGCTCCACGCCGTTGACATCGAGTCACCGGAAGTCATCCGTGTACCGTCGGCCGAGGGAGAAGGAGAAGCGGCGACCACAGTGTGTGCTAGCGGGATGAAGCGGCTCCACTCGCCAACATCGGAGGCTCGTGTCTGAGAGAGGCTTTCTTGTTGGAGAGGAGCATCGTCGCGTCGAAGAAGCTCAAACGGGTCTTAGGGCATAGGGGAAAGAGGTAAATAAATAAATTATATATTTAATTTAATTTTGATGTTAATGTTATTATCTCAAATTTTGATTTAGGATTTATAATTCTGACTTAGGGTTTATCAATTTCAGCAAATAAAGTAATTCAAGAATATGTAATATAAATTAAATTCAAATTAAGATATCATTTTAAGATGATGCAAGAATCATTTTAAGAAAAACAATTAATGAAAGTATTAAATTATGAAAACCTATAAATGAAATTCAAATATTTGAAACTTATAAATGAAATGGATGTAGTAAAAATACAATTAATTGTATTAATAGATTGAGAGCTTAATTTTATCTTTCCTTAAGTATAATACAAATTTAATTTAACTATTTAAATTTTACATGCTACATGCAAAATATAACTTAAGTATTAATTTGATATTTAGCCTAATAAATGTACATAATTTAATAAATAAATTAACTAAATATGATTATTATCTTTATTATTAGGGGTTTGCGTTTGGTTGATTTGGATGGATTGGTTGATAAATTTTTAAAACCGATTGGTTTTGGATTCCTAAAAATATTGAACCAAACCCGACCAAATAAAATACAAAACAAACAAACCGAATAATAATTTGGTTGGTTATTTTGGTTTGGTTTTGGATAAACCAGAAGTTTCTTCATTTAAAAATTATTTATATAATTTTTTTGTATAATGAACAAGTAATAAGCAAAATAACATAAATATAATAAAAATGCTAACTTCTATGCAAAATAAATATTTAAAACTAATTTTTACTTATCTTAACGATGTTTTGAACTTAGAAGTTGATGGGCATATTCAGTATTATGAGGCCAAAATATTTTGAAAAATTGAATAATAGTCCTCCAAAAAAAACACACCTGTATTAAAAAATAAATAAAATAAGTGTATAATAATGATAAAGCTTTATTATACATAAATTAATATCTACATTACATATAATTACTTTGGTTTATTTGGTTCCATCCAAAATTTTATTTAAAAACCGATCAAAACCAAAACCAAAACCAAAGTTTTCAATAATTAAAACCAAAATCCAAATTACTAAGTACAAAACCAAACCAAATTACTCAAAAACTTTGGTTCGGTTTGGTTTTTTGGTTAAAACCAAATAATGCACACCCCTATTTATTATTATTAATTGTTAATTTAACTTGATTTATGAAATAGATAATGAATATTGATGAATATGAGCGTCAATTAATAAAAGCTATATGTAAGTATCATATACAACAACAACAACAACAACAAGCCTTAATCCCACTAGGTGGGGTCGATTACATGAATCCTTAGGTCTCCATTGTGTATTATGTGTCAAATTCTCATTTAATTCAAGTATACTAAGATCATTTTTATACATCTTAACCAAGTCTTTTTAGGTCTACCTCTACCTTTCTTAACATAAAGAAATCTAAGGCATCTACTCTCTGTCGGTCATGGACGTAGCGCTTTATGTGGCCAAACCATCTAAGGCGATTCTCCAATCTTATCTATACTACTCCAACTTTTTCCCATACTCATTTTGCATTCTATCTCTAAGAGTAAAGCCACTCATCCACGAGCATCCCTCATCTCTACGTAACTTAGCTTAGTCTTATGCTTCTCTTTTATTGGCCAACATTCTACACCATAAGTCATTCGGTCTTACCACCATCTTATAAAATTTTCCTTAAGTTTAAGTGGAACTTTTTTACATCATAATAGGCGGATATTATCCACTTCAACCATCCAACTCAATTCTACTAATAACATCTCCATATATTTCACCATCATTTTGAACAACGAGCCTAAATATCAGATGCTCACTCTTATTAATGACTTGATCATAAAGTCACAACACTTCTAAAACTTACAACTAAAATTACACTCCATATATTCGGGTTTAGATTTACTTAAAGCGAAAACCTTTAGACTCTAAAGTTGACCTCCATAATTCAAGTTTCGTTGGACTCCCTCTCAGTCTTATCAACAAGAAGAATGTCATCGACAAAAACATACACCAAGGTACATCTTCTTGTAAATGCCTCGTAAGAACATCCATAACTAAAGTAAAAGATAAGGGCTTAATGTTGATCCCTTGATGTAATCCAAGCGAAATAGGAAAATATTTTGTCAATCCTCCTTGTGTTTGGACACAAGTAACACTCAGTATACATATCCTTAATGACTTGAATATAACCAATATAACTTCTTTTACGTTACAGAACTCTCCAAAGAACATCTCTTGAGACTTTATCATAAGCTTTCTCTAAATCAATAAGTATCATATGTAGATCCTTCTTACTTTCTCTATGCTTCTCCATCAAACCTCTTAACAAATGTATAACATCTATAGTAGATCTACCTGGCATGAAACCAAACTGATTGTGAGAAACTTCTGTATCACATCGTAACCTATGCTCAATAAAATAAAATAAATTGCTTTCTAATATTGATCAAATCAATATTTTATGTTATAGGAATTTCAATTACGGAAATAAACATTAAAGGAAAGGAGATTCAAGAGGAAACTGCAAGTTAATGTGAGTAATTATATTCTTACATTTATGGTAAAATATCTTTAATTTCTTGTGAAATCGTGTTTATATGATTATGACTTTTCCATCATGAGTTGTGATTATTTTCTTGTTTTAAATTGTGATGTAATTTCTTGTTCTTCATGTTTGATAATAACTTGCGAATCTTAGATCATATTCTTCTTCGTCATTTTGTAAAATTAAGCGATTTGTTAGTTATGAATTAATATATAGTATAATTGTATCTTATGAATGTGTATGTTGAAAGTGAAGTTCACCCTTTATGAGTGCTTGGTAGAGGCGAAATATGCCATCGAAATGATGAAAAGGCGATGAAATTGGTAAATGGTAATGACTACTTGTCCTTTGGATGAGTAATGGTAAATATTTTCTTAAGTAAAAGTTTAGACGGTGACTCCTAAGACGGGTGATAAATATAAAAGTAAAAGTTCATATGAAATGTTTATGTATACCTACCCCCCATATGTTTGATTGTTTGAGCAAATTTCTACGTGTGATAATAAAAAAAGCGGCGTCATATTAGTTTTGCTTCTTGTTCTTATAGTGTAACGGCGTAATTATTGCGAATTTTATTGATTGTTAGTTATTTAATTTTTTGGATAATCATCCTAATGCAGAGAAAGGAGGGTTATGTTTATCGTCGTAGAGACTGAGAGATAATAATATGTCGGTTATGTTGAATTATGTTTAAATTATATATCATGAACTTTGTAGTATATATATGTGAATGATTATTAAATCATTTATGAATTGTAGTGACTCTTGTATGATTGGAGATTTTATTTAAGATTAGAAGTGTTATGTAAGTTTTTTATTTTATCCGTCGATGCATTCGCGGTATTCCAAGCCCAGTCGTGTGAGAGAGAAAAGAAATACACATGATAAGGGGATCGATGTGGACAAGGGGTGCTATTGGCGACAACTAGAGTTTGCATGACCATGCAAGTCAGCATCTGTCCAGTTAAATTAAATAAGAAGATAATAAAATTAATAACAAGATAAAATATACAATACAATAAATATTTCAAATTCATTTAAAATAAATCTTTTTAATTTGTTTGGATGGCTCTCAAGATGAGTCATGGTGCAATAGCTTGGTTCCTAATCAGGACTTGGAAGTGATGTGTAATTCACGAGAAAGTCTGCATAGACCAAATGTGCATTACTATGCCTTAAACTGGACTGAAGCAGACCCAAAAGGATTTGTTGCATACTAAGAAAAAGAACACAGCTGTACAAGAAAACATGTACTACAGGCATGCGGACATTTTTAGCTGTATTCAATGATTCAATTAAGTAAAATAAACAAAGAACCCTTTTGTCGAAGAAAAGGAAGTTGTTTGAATAAAAAGTAAAATAAAGGGACAACTAATATGAAAGGATCAAAATTTGAAATAAGGGGACTAAAATAAAAGGAGTCTTTTTATGAGCATTAAAGAAAGCCTTCAGCACTGCTGTTCTGCTTCCTGTAATATTAAAATTAACTTATCCTCTGCTGCTACATAGAGAATACATGCTAGATAACACATAGATCAAGTTTAAGAAACAAACTACAAGAATTAGCAGACAATTACCATCATCAGAATTGTATAACTAAAAGAACAACATCCATGAACCTTACAATCATGTGAGTTTATGATATCTATTTTGCTTAAATTGTCTATTTAGGAAATGAAAGTTATTGTAATGGCAGTACAGAACAGAACATGTCATCAAAATAACAAAAAAAAAAAAACCATCTAGGCTTGGGGCTTCATTTTGCTAAAAAAGAAAGTAATACAGGAGGAAGGAAGCTCTTATTAAGCAGATGATTGAGGAAAAAAAAAGAGTTGAAGATAATTACCGCTCCCCATTTAAAAACATGATGTCAAAAATGAACACACAAATGTCTACCTGCAAGAGAATGCCCAAAGCAAGATACAGATTAAAAATTGATATGAAATTCACCAACAATTGAGATCTTGGTAACTACACAATGTAGATGCAAACATAAAAACTGCATACTACAAGATTGGAAATACTATATAGATCTCATTTGTAGTTAGGTCACACAATTTATCAGAGAGAATCAACAAGAGGTTGAAGAACAGGTGCGACATGATGTGTTATATGTCTGCAACCTAAAAAATAAAATTAGTTTCAGTATAACAGTCCAATTTTATCATTAATCATATGATTACGGCGCCTAAATGATGCTAGTCAAATCCTCTACTGGACAGATTGATAATAAAACCGGTGGTAAGCAAAAAAAGTTTACAATTAAACTTACTAGAGAAATTCTGTAAGTTTAACCTCTCAATTAAATCCCAAAAAAACTACAAAGTTCTTTTATTAAATTAAGCAAGCATGCTATGTACACAGGTCCAATTGAGCAGTTCAAAAAATCAAGGCCATCTATGGCATCTTGTTTTCCATTTTCTGCTCTTATTTTTATAAAACGACTAGTTAATACCCTGCATTGCAAGGGACAATTAAAAACAGTAAAATGAAGTTAGGTGATAGTTGTATGTAAAGTCCTGCATAAGAAAGTGGTTGATGATTAAACAATTTAATTTAAAATTAAATATAAATATATCAAAATTATAATTTAAAGTTAATGTCATACATTACATACAGTTAAAAACTATAAAAAAAAGATAAATCATAAATAGCTATAAATGAATGAACAAAATTAAATTTGAACTTAAGTTAAGTACTGGCATATTAAATAAAAAATGTGATGGTAAATATTAAATAAAAGAATTGTATATTTCAAAGTCAAATTTGTATCATGTGTCATATATCATATGATTATTATTAAATGCATTTGAATTCAAATTTAAAACTGTCATTAGCCCTCAAGGGATACGCACGTGTCTCCTCGAGTCATGCACATAAGCTTAGTATATAGAAGCCAAAACAAGCATGTAATTAATACCCAAACACACCAAACAAATAATTTCACCTCATTTTAAATTATACCTATTTTTTAATTTCTTATCTCAAAAGTCATTAGACACATTTTATAAAATTCTACACTTTGTTATGAACAAAATGATATATATATATATATAAGGTCATCTTGACCTCCACATATGATCCACGAGTCGAATTGGACTTATGAAGCAAATTCGAGGGGCTTCGGATATGATACCGCGCAAATCAAAGCTGAAATACACCGTTGCAAACTAATCGAATGACGCCGATCGCCAGCGAACTTTCAGCGTTCATAATTAATTCAAAATAAATATCGCATACATTGCGGTCGAGATCGATCAAATGCGCTCGAGTCGAAGGTTGTGGCGAACGCGACCTTCGAATTGCTCCGTTGTTAGCGAAAAATAATCTATCAAATGAGATTGTCGCTTCGATTGAAAAGTCCGCGAGCGTCGGCGGTTAGAAGCGATATCGCATTTTGAATTGAAATTGTCGATTCGACGCCAACAACCAAATGGCTCGATCGAAGCGGTATGGTCGTTGAAATATTAATAACCTAAAATTGATATCCAATTTGTCTGTGATGATATGATTGCGAAAAGTCAAAATTGGGATTTATTTTATCATGAATAAGAAAAGAGAGCCTACTTTTATATACCCCTCCTATTACCTAACCCTAAGACCGCAACTTGCATACTCCATTGAGGGCAAGACTTGTCTCCTTATGCTCGTTTTCCCTTAGGCGAGGGCAGCCAACTTGGCACTCCTCTCGGTCAACATCACCACCTTCACGCGACTAGCCTCCTCCTCATCCTAATCCAGGTTATGCGGTTCGTGACCCTCTCGATCTCTCTCTCTCTCTCTGTTCATCCGTCATTGCTCCAAACCAAGCTGTGTCTCAGTACAATGCGAACTGCAGGCCAGCCGGACTCCTTTTCTCCTTCTCATTCTCTCAAGCACAGTAGGATCGATCTCTTCTCTCCACTACTCGTACAGCAGTCTACCAATCCTCAAGGCTACACACACAAAGACAAGAGACTTCCTCTCCTTCCTATCTCCCAAATCCCTGCTCCAAGCTAGCTGCCCAGCTGAGCCGAGCAACAACCCCTCTTGCTGCCTTCCAAACTGAAGTTCAGCCAGGCCTCTCTTTCATCCAGCACCTTCTTGCTCTTCCCATTGATTCAATCATAAGCCGCAGCCTCCCCATTTTCTCTGGCTCTTAGACCACATACATTCTGAAATTGCCGTCACCTATAGACCATTGAATCCCTTCTTCTATCAGCAGAACCCAACATTACTTTCCTCCCTCAAACTCTTTCCTTATATCCACAATCGTCATTTGCTGCAATTGTTTGACTTTGGTAAACAGGGTGGAATAAAGAGGGGTAGTTTCCTTTTTATTATAGCCCCGATCATCACTTTCAAGTTTGCTCTTTTTTTATTTATTTATCTTGCTTAACTTAAGGTTGAATAATGAGATATGGAATGAGATGAGGATCTTATAGGGTGCATCACCATCATGTTATTTGTTTGATATAATGCGGCCATTGCTTAAACTTTGTCTCCAAACATTCATTTTATAGTTGAGTTAAAGTAAAAGCAAAAAAATAAAATAAAAAAGGGATTTGTGAATTTACAGATTTTGGGAAGCTTCCGTTTTGGTGTTCATAAATGATTGTAGAACAAAATCATTTAAATCTTGTTGTTGAATGCCTCTTTCTCATATTTATATCATTGCAAGGTGAAGTTGCAATAAAATTCTAGATTTGTGAGGCTCAATATTATTATCTTCTAATATTTCAGGCGGCATTCAATTTATTATTTCATTTGTCCCGTTTGAAAGGATGGAAAGGAAAGCAAAGTGTCTTATGAGCCTTACTTTTGTTTTGCCTCGCTTCTATGTGTTCATGGAAATAAAATTATAAGAAATGTTGTGATCTTAAATACCTTTCGTTGCTCAGCATATAGAGAAATTTGCTAGACCTAAGTACTTTATGTATGTTCAACATGCAGAAACCAGATGATGTCTCTTATGCAGATATTGAAGGTCTATGCACGCTTTTTTAAGCGTGGTGGGTTTAGAAGACTTCTTGCCGTGTGTAAAGACATCACTGCTTTTAAGCATGATAGGAAGACTAACTCCGTCGCGACACGTCTGGGGAGACGAGAAGGCTAGAAATTTTGCCAAAATTTGAACTCAAACAGGATTTAAATAGAATTTGAGCAGGATTAAAATAAGGCACTTAAATCAAAAATTAATCTAATCAAGCTTAAGTTTAGTATCAAAATAAAATCAAAATTGCATATGGGAGCTCTAAAACTTTAAAACGAAATCATATCATAAGAACTTAATTCAAGCAACATTTAAAGGAGGTTTGACAACTCTCTAATGAGCATAAATCAAGCTCCCTAATAGACTTTCTAATTGAGTTATGTCAAGTATTGATATAGTCGTATTTTCCAAATGAAACATCTCCGGCTAAAGGAGAGACAATCTTCAAGTAAAATGCAACTCATGGAAGGACTTGAAATGAAATTGTTTTCAATTTGATAACTTGTCTATAAGCAAGAATAAAATTTAAGTGCTCGTTTATGAACATGATTGTGACATTTCATCGAAACTTGAATCATTTCATCCCATAACAGATAGACTAAAAATGATGATATTTGAACATATATAGTAAAGGACGGAATAGTTTCTTTTCAAGAAATGATATGACTTGATGACTCGCTTATGAGTAAGAGTGAGATAGAGTACCTCACCCACAGGTAACTTCATATTCAAGCTCAATGCTTCGAAATACGAGCAAAAATCTAAATTAAATTATGCATCGTGAGGTAGATTTATATGCAAGCCTATCACATTGAGAAGTATGAAAAAGGCTTAGATGACATAATAGTCCATGCATTTTGAGAAAACTTCACATATTTTATTTATTATGCAACTCAAGCCAAAATACTTACATGTATTTTGAGATTAACTTGATACTTAAAAGTTATTTACATTGAAATGTGTAAAACTTCTAAACCATGAGAAAACCAATAAGCAATTTAAAAATACATGGGCCAACTATGTTGAATGTATGAATCAGTGTCGAGGATCTGCGATTTGGTTGATTTAGTTACTAAACTCAATTAACTGATGATGTTATCATAGCTTTCTCCAAGAAAATCTTTGAAACTAATTGCATATCATTATAAATAAAATGATGGTTGAGTTGATTGAAGATATCATGGGAGGTTATTACCAAAATATCTTAGACATTTATATTCGATAATCAAATTCAAAATTCTCAAAGATTTGATCCTTATTATTAAAATTAATAAATAACAATAAACTAAATGATGAAGCAAACATATATATCCCAATGATAACTGTGTTGAATGAAGATATCAACAGGAGAGAATATTTACATCAAAGTGTGATTTTAATTTCAGATCAAATTAACTTAAATTAAGTATTAATTCAAATGCAAAATCTAATATATCATTTAAAATATGTAAAATGAAAATCAATAAAAACTTAAAACAAACTCCACTCAATCTATCTTCCTCAATTATTTGTTGAAGGTGACATTAAGAAAACTTTAGCTTACAAAGTCGTCAAATCAGTACACTATGTTCTCTCAATCTCTTTAGATAGGACGTATCATATCTGGTGTGGCTCGTATATTATTCTACAATGCTACGTAGTGGTTCTAAATACTGATTATATTACGGTCGCGTACTATAGTATGCTCCCAAGTTTATCGATGAATCATATGAATTTGCAAAAAAACTCTCTATCAGCTAGGGGTGCAAACGAGTCGAGCTTGAGCGAGATGAATCCTTGTTCGTGTTCGGCTCGTTTGAAAATTATTTTGTTCGTGTTCGGCTCGTTTGAAAATTATTTTGTTCGTGTTCTACTCGTTTGAAAATTATTTTGTTCGTGTTGAAATTACCGAAATGTAATAAAAAAAATCGTATGAGGGAAGATTGAATGATTGATCTGCATAAAACTTTTTACTTTATGCAGTAAATGCATTTATATTTATGTATATGTGTTCATATGTATATATAATAATAATAATAATAATAATAGTAATAAATAATAGTAATAAATAAATAATAAATAATAATAATAATAATAAATAATAATAATATAATATAATATATTTTATTAAATCGAAACATGATCGATAAATTCTTCATCGTTTATATTCGAAAATTTGTTCGAGTTAACAACAGCTTCTGCGAAACGAGCACAGCGAACAACGAGCTTTTTTTAAACTATCATTTCTTAAGCGCTTAAAAAACACCATCTAAGTTTATAATATATTCCCGCAACGATGGTTCTTTGAAGAATTCTTCTGGTTGGGTTGATTCTACCTCTCACCAGTAAAGGTATCGACTGATGTGAACTATGAGATCTTAAACGTCATCATTTCCCCAACCATTTATTTTAAGTTAAATAATGATGAATTTCATAAACCTAAATTTACATCTTCTACTACTTATATACATGTTTAAATCTAATCGAAGTTCTCTCTCGGCGTGGGAGGGGTAATTATAGGTGCTATAGAAACTCCAAATCTAAAGTCACACAAAATGAGGCAAATCTCCAGGTAGTGTCTTATCTATGTTTCATCCTTACAAAAAACCGACATAAATATACTCTTTTCGAGAGGTCGGTGGCTTTTCGGAGCCCTCTCGCTTATTAGTGAATTAATAAGGTAAATCAATTAATTAATTTACCTCAACTAAAACTAAATTTAAAGGGTTAACCTGTTTAAACATTTAGCCAACACAATTAATTACCTCCAATTAACAATGCATCAACGGTTGGATTGTTGGTAGTGGAAATTAAGGGTAGAGATTTAAAGCATAGTAAACTCCAATTAACATATAAATAAAAATTACCTAGGATAGCATTACAGGCTCTATTTCTTTTTTTTTTTTCTTTTTAAATTTCCTTCGGTTTTCCTCTCCCGTGCTGTCCAGTGCCTGGGAGCTGAGGAATAGACCTTGGAGAGTGCATGGAAAGCTGCCGGGAGGAGACTAGCAGCCGAACAGCTGCTATTTTCAGCTGAGAGGAAATCAGAGAGTGGAAATTGGTGATGCCAAGGGAAAGACGGGAAAATGAGAGGTATGTAAGGGCTGGACTGAAAATTTTGATAGAATAATATAGGAATTAGGAAAAAAAACTATAATATTTATTTATTATACCTAATTAGACAATATACTTAGCTATTTGCCCACTTATTTTTTTATTTACAGAACTGCAGCTATCCAGAGTAAACCGTGGCACTTTGGATGGTGATGAGGAAGCTTAAGCCTTTAATATGTGAATATAATGTTATATCCCACCTGAAGTTAGTAATTTTGGGTTTTAACTCTAGTAATGTAATTAAAGAATTGGTAAAGAGAAAGAAAAAGGGTAAAATAGTTAACAACCAAATGATGGAAATCTGAAAGTTAAGATAAATGCAAGGATGTTGAATTATATACATATACATAGTAATATTTGATGTTTAAGCATGATTCTCACAAATACATTCTATTATAAATTTGGAAAATTGACAACTTAACAAAAATATTGAGAAACTTCATGATTCAAAAGAAATTATGATTTGATTATACGATTATGATATATAGAATGGAAAAAATTAGCAAAATTAATATGATTTTTGGAAATAAACATACAATATAATGAAAGTAGGAGGGTTGCAAGTTAAAAGAAGTATTCTTTACATAAATATGCTAAATTTAAATTAACTTCATGCTATCATATCCAGGTGATTAGTATTTGAACATAATCTATTCGGTTGGAGTTGTGTGATTATCTGATTTAGAAGAATTGAATGAGAAGAAATCAACTTGAGATAAGATTTTGATATATTTATTATGTGTAAACTCATGTTTATGTTATAATTCAATAAATCAAAAGAAATCTAATGATAGATTGTATATTCAAGGCGTTGAGTTTTATACAAATCGGTGAGATTTATAATTTGTCAAATTTTTATAGGATTGATATTGTTTATACTACTCGTGAATATTTAATACATTGTATTTAGATATTTCTATCATATTTTGTTCAAATACAAATGATTATTTGCGTAACCTAAAATAATGATTTGCCTACAATTATAATCAAGTTAGATTCTCTTATGACAAATCATATTGCTGTGCATATTGATAAATAAATTCATGCAGGTATTGCTAATTGTTAAAAAAAAAATAAAGCATATGATAAGTAAAGAAATTTCATGAAATTATTATAGGTGGACTACTTTATGAACCTGCGCAGGTAGGCAAAAGTCTGAAGAAATGAGCTTTTAACATGGAGTTTTATAGTTCCCAACTCTTGATATGTAAGTTGGATTAGGCCAAATAATGTCGGAAGAGTTGTTAGAATAAAGTATAGATATCAAAACCTTATCGGACTTTGGCGGGATAATGACCCTCATGTTTTCAGTCAAATATATAGAAATATAAATGACATTTCTAATAAAATCAATTGATTTAGAATTGAATGAAACTTCATAAAATCAATTGCTTAGATGTATAATCATCTCAGTTGTTATTGTTTGCATTTTATAGTCTTACAAACTGCTGTTCAATTTCTATACGTATAAGTATGTATTTACTACTGTTTAATTCTTACACATGCAAGCATATGTTTACTTCTCATTACTCTCATGCAAGTTCAACTTTACATGCACGTTATTTTTTCTTTATAGTGTATTAGATTTACTTTAGCACTATTTGTCTCATTAGGCTTTTAGTTTACAATATTACACATTGACTTGTAAGTAATAACAAGAAAGATAGTGGTTAGATAAGACTCCAAAATTGTACAATTTTGGTATAAAATTTTTGGAGATTGTAAAGCCCTTTTTGATACGAGCAATTTACTTTTTGATGTCTTTAATTATTTTATATTTATGATAATATTCAATATTACATGCTTCAATATATGTGATTTAAATATGAAATGATTATTAGAAGAATTCAAAATGTAAGAGTTTGTTTATGACGATTTGAAGAGATTCAATTTTTACCTACTTGCCTCGAATTCTTACATATCAGGATGAGTTGATAAAAGTGCATTTGATTGAGTCATCATATTCTATTATATTCCAGACTAACCCTAAGATAAAGAGAGTCATTTAGGATGTGACAAATTATTTAGAACACAAGGCCAAACTTTTAGTTCAAAATTTGGAAAGACAATTGGTACAAAGATCAATTTTTAATTATTTCAAAAACGTTTCTTTTTCAGCTGCTTGCAAATTATTAATGATTGAATTCAACGGTTTATAATTTTTTTCTTTTAGAATCATGGTTTGATAATGCAAGAAGAAAATTGATGTGCAACATATTTATCACTATAGCACATGTTCAATCACAAGCTAGAAATAGAGGCAAAATATACCTCCACTTATATTGAAGTGGCCTTCAATTCAATTGGAAATTTTAGACACATGTAACTTCCGGTTTGTTTGTGCAATGTAGTGATCTAAAAATACAGTGGTGCTGTAGAAGAAGCTGTTGTTTAAAAAATTACGGTGGGTATTACAATTTTTTTATTTAAAAAAATCAAGTCATAGCTTTCTGGCAGGTCGGGTTGAAAAGCATAGCTTTCCCACCGCAAATTCTCTAAAACATGACTAAAATGTAGTTCCACAGTCAAAACGTAGTTTTCAAACAACACCACGATGTATTTTTGTACCGCACTACCACCGTTGCCCCAAATTGACTCTTCATTTTGATTGTGTAACCTTAGGACCAACCATGGGATGTATAAATCCTCATACTTTCTGGTAACAAAAAGCTTAAGTGATCTACAAACTGCTAAAACATCATAAAGCATAATCTCCAGCAAACATTTGATAGGTTTGTGTAAAGAAGAAATGGAACTAATATTCGGTGCTTAATAAAGAGCCCCAACTCAATTATATGAGAAAGCTAACTTTTGATATCCTGATAACTCCTAAAATATTAAGCACAAAAACAAATATTTAATAATGAAAAGTGCCATTAAGGAGTCATCTTTACCATCAATGGAATTATAGTACCAAGATTTTCATGTTAATAGTTAATTAAAAACTCTCATGGATAGCTCTACAACCACTTTAATAATAATAATGAAGTTTTCAACCCATGTTTGTATAGTTGAGGCGAATTAATTGCAAACAGTAAGCGCATTTTAGCAATGTCCACAGCTATCATTTAAACAGATTACATGACAAATAATTCTTAAGCTATTTAGGTGTCATCTATTTTAGTCCCAAACTTTTTGGTTGTTCAATTTAGTTCCTTAAATTGCCAAATCAAAATTAATATGATCCTACAATCAACTTTGTCATTTCATTGGATAAAACTTGGTGGAGGAAAGTTTTTCATGTGGCTATATCTAGGCTTTTAAGTTCAATCACATTTGTTGAACTGGCATTAAGTGAAATGAAATTGACTCTAAAAAGTTCATAATACCATCACGAAAAGCTTCCCTTTACCGATTTCAATCCAAATAAGCAATAAAGTTGATGGTAGGTCCAAATAGATTCAGATTTGATAAATTAAGAGATTAAATTGGACACTAGAAAAGTTTGAAACTAGAATACACAAATATTAAAAATCCATGGATTATGTTGACCATTTATTCATTGCTAATTGTAATGCACGCAACCTTATGTGCATTATAAATGATTGACAATGAAAACTACAATCAAGTTAATGAATGTTTTTCTTTATGTAACATGTACTGCAATGCCAAGCACTAGAAGATAAGTATACAATTAAACTACGAGAGATAAAAGGAAGGGTAATTTTTAATCTTTTCATCCTTTCACACCAACCTTTATGCTATCCATTGCAATTGAGTAATCTCTGCTACCCCGCTCTCGTGATGATAACTCCTGAAAAGACAGGAGCTTACTTCCATTCTTCCTATCAACAGCGACAATCTATGACAATGGAAAATAGCAAATAACTACACACATGAAGAAAAAGACCTTTAGCACACAAATTTAGTTTACAATGGCTAGCAATTTCCCTTGGTCAGTAAGTATTACCTCTGCATCCAGTATGAAAGTTGCATGGGCAGGATTACAATATTCTTCTATTATAGTTATCAAATCTGGAAATCTAGAAGTTGATTCTTTCATTTTGCGAAAATAGAATGGAGCCATCAGCAAGTTTGTGAATTTGGGCACGTTGACCATCATATCTGTAGCAAAGTGGTTTAATAGAAAGCTAAATAACCAAGAATATAAGATCTCCATATTAAAATGAGGTAGAATTTGATTAAAATGTCAAGCCAACCAATGTAAGAACTCAAAAGTCACTACAAGAAAAACAACAGTTTTTTTAGAAATAGCTAGAGACACACACAATTGGTTGGAACAGGATTAACTTAACAGAATTTTACTGATGTGACATATAACACATACTATACTAAAATGAATCAAACCTGCCACCAAAACAATTCTAGAACAGTTTGCTCATGTAAATAGTTTCCATAGCAACTTCATGTTATGCTGCTTGCCTGATGAAGGTGATGCTAAGCCATCTAAAAGTTCAAAAAATGGCCCAATGTGATATGTGAGTGCATATGAACATTGCTAGTGCCTAGCACAACAACAGGGAGAAACAAATTTGTTTGGGTGAAGATTATTATGATGGTGCAACAAAATATGTCAAACACTGACAACTAGCATAGCAAATAACACGAGGAAAACACGTACTTTGCAGTAACTAGCTAGAACAAACAAGGGAAAATTATCTAATAATTGTCCATTCTAGAGTTTTCTACATAAGATAAACTCACCACTCAATAGCAAAAGAAAAGAAACTAGTTCAGATGGTTCTAGACTTTTGCATGTTTAGGCAATGCAAACACTACAGCATAATTTCATATCATAGAGCCAAATAAAAAAAATCACAAAATTAGGCTCCAAACCAGTACACTTTATGTCCTTTCATAACCAAATATTGAAAGGATGAAAGCAAATGGATTCCACACAAACACTGTTTGGATGCTAGCAACAATTGGTGGAGTAACCTTTTGAGATAGCTTTATTGATTGACAGGTTAAATAATATTGACTGATTTGATTCTCTTCTTTAGATCTTGACATGTGGGCAAATGAGACCAGGTATGAAAATCAAGATATTACATAAAGTGGCATGTCCTGACAAGTTCTGCTAAAGCAGAGTCTGCTGCCACAGCACAATACCAACACCTCTCGTCTAGGGGTGACGGTGGCCAAGGAGCCAATTTGTAGGCCCCTAAGAAGCAACTACTTGTAAACAACATGCTAATGATATCCATTGCAATGCCATGCACCCAAAATTGCACAAATCACTCGAAAGACCAAAACTTCACCAAGTTGCTACATCTTCACTCCATATCATGAGTTATTTGCTTCTAAATGCTCCTACTAAGGAGATAAGTTTGTCCAATTAAAAATGAACATTATTGTCTGCTTTCATTGAATCAATTGGAGATGAGACAAGCCTTCTTGCAATTATTTGTCAATTTGTTCAACTGGCATAACCAATATGCTAATGATGTCACAGGTAACAATGTGACATATTTGGATTAGTAATCGAAGACTTCATCAATCATAGTTTCTATAGACAGCCCAATAGTGGAGTGGAGCAGGCTAACCTATGGAAAAAAAATTTCTGATCAATTTTAGATCTTTTTTTCCTTTATCTGATATGTTAAATATAAAGATTAAACTGAACTAAGGCCAAAATAATGCTCCCATGAATGTCCTACAATTTCTTATGAAAAGAACACCCTCTCTTTAACTATGGATCAAACTGGCTTAACTAGGTGGGCCAATCAGTCCAATCATATGGGCTATACAAGCAATAAGCTGACAACCCTTGCACCTTGGTGTATTGAAAATTGCAACCACCCATTTAGTGGACAAAGGGCCAATATATCGATCACCTCTCCAAACCAGTCACTGGTGAGCACCATGCTTGCAACTTTCATATTATTGTTGACAAGCTTAATACTTCATAGATCACTGTGAAAGTTCAAAACTTTGCTAATTCAGTAAATGTGCCTCCTACACACTATTACTTTGTTAGTCATTCAACTTTAATGCATCCATCGAAGGAGTAGAGTTATCCCATATAAAAAAAGCTAGTACAATAACACCCATTTCTATTGGATCTATTCTAGAAGTGATAATGAATACCACAAATCCAGTCATCAAGTTTTGATCAATCACTATTAATGTGCTCTTGACGTCACTGCTAATAATGTGGTATCTTCAAATAGATAATCAAAGACTTTGTTGATATGGTATGACATTATCATTCCCCCGATCAAATTGGATCATCAAACCAAAGGTGGGATTCATCCAATCAAATTTCAATCAAGGAAGACTTCGATATACACCATTCCTTATGAATAATTATAGTTTCAATCAAATATGAAAATAACATAAAGGTCTATTTAAATCAACAAAAAAACCCTAATTAGAAGACTAATTGAACCAAGTATCGGCCTGAACCAGTTTGCATAGACAGGATCGTCCCCATCTCCTGCACCGCTCAACATCAATAATAGTCAATCAATGCCTTCCATAACTCCAATTGAATATACTAATTTAAGAACCCTAAATGTTCTATATACATTGAAGCTATGAATAAGCAAAGCTTAAATAAAAAAAAAAATCCCTTGAATTCTCCTTAAAGGACGACCAATCATATAGAATGGTGAATAAATTTTGAAGAGAATATTAAGCAGTTTTTTTTATTCTCACACAAATTTCTTTTGATCCTGTTTTAGATTACCACTAATTTTAAAATTACATTGTTGTAGTTATAGACATCTCAATTTTGATTTGCAAATTTGTTCTTCTAAAATTAAACTTGTGATTTTTTTCTAAAGAGCTTGCTAGAACATAACCATTTCTTTTGTCATTTTCCCCTAAATGCAATCCATTATAGAGCAATAATAACTTAAAAATAAGATTAACTCTTGACTAATAATGTTGATCTTATTTACATCAAGCTAATTTTTTTTTTTCAAATCCAAGCTAACTAGCTAGTCCATCTAATGTGAACATCCTATTAGATAATCTTTTTTATTAATATAACTCAAATTATTGATGGGCAATCTTCTACCACTACTTTTATTGGGTCCCAAGTTTCGGATGAGAAAAGTGGAGGATTGCGTTAGGTAGTTGACAACTATCATAAAACTTGTCGAAAAATCATGACATGAATCCTTAAATATATAGTGTTAATGCTAGGGCATTCCCTAGAAGCGATGCGTTGTATGGCTCAAGTACAGTGAAAAGTGTGCAAGGGCCACTGCAATGACACCTGGATGCAGTGTTAAATAAGCAAGGGTTCTCACATTATAGACGAATGCGAGAAATAAAGTTAGGCCATAAAACTAAAATTAAGATTAAGATATGAACTTGAAATATAGATACTCTTATAGGCAAATTAAACGAATTAATAGATATTATGGTTCATAGGAAGATAAATATCTTAATATCTTATGTATTCAAGAAACTAAATGAGTTGAGGAGAAGGTCAAGCATTTTGATAGTTTAGATTTTTAACTTTTGTATTCTGGTAAGAGTCTTACTAAAAATGATGTAAGTGTGTTTATAGATAAGAATTTGAAGAATAATATTATAGAAATTAATAGGATTAGAATAGAATTATAGCTTTAAAGATTGTTATTGATGCTAAGATTATTAATGTTATAAGTGATTATGCTCCTCAAGTAAATTTAGATGTATGCTCTAAAAAAAAATTGGAATGACCTTGACAGATTAATATAAAGGATACCATTTAAAGAAAGAGTATTTTTTAGAGGAGATTTAAATGAATATGTTGGTAGAGTGATTGAAGATTTTAAAAGCATTCATGATGGCTATATGGATTCAGAATGACTAATGAACAAGATAGGACCATACTGAATTTTACTTAAGTTATGATTTTGTAATTGTTAATACTTTATTTAAGAAAAAAATATGAGCATATTATCACTTATAAGAATGAACATGGTAAAACATAGATTGATTATTTTTTAATAAAAAATATAAATTGTTTAGATTGTAAGGATTATAAAGTCATTCTAGGTGAATGTTTAAGTACCCAACATTGACTACTAGTTTTGGATTTTAAGATTAAGGGTTGAAAGATGGGATTAGATGCGGAAACTTAAAGAATAATAATAAAAATATAATTGAAAGTAAGCAATAAGATCTTAAGATTTTGGATGTTCATCAGAAAGCTAATATTATGTGGAAAAATATAGCAAATGATATTAAATGAGCTGCAAAAAATGTGTTTGAAGAATTAAAAAGAAAAACTCTTTTTAATAAAAATAATTGACGGAGTTAAAATATGCAAGAAAAGATAAAAAAAATAAAAAAATTTGTTATAAAAATTAGTTTAAATGTAAATGCTAGGAGAATTGGAAAATATATAAATATACCGTAGAGATTCTAAAAAAGCAATATGTGATGCAAAGAATTTACTTTTTTTAATATGATGATCTGACAGACAGACACTTATTTTAAAAATATGGGACCTGAACACGTATTGGACGCGACATTATAATAATATTTAAAATAATATATATAAATTAAATAGATAAAATATTAAAAATAATAAAAAAATAAGTCATTTAATTAAAATAAATAAATTAACTACTTAAGTTATATATATATATATATAATTTAAGTAATTTATTTTATTGGACTTTAATAATGAATAATATTATCAATTATAAATTTATAAATTTAATTATAATTTTTAATAATTTTAATTATTTATAATAAATATATCTTATAATAAATATATCTTATTATATAATAAAAATCGGGTTGTTGATTCTTATTTTTAAGAATAAAGGCGATGCATAAGAGTGTACAAATTATAGACGAATTAAGTTAATGTGTCATACATTAAAATTATGGGAGAGAGTAATTGAACATGGGTTATAATACGATACAAGTTTCTCAATATCAGTTTGACTTTATGCTGGGCAAGTCTACTATGGATGCTATACATTTGTTGAGAGGTTTCATGGAGAAGTATAGAGAGACAAAGGAGGATCTATATATGGTATTTGTTGATTTGGAGAAAGCATATGATAAAATTTTAAGAGAAGTGCTTTAAAGAATTCTAGAAAAGAAAAGAGTTAATATTGCTTATATTCAAGTGATTAAGGATATGTATACTAGAGCTGTGAGGATTGACCAAGTATTTTCTTATTTCAGTTGGTTTACATCAAGGATCAACTTTAAGCTCATATCTTTTTTGCTTTAGTTATGGATGTTCTTACTAAACATTTACAAGAGGGTGTACCGTGGTGTATACTTTTTGCAAATGATATTCTTCTTGTTGATAAGATTAGAGAGGGAGTTCAAGAGAAACTTGAGTTATGAAGGTCAACCATAGAATGTAAACGCTTTCGTTTAAGTAGATTTAAAATCAAATATATTGAGTGTAATTTTGGTTGTAAAAGATCTAGTAATAGGGTTGTGACATTGGGTGCTCAAGTGATTAAAATAAATAAATGTTTTAGATATCTCGGGTTGATTATTCAAAATGATGGTGAAATAGATGAGAATGTTATTAGTAGAATTCAAGTTGAATGGTTGAAGTGGAGGAATACATCTGGCTTGTTATGTAATAGAAAAGTACCACTTAGACTAGAGGAAAATTTTATAAGGTGATAAGACCTGTAATGATTTATGGAGCAAAATATTGGCCAAGAAAAAAAACATAAAATTAAGTTAAATGCTGCAGAGATGAGGATGCTCAGGTGGATGAGTGGCTTTACACTTAGAGAGACAAAATGTCAAATGAATATATACGTGAAAAAGCTGGACTAGCTCCAGTGACAAATAAGATCAGAGAGAGTCGACTTAGATGGTTAGGTCACATAAAATGTCGATGACCCAGTTAGAAGAGTAGATGTATTAGATTTGACCTATGCGAAGAAAGGTAAAGGTAGACCTAATAAAATTTGATTAAGTAGTATAAAAATGATCTTATTTTATTAGAATTAAATGAGGATTTGATACTTCATAAAATACAATGGAGAAGAAAGATTCATATAGCCGACCCCATATAGTGGGATAAAGGCTTGTTGTTGTTGTACAGGTTGATCAGTCTAGAATGTTGTAGTACAGATTGATCAGTCCAGAATGAAACTGATAAAGGGTTGTTGTTGTTGTTGTACAGATCATCAGTCTAGAATGAAGTTGAAGCTAACGTGTTATCCTAAGCAGTAAATTATACTACATAAAATGATCAGCACAAAGAGATTTCCTCTTTTCTTCTCCATTGACTCATCTTCATGTCTGCTTTGAATAAATCAAACCTCCCCCAACATCATAGCTAGCTTCTTGGGTATATATTTATCTTCTTTAATACTAATCTTGTGATCCACATTGTCACTCACTCCGCGATCCTCTTCAGTCATAGCCATCTTCTTAGGCTCTTGCATAAATTGTGAATTTTTGTGGACATGTCAACAGGCACAAGAAGGCTTAATAGATATTCTTCATCACCATCATCTATATTTGAAGTTGACTCTTATTTTCTTCATGCTATGTTGGTTGTGTAAACAAGGTAGCAAGCTCTTCCAATGCGGCATCGTGATAGTTGTTAGATCAGCGATCTATTTGGGCATATGATTCAAGAAATTGAAGAAAGGCTACTCTAATTCTTTCAAATGTGTCTTAATTCTAACTCTTCTCAGTTAATGAGTTTTTGCTTCCATAGAACTTTCTGTGTTTTCTTTTAAGCTTCATATAAATCATAATAAGATCTTATGGGTTGAAACTAGCACTTTGATATCAATTTGACCTAAGGGTTAGTGATGTGTGGAAGACTTATGGAAAAAAAAATATCAAGAAAAAAGAATAGGGATTCTATGAAAAAATAGTAACTTTCCCTAATCTAACCCAAGAGAAGAAAGGAACCAAAATCCTTGCTTTAAGGAATTATCTCTTTAGGATTTTGGCAGCCTCGACATGCTTGTTCAACAGAGAAAGAGAGGCTTGAACAGACCTTTATAGTTGAGAATTAGACAATGGGAGAAAGAAATCAAGAAGAACAATCATCCAAATGCTTCAAGTTTAATTGTGGCATCCTATGGCCACCGATTTAAATAAACATAGGAGTCCATCCATCCTTAGGTATCATTTAGGAATCCTTAGCCTAAATTTTATATATCCATTAAAGTTATGGACAACCATAGAATAAATCAAGGTAATAATCTCTTAGATCTCTCCATATATAGATGCCTGTCATATAGAAATAGACAATTTGGGACAGAATATTGGATAGTTTCCATAAATCTCTCTCCTATCTTAATATAGCTGCCTACACCCAAATTGAAAAAAAAAATCTCATTTTTTGCAATCTATCCCTTCCGTGATTTTTCATTACAATTTTAAAAAATAAAGTTGAAATTTTTTGAGGGCCTCTAAATCAAATATAGCCATCCAACAAATACTTCTATTGAAATTTCCAATAGATATATTCTGCTAATCAAATGCAGTTGCCCCTGATAATATAAGCTGAATGTCTATACAAGACAACCACCAAAATATACTTCAATCTATAAGTACCTAATTTAAAATAATTAAAAACAGCAAGATAAGTGATTAGGATAGAGGGTAAATTTATAAAAAGATGTACTACAATGTGTTGCAAAAGGAACAGCATTTCTAAATGAAATTTACTTGAATTCACATGTAAAAGCTCTATTCTGGAACAATTTCAGTACTTGGTTAACACCATTGGTGATTCTGTGACACAAAACATAAAACAGAAGAGTCAAGTCATAGAAAATTCAAAAGAAAATGACAGGAAAATGAACAAATAGCTTACCTGGCAAGCATAGGCGGAATAGGTGTGCCTGGTACCATTGTCAAATCAGAAGCAGAAAACTCAATTCCTTTGCCCAAGAGAGAGGGAATAAGCAAATCCTATTGATGTACAATTAACAGGATTAATCTCTATAAAAAAACAAAAACTAGAGGCAAGAGATGCCAAATAAGAGTTGAAGCATTTCTGGAATGTAATACAGAAACATTCCAAGAACTTTAGTTATCATACTACAGTGATCATAAATGCCGACCATAAAATTTATTTGCACAAGTATTTTTCTTCTTATCCGATGCAAACAGAAAAAAAAAATGACACTCTTAAAGAGTTTGTACATAAAATGTTTATCGAGTACACACCAAAGAAAAATTGAAATCCAAAACATCATACAAATCACCCAAAACCAAAAACAGTAATAGAACAACCAAAGGATGGAGCATGCCAAAAAGAACACTTAAACACAATGAGGTAATGTGAAGAAATAAAGCATTTAGCATTTCTGAATTTTATGCGTTAAACTGCCTCTCCCAAGGCACCACAAGGACGCAACCAAGAAATATTTTGCCAACAAACTGAAAAAAAACTAAGCGACAAACCTGGTAATATCCCAATCTCATTTTAACTTCATTTCCATTGCCACATCTTTAGCATCCTTATGCAGAATCATTGTCATTCAGTTTATTATATTTATTTGTGCATAGCACAGTGATTATAAAGCATAGTGATCATAAATTATCATTCATTTCTCTTAATTTATCTTCAATTATGTGTTAATTTCACATATTCTAAAACATACAGTTATCCAATCCTGGGCATGCTGTGTTCACTATTCCAATGGTCCGTGGCCTTCTTTGTTTCCACAATATCCTGTCTTTCATATGCTTGATATTCAAAGTCGTGCGTCATAATCCATTAAGCAGTCCATAAATAATAGGCCCTTACGTAGATAAAAAAACCATAAAGACAAAAATATATACAAAGAAGCCATCATCATTTTGCATCAACTTTTATGAATTCACATTTTTTCTCATTCCTACAAAGCGCTACCAGAGATGTTTCACCTTATTTTCAATAAATATTTTAAAAAAGTTCTATTCATGTTGCTTTAAGTCCACTCCTTATGCAAAGCATGAATACATTGATAAATGAAGGCATTGCTGTACTAAGCAAAAAGTTGTTCAACTTCACCCACATGGTCATGCATAATTAAATAAAAAATATAAATTAATTACATAGCATATTCAATGATAGCTGCAACAATGAAGTACAAAAGCATCATTCCATCAAAAATAAAATACAGAAAAGAAGTTGAAGGTGCATAAAGTAATGCTCATATATATGTGTGCGTGTGTGTGCGCGTGTGCGTGTGCCTGGATGAGTATTTTCAAAAACTTAAGGAGTTCTGATATCTGACTTATTTATGGAAACGCATCAGAATTATATAGGCTCAGGAAAAATGAAACAAAACAGTAAAAATATAGCAAATACTGTATGAATGTCAATATTGAACGAAAATGAACACAACCAAGTGGCTTGAATAAATCCAAAAGAAGAAATACAAGATAGACGTGTGATACAAGTTGAAGGTTAAACTGAAATAGAGGGACTGACTGCCAGTCTTTGTGAAGGATAATCTAATAAAAACTCAATTGGTTGAGCTGGGCAACGGGTGGTGCGAGAAGCATCAAGCAGAGGGGACTGTGGCAGCACAGACGGAAAGCTTGACAGGATTTACATAAAAAAGATTAGTTAGGTTTCACAAAAAGTGGGAAGGATAAGCTAACATCAATAAAGAAGCGCTCAGCTAAGAAACGTGTAATGCCACTTACTGGTTTTACTTAACATGATGAAACATATGACCAAGTAATTGGGCTTAGATTATGAAATATAAATGATAAGAGAATATTATTGATGCTATGATTCATTTAGAAATATAGTACATTTGATGGTGTTAGCAGAAATCATGGTCAGACTGCTTCTCTTCAATTTCCTAATGCAGAGGTGAACCCTTTATTTAGAGGCACTTCACAGTCAGCAAATGTTGTTGTTAAGTCAGACTTGTATCTCTATCAGGGATTTACTTCAGTTTGTATATCCCATGTGGACTTTGATTTTCTATACACTTTGATAGATGTGTTTTGGGTGGCCTTGAAATTCATTCCTTCTATTTTGGTTCCATTCTCGTTTGTATGCTTCAGACAGTTGAAACTCTTTGGTTCTGCTCAAATTTATGTTTCTGTCTAAGCTGCTGATTTCAAAGCTTTTTTGTAGTTCCAAAGTGCCTGAAGCTGCAGTGTGGGTTTCCAAAGTACAACGATGATAAAAAACAGAAGGCTGTTGGATGTACTTAAAAGTTGCTATTTTTCATTAAATAATTATTAAATTATTTATCTCACATTATTTTTCCTTTGCCGGCTGGCAGCCGCCAACTTCTCTCGCTGGTGAAAATCTAGTATAATAAGGGGACAAGCCGAGCTCGAGTTCGTGTTCAAGTTCAAGTCAAAATTTTGGCCGACAAGTAAAGCTCGAGTTAGCTACGGTTGGACTCGTTTACACCCCTAGCTTGAGATAACCATAGAGCAAGAACCACCAACATATGAAGGTCTCAAGGAATAGGAGAAGACAAATTAAATTAAAAAAAAAAAAAAAACTAAGTTGTCTTAAACACACAATTTACACTCACACATAAGTCTGTTAAAGGATAAAAAATACAAACCAGATTTGGAGATATATTATAGGCTTCAGTAACAGCCGCAGAAATTGCCTGGAAAGATTTAAAAATAAAAAATGAATAAATAGAACCGATCAATATAGAAAACAAGGAACACAATCACAAAACTGCACTATTGAATGTGTTAATTAATAGGCAACTATATCGTTCAGCTGCCCATTATAACAACATTTTAATGGTTCATTTAAACAACCAAAACAAGTCATCTATGTTGACAAAAAATTACTGATAAATCAGCAACAGCGCTTTCTATGAAAATGAACAAAAATTAAGAAAAGTTGGCTGCGAGATTTATTTTATCAAAAATGGAAATAATGTAAACTAATGGCTTCCTAAATAGCAGTTCCAATTTTTGGAGCCGACCAGTGGAATTGGTATGTTGAGCCAGGGTTAAGCTGGACTGTAACACTCCCCAGAGCCTGACATGAGGCTTTGGTCATGCGGTGTTCATTGCCCACATGTTACCATTTACAGTAATATTTGGCCAACAGAAAATGTTCTAGTTCCAAGCTTTTTGCATAAACAGCTAAAGGATTATAGTTAGGAAAACTTAAATTAAGGGCTAGATCTCAAAATGGTCCCCCGATAATTTGCAAGTAGCTAGTTTAGTCTCAAAGTATCAAATTGCTTCAAATTAATCCCTAACTATGCAAAATTGATCCAAAATGATCCCTCTAGGACTAAATTGGAATCAATTTTGTATATTTGAGGAACTATATTGGTCAGTATTGTATCATTATTTTTAGATGATGTACCATTTGGATCAATTTTGTTTAGTTAGGGAGTAAATTGACCACTTGCAAATAATCAGAGGATCATTTTGAGATTTATTTTCTTAAATTAATGTAGATGTCTACTGTAGACATATGTTGTAAAAGGTTCCAATAATATATCTAAACAGCAGAAACATTTGAGCGGATGCTTAAGCCATAAATATGACCCACATAACTAGAGTAGATCATGTACCTGAAGTTGTGGTTTTAGGCTTTCGCAGGATCCAATATGTTGCATAGGCGAGTGACAATTCAAAACCACAGCATGAGCTAATGCTGGTAAGATGGTTTTCATCATGGCTCCTATGCGCAAATTACGAACCTATCACAGAACAGGTAAAGTAATGCTCAAACACGAAGAAAGGTTAAATAAAATAGGCTCAAAATCATGCCCATAATCTGAGCATATATGAGATTCCTCGTACAGTAAAAGATATGAATAAAAGCATTGCAAAAAAAGTTTACACTCTTCTATCTACCTGTTTAAAGAAAGTAAGTTATGTTTATAATCAAGCACCATTGCTTGGTTCAAACAAGCTCCAAACCTTAAAAAACAGTTGAGCAAAAAAAAGTTTTGTCAACCAATTATTTAACATGCCGCAATTAAGTAATCAAGTGATCATGTGATATAGCTTCCTTGGTCCAACAATTTGCATACTCCAGACTAAAAATCCTAACAGACCTGAAAAAGTTGGATAAGGCTGCTGAGGATGATGATGATTAATATCCCAGTGGAATAAGAAATCATGATTTCAACATAAGTGAAGCATACCCAAGACTAAACTATGCAAACTTGAACTTGAGAATACTAACTAAGATAATGTAACGAACCACCTTCAACATTGATTGATTGCACGTTAACCTGATATGAATAAGATGGCCAAAGTCACCATCATCAAGATCAGAATATAAAGAAGTGTTAAATGTATAAACTCATTAGATTTATAGAAATCAGCACCATGACTCTTGTGCTTCAAAGTTGCACTTGCTCTACATCGATTTTTTCAAGGATTTTAGAAGATTCTTCGGCCTTAACTGTTTCTTAGGAATATCTTGAAATAATCAAATTGGCTCAACAAACTAAGCCAAGTACTCCCACTGGCAAACCTCATGCCCAACCAAATCACGCAACGCATGTACCTCGCCTCTCTCTTTTGTGATAAGAGTTTGACCAACCTGCTGCGTAACCTGTGCCCTTTTGATAGTGCAAATTACACAATTCTCTTGCTCGTAGCCACCCCTACTTATGACATAAGAACGTCGAGGTTTAGGGAATTGCATGCTCGTCCCACTCTCCCTTGAAGCCACCAATTCCCCTCCTTTCTCTCCTTCTCTATCAACCATGAGTGGCAAGTGTTTTCTCTCTTTGACTGTGAGATGGCCACTAGGTTCCTCCTCATCCTCTTCATCAAGCTAAACAAGAATAGTAAGTAATCCTCCTTCTTCCTCATCTTCTTTAACTTGTCTTCTTTGTTCAAGTGGATAGAAAGAATTTCAGATTATTATCAAGATTGTTATGAAATTAATTACAACTATCTAAGTTTTTTGGCTTACGTTAAGTTAGTTTGGATTTCTATTTCATTGCTTGTATTTTGTGTTTAATTACTTTTAACCTTAAGTTAAGTTTTTCAATCTAACTATTTTAAGGTTTGATATAATTAAGTTGTGAAAGCTAGTTTAGTCCAAGTATTTATTATTAATTTGATGTTAATAATGAAGAAGATTATGATTAATGATATTAATGGTATACTTAATATAGTCTTCAACAAATCTAATCAGAAAAGATGGTATGAAAACTTAGGCTAATTAAACTATACCTATTTCAATAATTAATTAATTTTAATATCTTTCCATGCATGCATATAATTGATTCAACGTTTGTATTATTTAGGAGCTTCAAACTTACATCCTTCAAGCATTGTCTCTTGAATTTCAAGAGAACATAGAGTTGAGTACTACAACTAGAGGTAAGTAATTTTTATTTATTAAAGAATAAACATACATTTCTTTGTTAGAGATATTATCTTTGTCATTTTTTAACAGGTTCATATACATTCATAAGATTATCGATCCCACTTGATATTTGATTATTTATAATACATATGCTCATAGATTTCATTTGATGATCATAATAAAATATCAAGTTGCGTTGGTAGTTATGCCTTATTTTATTATTGAAAAAATCTCTGTTTATTGAATTTTTTTATAGTAACAATATCTATTTTTCATGCATAATACTATTGTTGGATAATAGACTTTATTCTTGAAATATCATATTTTATTATGATAATAACACAAATAATATTAAATATAATCTTTCTATTAAACACTTGTGTGTCATGGGTAAAATGTGCCTACTTATTATAATGCTATGGATGTTGGTATTAAGCATTGTTGATGATAACTAGTCAAAAAAATAGGTTCTTAGAGAAATCATTGGATTTCTATAGAATTGGTGCCCACATTTCCTTCTTTCAAAGGGTTTTAATAAACCGACTTTATAAACGAATATATAATTATAATCAAATGTAATGAAATGACTAATGAGTGATATATGTAAGATGTATGAGTATAATTGAAGTGATGGCATGTGAATGTTAGCATAAAAACACACATCTACTTAGAATTTACATATAAATAATCACGAACATCACCATATTGAAAATTATCCTATAATAGGTGATACTGACACTTTTTATTTATACAAATATAAACCTAACAACTGGATGACATCAATGGCATTATTAGTATACACTTAATCGTGCTTCTTTCACTATCTGTGTTGCATGCTCAAGTATCTTACCATTTACATTTTAATTGTAGAAGTTACTTGCTAAATTTAAATTATCAACCTCACTTGTTTTAAGCTTTCTCATACAATGTTCCATCAGACTATTAGGTGGACCAGCACCATAAGAGCAGATATATCAATAGTCATAGTGTATTTGGTTTTTTTTAAAGTTTGTGTAATACTTTCATTTATGTTCCTATTATTGGATTTGAGAAAATTTGCTTTTATAGTTAGTTCTTCTATTTTTTATTTTCATTAGTTGTTGTTTCATCTCCTCTGATATATCAATATTCTAGATTCTATTAAAAAAATGAAATGATAATTACGTAGCATTGTTTACTTTTTCTATTTATATTACTTGTCAACGAACTTTTCTCTTGAAGTGCAAAATATGTTTTCATATCCCTTTATTAAGTCCAATGTTATTAGGGAGTATCATCTTTTGGACTTTGGGTGTGACACATCTTAAGATTGGCTCCACAGTTATTTCTTAGTTTGCACACATGCACTAACTACTTTTTTTGAGTCATAGAATCATTGGTATGACTCTCAATGCAGCACAAAATCATATCACGTGAGTGAATTTTTCTTCTTCTTTTTGATATTATAGGAACTTTAATTCTACGTAGAGTTATTGAATCATATTAAGTGGGACACCGCATAGGAAACATCTCTACGGATCTTCCTTAGCAATAAAGATGATGTGGGATAAGAAAGCCTATCAACATTAAAGCTGGAAGGACAAACAACCTTTTGTCCGGAGGAGCTAGAGTCCCTTCTTCATCAAATCTTTGTAGATTTTTTGGATGCACACCCTTTGCAAGGAGTATTATTTGTTAATTTTTTCTTTTAGAAAAACTCCTTTGTAATCCTCTATGCATGTCATCAGCTTTGCTAGACCTCCACTTTCTTTAATTCAACTTATTGGAAAAGCTTCCTTTCCTCAGAATTGGAGTAAGTAAAACCACATCAGCCTAAGTGATGCAAAAACTTGATAAGATAGCAGTTCTGTACTTGCAATTGTCCAACATTACTCTATGAAACCCTTTAGGTAAGACTTGAATAAGTCATTTGCACGCATTTTATAAGCTTTTGAATTAGCTTATTGACTTGAGCATCAGAATTTTTTCTCAAAAATATATTCCTCAAAGCAGTCTAACCTATTTCTTTGGTGATGTGTATATATGAACAAACAATTGCTATGAACAACATCCCCTAAGAATCTCAAATGGTTCCAGATAGGTTCAAACGCAATAGTTTTACATTGCTAATGGGAAATTTTTCCACACATTTTACTTGAGGGCAATCTGGATGCCTGAAAAAAGAATACAGTGTTAAGTGATTATAATATATTTGGATTATTTTAAGGTTGTTTAGTTGAGAACTCTATAAATACATGAGTTTATTTTTTATGTTTGGTAATAAATGTAAAGTATTTTGGGTTGTGGCGCGGCGGGTAACCGGGCGGTAAGCGTGGCGGCGGTGTAAGGGCGCGCACGTATGATGCGGGTGGGCAATAACACTTGATTGTGGATTTGACCACCTAAATTTGAATTCAAATACATCAAAATGACATTTTCAATGTATTCTAAATACTTCATTTTACTTTGAAATTTTACTTTGCACCATGCCAAATACATAAAAAATTAAAATACACTGAATTCACTTCACTTTACTTTCAAAACAAACAACCCATTAATCAGAATTTTGTGATCATTCAAAACAGTGAATTCAATGCTCCATATCTAAAGTTCTAATTACTTCATGACCAACCGACACAATATACCTAAATTTTAAGAATCTTCCTTCACCTCAAATAAGAAATCATTCAACAAACCCAATGCTACAAAGCTAAGCATCAACACCTCCACCCCTTCTCAAGCGTCAAAAAAGATTATACATGCTTTAGTGATAGTAGCCAAAGTGTGCGATTGTAATATTGTTAATTGATAGTAGTCAAATTGGATCGCACATGATTATAACAAGTGAATATTTTGCAGTACTTATCAATTTCATTGTTCTTATGATTCTTGGGCATGCTTAAAAATTCACATAATTACATGAAATTGTGATCGCATGTGCATGTTAAAACAATAAATTTTTAATGCTAATGATAATGATTATAAATGTAAAATTAATGAAATGTCATATTGACAAATTATGATGACTAGTACAAGTAAAGATAAAAGTTATGACAAGATGAACCTCAATAGAAAAATAAAAAGAGAACTCAACTCTTGATACCAAAGTTGGGATGGTCAAACTTGTGTTAAGAGGTCATGGATAATTGAAAAATTGGAATGCCTAATTTTCTCAACAGTTATTAAAGCCAATGGGATAAGTGATGACTTAATGATTCAAATATACATACATAATATGACACTTCTAGATTGAGATAAATAAGTTGAGGAAAAGAAATTTGAAATAAGACTAGTCATGCATTTTAGTATAATTGCATATGATCAATTTTATGCATCAAGTGATAGAATGTTTTCTGCAAGCATACATGTTTACTAACTTTAACTATATCATTCATCAGATTGAATTTTACATCTTGTCTGCTTATGTTAATTGCATTTCGTAGAAATATTATTGCTTTAATACTCACGTCAATTAAATGATGATCATCATCATCATATATTATTATCTTTTCCTAAAAAATTGAATCTCATACTAGAATTGCTAATTCAACTTAGTATTTTAGCTCATCAAATATCATTCTATTTTTTTAGGCAAGGGAAAGGAATCAACTAATATGTATTAAGGAGATATAAATATCCTCAAAGTAAGATTCTGCTTTACAACTTTTGGATATATATAAAAGGTAAATGTTGTGAATGTTATAAATTAAAGGCTGTTGATATGTTCTAAATTTTCTAAGAACTTGTTTGCAACTCTATAATTTATTTAATAAATTTAATGATTAATGCTTTCGCATGACTACTGATGTTGTTATCATTGGATACTATAAAGAATGATTTGAATTGTGACAATTCAAATAGATGTACTTTCTATCTATTTGATTCTAAATATTAGGTGATAGAATTAGTAAAAGGAAACAAGTTCGTTTGAGTTTCCCACCTTTGCCTCGTCGCATGCTAAGAGGGAACAAAATGAGATAGAAGATCCACACAATTTCAGCATACTAGAAATAAGAAATTTAATATATATGTGAGATAAACAAGGGTAAGCTAAGAAGAGCACAAGAAAAAAAAAAACATATCTTACACACATGATCATAAAATAAAATAAGATGCCCTAAACACATATAAAGGATACTATAATTAGGCTAACAAAAAGTTTGGTAGAGTCAATTAGAGTTTACAATTACTTATCTATAGTATTACCTTACTCCTTAGATCTTGGAATGTGGAGCAAATTGCCTATTTTTATGTTTTATAGGTTCTATATAAAAATAATTCAATGGTAAATAAAAATTAGTTTTGTATGGATAAATTCTTATAATTTCAAATTCAACCCTTAATCAAGTTCAAGACTAGAGAAATCTAGCAGAGTGTATCTGATTACATAAATATGAGCTTGATTTAAGTGATTTCTCCCCATATCCCTCAATCTCCTTACTATTGTTTATTATTAGTTGAAACCTTGATACATTTTGTTGAAATTACTAAAATCTAATTTTCTTCGTTGCATTAAATTTCAAAGGTTTGTGTGGTAATCATGATCCGTAACTTTCTAATTTTTAATTCCAAATAAAATGCCTTTAAAAATTGAATTATATTTATTTTAAGATTACTTGCTCATTTCCTACAAAATTAACATGTTAATCACATGGATTGGTTGTATCTAAATCTGCATTAGATGTCGGATCTGCATTTTAAAACTAGACTCCAAAATATTCATTTAAATTCCTATCATACATTAATACCATTAACATACTACTAATTCAATAATCATTAAGTTTGAGATCTGTTTAAAATTTTAACTGCTAAGTTTGAGGTTTGCTTAAAATTTTAAGTTCTATGAGATGTTCAATATCACATACCCCCCGCATTATTGGTATTAACATGTTGCTAATTACAAGGGTATCACGTTTGATGTTCTGTTTAAAATTTTAACCTCTAATTTTAATCTTACAAAAGACAAATACAAAAATAATTGCTTCTACCTCTACTGGATATAATCTAAATGTAGGCATAATCATATTCTTTATTTAAACAAAAGCCTAAAATCAAATGTTATGAAGTCAACAAAAAAGCCTTACCCAACCAAATTTTATCAAGTATTCAAGTTGCAAACAGATCATCAAGAGCCAAAGAAAAAAAAAAAGCAATAGGAGAAAAGGGAATAAAAAAAGGAAGCATCAACTTACAAGTGTTCGGACAAGAAACTTCATCTCCATTTCTCTACAAGTGCGCATCAATTTCACAACAATTTGTTTCTTTCTAGCAGCACTGCCACTACCTGTTTCCACGCTAATGCAAAAAAAAAAAAAAAAATTATGCCTAAACATGTATGTACAGGTAATTTCACAAGAAAAATCAGAAAAAGAATGGAGCTAAGAAGGAAAAAAAACAGAGAATTGCTACATAGTATTAACAAAAAAGTCATGAGGAAACAAAATTGGCCCAACAACAACAACAACAACAACAACAAGCCTTAATCCCACTAGGTGGGGTCGGCTACATGAATCCTTCGTCTCCATTGTGTCCTATTATGTGTCAAATTCTCATTTAATTCGAGTATACTAAGATCATTTTTTATACATCTTAACCAAGTCTTTTTAGGTCTACCTCTACCTTTCTTAACATAAGAAAATCTACGATCTACTCTCCTAATCCATCGACGGCCGACGCTTTTTTAAACCATCTAAATTTCTCCTAATCTTATCTACCACTGAGTTACTTAACTTTTTCCAACATACTATTTTGCATTCTATCTCTAAGGGTAAAGCCACTCATCCAGAGCATCCTCATCTCTCTATAACACTTAACTTAGTCTTATGTTTTCTTTTAATGGCCAACATTCTGCACCATAAGTCATTGCAGGTCTTACCACCATCTTATAAAATTTTTCCTTAAGTTTAAGTGGAACTTTTCTATCATATAATAAGCCAGATGCATTCCTCCACTTCAACCATCCAACTTGAATTCTACTAATAATATCTCCATCTATTTCACCATCATTTTGAACACCTAAATATCTCAATCGCCACTCTTATTAATGACTTGATCACCCAAAAGTCACAACACTACCACTTCTTTCTACAACTAAAATTACACTCCATATATTCAGTTTAGATCTGCTTAAACGAAAACCTTTAGACTCTAAAGTTGACCTCCATAATTCAAGTTTCTGGACTCCTCTCTAGTCTTATCAACAAGAAGAATGTCATCAGAAAAAGCATACACCGAGTACATCTTCTTGTAAATGCCTCGTAAGAACATCCATAACTAAAAAAAAAGATAAGGGCTTAATGTTGATCCTTGATGTAATCCAACTGAAATAGGAAAATAGTTTGTCAATCCTCCTTGTGTTTGGACACAAGTGATAGCTCTAGGAAACAAAATTGGCCCAAGAGAACAAAATAACCGACTCTTTCTAGTTAACAGTAAACTAACAACAAGCAACATACATGGGAGCATTTATTTGAAGCTAACACCTCAACTTCTAAACATTGGCCACTTTAAAGAGTTACATTATTATAGATGTATAAAAATAATTGAAAAAATTTAATCAACTAATGGAAAGAAGAGAACTGAGCATGTATCACTAGTATGTCCAGAAATGCACTCATTGTCTCACATCTACAGGCTAATAATCCTTTTTTTTTTTTCCAAACCAACACATATAAAATGAAGGATGACAATAACTACCAGTTAAACTCGCCAATTAAATCATAAGAAAAAAAGTGAATGAAATGTTTCAAGTTTACTAGGTACATCAGGCAAAAATATCAGGAAAAGAAACCGATGTTTAAATATATGAAGTACATTATAATAAGATCCCATCATGAATGGGAAAAAAAGAAAATCATGCAATAAATATTCTAGGAACTGCCAATTATGCACAATATCAAATTCACCAATCATATTGTTAAGTCTAAATGGCAAGTATTGTAATAAGTGTGTTTTGCAGGCTTCAGTACCTTATTTTCCTAAGCATTAAAAACAAGTTGCATATTGAAAGAGGGCGAGGAAGAGCAAGTAACTTTTGGGTTTGCCGGCATTCTTGGGCAACATCACCTTCAAAGAGTACAAAATCATCAAATAATCAATAGAAGCTAATAATGATAACCCATATAAGTAATCATGATGCACATTACCAAGATCACCAGAAGAATTATACATTTCTCTAATTCTAGACTTGCTAGTTCCACATGCATCTTCCAATGCCGAAATAACCAGACCACCACCAATATTCAATTCCTAGCTTCAAACGGAATATCATATTTACAAACTGATGTTGCAAGCAGATTCTTGTTGAGAAACTTGCTGGGAGAAGTAACGTTAAAACTTTTAAAAGAAAATAAGAAACATACAATAATCAATGGATATTACAATAGCAATAAATAAAATAGAAACTCACAAAGTTGATTAAGCTCTCAAGAAGGCCAAAATATTTTACAGAGAAATTTGATATATTATAAAGAAAGTGTCACCATATATGACTCTGGAAGAACAAGCAATTAACTGCAAGCCACAAATATAAATCTAGATCTGAAGGGTTCATTGTCAAGAAAAAGTGAAAATAATTTTACTTTAAGATTTCAATTCAGAATGCTTTTCTATTGCATTGCCCTTTAGTGGCATTGTAACTTTAATTTGTTCACAAAATATGCAAACGAAAGCTCATGCACCTCACCTTATTTACAATAACTTCAGCAAAAAAACCAGAATAAGCCTATGAACTCAATATAAGGAACTAGGAAGCATACCTCCCTCAATACGTGCAAAATAAATAAGTGCATCGCCTGAACTAGAACTTATTGAATCTTATATATAAATATAAGAACCAATAAGTTCAATCTCAATATGCAAACCACCCTCCATACATGCAACATAAAAGGAGCATATCATCCTAAGCGTGAACACTCAATAGTCCTTAGGCATATATAACATATATATATATATATATATATATATATATATATATATATATATATATATATATATATATATATATATATATATATATATATATATATATATATATATATATATATATGTATGTATGTATGTATATATATAAAGAGAGAGAGAGAGACTTTCTCTCCCTAAGAAAAGAATCATAAATCGATGTTAAAATTAGGGGCATGCAAAATTTCAAGAAACTTTAAAATCATACGGCCATTAATTGTACTCACAAATGATGCCTCATATTGCACTATAAAATAATTGCAATTTTATAATGTAAAGACTTAAATAGGTTGGAATAAATTAGACGGATATTAATGATATCTTACATATATTGGGCAAGTTTAACTGATTAAATACATAATAAAATTAAACTCTAAAAAGATCTTTTATATGCCACTCAATTATCATTGTATTTTTATCATGTTTGATCAATATTTTAGAAAGGTCATCTATATGATTTGTATTTTAGCAAGGTGGACCCAAGAGAAATCATTTCTCTTGTTATGAATAGGAGCCTCTCCTTAGTTCACTTCCACCATTCCACTTCACTTAGCCCATTGAATGCGTTCTTGAACATTTTGACTATTCAAGAAAGTTTTAGAGATAGGATGGGTCTTATTCACACATGAAGAAGCCACTGAGTCCATTGCAAGTCGCCTATAAATTCTCGAGTTCAATTTCTATTCAATTTAGTTATTTTAATATTACTTGAATGACATCTGAGGTTCTCATTTTTTTGTTATTAATTTGCATTTTTTATCTTTTACTTCAGTATGTCCATAAAGTTCTATTAGTTGACCATTATAAGTCGCTCACGCCTGGCATCTGTCCCACAAAGGAGGTACTTATGAGAAGTGATGGGTCTACCGAAGGAGGAGTGCATGATGTGTGTCATAAGACACTATGATCGTAGTCTTCAAAATCCAACATGCCAAGAGAGACACGCATAGGATATTCGCACGAAAATTTTGCTATGTTAAGAAAAGCACACATAGAGCTTATCCATTTTGTCGCAAGCAACACATAAGTTTCTCCGTCATGTTAATAAAAACGCAAACAAGTTTCACTTGCCATGCTAAACACACTTTAATCAGAATTTGGGAGCTTTTATGAGATTGTAGTTTTATACATGTGCATGACAAGTTGATCGTTGGAGTTTTGGTTGGTGAGAGATCGATGTCAGGATGGTTGGGTTGGTTAGAGGAGATCGATGATGGCAAATGTCAATTTATGAGGTAGAGCCAAGAAGGAAGGTGGCAAAAAGTCTGATCTACAATTGGGTGAAAGAGGAGGTAGGTGGTTGGTTAGTCGATATCTATTTTAACAAGCTCCCACAACAATTTCCTAGTTTTTTAGCTGTTGAAAGTTTCAAATAGGGAGAGAGAGAGAAAGTGAGAGATGAAAATTGACGCGAGTCTAAGAAGAGGATGTGATTGTGGGAGGAGGGTTGAGCAATGGTGTCCGCATGATATGGTAGAGAATCGAGGGAGGGTATCAGAAGCCAATTGAGAGGGAGATATAAGCAACTTTTTCTTTTTAAACGTTAGGTGTGAACTAGTGAGAGGATGTAACAGGGCATAAGAGATGTGATGAGAAATAAGATATGAACTAGATATGAGGAATATTCAATAGCGATATTTGCGATATGAGGCAAATAGAGGGATTTGAAAGAAATTTTAATAAAATTTAGAAAAACTAAATTTTATATTCACTATTCATGAAATTTTTCATTGCTCGAGCATGTTGAATTATCCTTATCATCATGCATGCATGTGAATTTCTCAATTATTTTCTCATATAACAATGCTGACAATATTGGTCTCCTTTCATGACATTTTTTGATGTTTCGGATACGTTGACACTGCCAATTTGCAAAATGTTCAACAATTAGATGATTTTGATTATGATTAAGGCATTTTAAGCAACTTTTGTATACTTTTACGCCTCATATCCATCATTTTTATCTTATTTAATCAGATTTAATGTGGAATTGATATCAAGGTCAACAAATTTCTCACAACAAAAATGATGCATGTCGAGAGTATACCATGTTTATTGTAAATTGGTTAACCTTATGAATCTTCAACAGATCACTTAGATATTACGCTAAGATCTTGATTTTTCAGATCTTTGAGAATATTCACAAATGTCAATGTAAAGTGAATTTGAAATTTACCAAATAGGTTTTCATTATTGTTGATTAATCTCTGACCAATATTTGTCTCAACTTAAATACCTTTATTGAAATTTATCAATTGTTTTTGGGTAACCATAAGGTTAGGTATAGAATTTATATATATTTTAATTTAATTGCAATAACTTGTTGAGCAACTAGAGGCTGTTATTAGCTTTGTACTTGACAATGACATTTCATTTTAAATATTTTAGGATATAAAGTTCTTTCTAGTCCATGCGTTGCAATTTAACTGCCTTGGTGAAAACATTGACCTGATTTGTCTTTATTAACTTGTTATGAAAAAGAACACGCCTTGTGCCCTATGCTTTTTACTTTAGTGTATTTGATGAAAGATATGAGTCATAGACCTAACTCTTAATGCTTATATTAGTCGATGGAGAAGAGTCATTAGTCCATGCTTAATGCTTTATTGACATCATAATTCACTTAGTTTAGCCTTAGCTTTATACAAAAATTTAAGATGACTATTTTATTTTTGTGATTTATGGTTAATCAAACCTAATGAAGCAAGGAAATTTATTTGGTATTTGGATTATACTTTTTAGACTTGTAGGTAGAAAGAAGTTGATGTTTCAATCTAATGATCATGCCAAACTCGACTTAACATCTTCTTGAGCAAGGATAATTCCTTTAATATTTTCTTGACCAGTTGACCACTTGAAAATACCTCCATGATTTGGGTCACCTAAACTTATCAAGTTGGATAGCTTAAAACATGACAACTCTTACCATCAAACTGACAAAAAAGGGGCTCTTTTAATGCAACTAATCTTATGAAGAGTTGATCAAAAGAGTTATCAGCGACTCAACCATATATTAGGCATATTGAGTCTGATCTTTTTGACCCGCTTGAACCAAAGACTTGAGATATGAAAGATTTATCTTTTCAATGTCTTGTTAAAGTTTACAAACTTGAAAGTCTACTTTCTTAACTTTTAAGCTATTGAGACTTGTATATTTGAGAACCTTCTTAAATACAAGGATGCTTTTTTGAGTGGGGATTTGCCTCTTTGACTTTGCCTTGCCCATCAATCAATTGAGAAAGATTTTGGGGGGTCACTAGAGTTCATCAAATCAGATAAACTCAAAACTTGATAATGCTTGTCATCAAATTGACTTTTGGGGGCTCTCTTACTTTGGTCATTATTATAGCAGTCGAGTAACAAAATTTATCGGCGACTAGACAATATCTAGGTATGTTAACTCTGTTTTAATTGCGTGAGTCATAAACTTAAGCTATGAAGTCTTTATGTTTCTCCAACTTGGTTTAAGCTTGTAATCATGGGAGTCATCTTGTCTGACCTTTAAAACCTTGGTGAGTTCGAGAGACATGTCCCTAACTTTGAAAATGTCTTGTGTACATCCTATTTGAGAATGAATTTTTTTCTTTCCGCACATGCCACTAATTGTGACTTGGTCGCATTATGCATTTATTTGAAAATCTCAGCATGAAGCACATTATCAACTCCTAAATAAAAAAAATACCACCCTATCTTGTAGGGAGTGAAAAAGAAGAACCATCAGAAAGAAACGACTAGCTTTAGCAAGTGAACATGGAGAACTGATGAGCAATGACTAAAGAATACGATAAATAATGAGGAAAAAGCAAACAATCATGTATAATCATTGTGGCATAATCAAATCATTCAATATGAGATTTAAAAGAAGCCAAGCACGCACCTCTACAACATTATGCAGTGAAGTGGTATGATGCTGACATGCTTTGCTGCAAGCTTGCACTTCACAGATAAGTTATGTGTGAGGTTAGTGCATCACTTTGATTCACTCATAAAACAAACTTTTAACAATGCTGCTGGCATACATACATATAAGAAAGAAAGAATAAAATTGTAATCATGTTTTCTGAATTAAAATTAATATAAAGAATTATCTTCTCTGGAATAATTTAACTTGATAGCATTTTCCTCAACAATGGCTTTATTGACAAGCATCGAGATCATTTTACTTCAACAACAAATTCTAATGTACTTCCGCACTGCAATATAGTATTGAATTTGCGCTGCATCATTCTTTTAGATGGAACTAGTGAACAACCATTCCTTAAAATTTCCGTTGCACTTAATCAAATTATGAAACAAAGAAACCACAATATATTGTTTCACTTATATATATAAAAACTGCTGCTGCACAAGTAAGCTCGAAGTTAATATAGCTTTCAGCAATTGTGTTCTTCTACATCAAAATGATGAAGAAAAAAAAAGCCTCAGTTTAAGAAGATATTACAAACCATGTTTTCATGATCAGCAGCAATCCTGTTTGTGCATAGATATACTGCCGGCAGTACATCAGCAGGTGACAAAGAAAGCAAACTGTATAACATTAATAAATTATAAGGACAACTATTTGTCCATGAACGCATAGATGAAACCACTGAAATCTCAGGAAAGTAATAAAATGAAACAATGTAACTTTTCTCAGCAGACCTTCTGAACATGTTGCAAAACATAGCAGAGGTTTTTATCTTGCCCTTTTCTTGCTCTGCCAATTCATAAGTGCGAGCCAAGTGGAGATATGGTGCAGGCTCCCCAGCCTTCCAGCACGCTGCAAGAAGGTATTACGAAGTTTTTTGTGTTATATAGTTCTCAAAAACAAAGAAAAAGATGCAATACCAAAATGACCTAAACACATTTCATGATTAATGAGCAAAAACAATAGATGCATAAGGTTATTAACAAATGTGAATAAATTAGGAAAGAACAATAGAAACATGGCCGATCACAAAAAGTCTCACCTCCTTCAACAACAACAACAGCAACAAGCCTTTATCCCACTAAGTGGGGTCAGCTACATAAATCCTTCATCTCCATTGTGTCATATTTTGTGTCAATTTCTCATTTAATTCAAGTATACTAAGGTTGATTTTTATACATCTTAACCAAGTCTTTTTAGGTCTACCTCTACTTTTCTTAACATAAGGCAAATCTAATGCATCTACTCTCTGGCCGTCATGGGCCTGACGCTTTATGTGGCCAAACCATCTAATACTCTCTCTAATCTTATCATTGAGCTCCAACTTTTTCCGAACATACTCATTTCACATTTTATCTCTAAGAGTAAAGCCACTCATCCCCGAGCATCCTCATCTCCGCAACATTAATCTTATACTTCTCTTTTATTGGCCAACATTTTGCACCATAAATCATTGCAGGTCTTACCGCTATCTTATAAAATTTTTCCTTAAGTTTAAGCGGTACTTTTCTATCACACTAGGCTAGATGCATTCCTCCCAACCATCCAACATGAATCCCTAATAACATCTCCATTTATTTCACCATCATTTTGAACAATAGAGCCTAAATATAGAATCGTTCACTCATTTTAATGACTTGTTCACAACACTACCACTAGAACTTCTACAACTAAAATTACACTCCATATATTCAATTTTAGATCTACTTAAACGAAAACCTTTAGACTTAAGGTTGACCTCCATAATTCAAATTTCTATTAGACTACCTCTCTAGTCTTATCAACAAGAAGAATGTCATCAACAAAAAGCATACACCAAGGTACATCTTCCTGTAAATGCCTAGTAAGAACATCCATAACTAAAACAAAAAGATAAGGGCCTAAAGTTGATCCTTGATGTAATCCAACTGAAATAGGAAAATATTGTCAATCCTCCTTATGGTTGGACACAAGTAACAACTCTAGTATACATATCCTTAATGACTTGAATATAACCAATATTAACTTCTTTCTTTTCTAGAACTCTCCAAAGAATATCTCTTGAAACTTTATTATAAGCTTTCTCTAAATCAATAAATATCATATGTAGATCCTCCTTACTTTCTCTATACTTCTCCATCAAACCGCTTAACATATGTAGATCCTCTTTACTTTCTCACCTCCTTCAAAAGGAAAAAAAAAAAAAACTTGCACTAAGGGCTGTTTGGTTCAAAAAAAATATGTGTAAAGAATGTAATTATAAAATGAAAATAATATATTTGGATTACTTTAGATTGTTTAGTAAAAAAACTCTACATGAGTTTATTTTTCTTTGGTAAAATAAATGCGGTAAAGTATTTTTTGATTGTGGGGCGTGAGCGTGGGCGGTGACCGGTGGCTACGGTGACCGGAGGCGGTGGCGGCATGCATCGACAACAGCGGCAAGGTGGTGTGGCGATAACACTTTATCTGGGTGTATTTGGAATTAATAAATCGGCGAATTCCAATACACCAAAATGACCTTTTGTAATGTATTACATTACATCCAAAAAAAAAAAAGTAAAAACCCATGTATTTACTTTACTTTACATAAAATCTTCTTTCCAAATAGCCTAAATAAAGTTCATTATCTCCTATAGCACTAATTGTAAATAAATGGAGGATTCAAAAGCTAATCACACGAATAAGGCTAGTGATAATCAAGATGTTGAGCAAAAGCATTTGATTTCATTAACAAAAGGTACAAACCATGTTCAACGGGTGAATACTTTTCAATTGGCAACAAAACATTTATCACATTATTATCATCATTTGATGTTTCCCCTTGTAACATTCTGGGAAGAAGATCTGGTTTCTCTGCAGAGAGAATCTTCATTTCGTTCATGAAACTAATTGCATGGCCATCCAAAGGGATGGTGTGAGATACTTCTTTAACAAGAGCATTATCAGAAGTACTGTAATATATATCCACTGCTAAATCTATGTGGTATCCATTAAAAAGCAGCATTTCTCCATATAAAGTTGATACTTGAGAGGCACATGAGCAGTAGAATGGCGACAAACATCTGTCTGCAGGGGTTCAGCTTTACCAAAGAACTTTGTTATTGTCGATTGCTTTGACCCAAAGGAATCTAAAGTTGGAGAAATTTTCCCTTTCTTTTTTGACCTACTATTGGTGCTAGAAGCCTTTCTCTTTGTTGCATTAGAATTTCCTATATCAAGCTTCTTAATAGCCCTGTTGTTATTGACTTGAACTAATACCAACAAAACCTAGGGCTCCTTCAGAAATTTTCAAATCAGAAGTAGGTATAATTTGATTATTTGATCTTATTTGAGAATGAGTAGGTGGTGTTGAATCATTTGAGTGATTATAATACTCAGTTTCACGTTCAAAAAAATCAGAAACTGCTTGAACTACATCACCATTGGCGCATCTAATCAAGCTCAAAATCTGATCCCCATTCACCCAAGATGGTAAGCAGTGCCGAAGCTCCTCCATTGCAGCTTCCATGTCCCTTTCCTTCATCAAGCTTGCTTCTCCTATAGCAATTTTTTCACCTGATTGAGCCATCATAAGAGCTAAATCTTCGTTTCTTTCTGTATCCACAGGTTCAGAAGGGTCATTCGTGCTAGTAGAGTTAAAGTTTTCACTCCTTTCATCAGTTTTCACAGCCTTCTGATGGAAGGGAATCAAAAAATCATGCTTGTTAGCTGTTTCATCAACCAAGCCCCTAAAATACTTCTGTAGAGACACTGCATGCTTCCCATCCAACTTCTCCGCATCAACACCAACAGTCGGGACAACACGTTTCGGCCTCAAAAATCTCACATACTCTCTAAGCTCATCGTAGCTTGAATGCTCGCTGTATGGAACAAGATGAATCTCAAGAGATTCCTTGACCCTCACAGCAAATCCATCCTTCTTCGCCTCATACATCCAACCAGTTGAAACAAAACCTACAGCCTTTGAATAACCATTCTCCACCATAATCTCCCTCATTTTCACATAATTTGGTCGGAAGTAAGGCCAAACCTCACCTAACATATTCCAACCAATCACATGAACATCACTAGCTGAAGCATCCTCAGTAAAAACACCAATATCACCAAACCCTAAAACTGACAAAATCTGCATCTTCCTGCTATCTACATGCACCAGGCAATTGCATCTTTGAGCAATCTCGAGCAAAATCCTTTCTTTTCCAACAATATAGGTAGCAATAAGAAACAATACTGATTTATCTGATCCGTGATTTTCTTCCTTAATTCTCTGAACAGTTTTTACGACATATTCAATTGATTCTTCTTGCGAGGGGAACACAAATTTAGGATTGCAGTAAGTCGTATCCACGAAAACAGCATCAGCGCCCACAAATTTCTGTAAGATTGGGTCAAGTTTCATCGAGTCGCAGAATCTGAAGTCCCCCGTGTGAATATACCTGTCTGTTCCAACTTCAAAAAGGAATTGGACTGCACCAGGACAGTGATTTGCGTCCACCAAAGTGACATTAATCCCATCTATCGTGACAGTCCTGTTAACGGATAATGGATAGACAAAGAGAGGAGACACATTGAGGATCTCCACGACAAGCGAAGCGGTGGTCTCAGAGCAAAATATGATACCGCAGTGCCAGTTAGGGCTCAAGCCAGTATAATGGTCCGAGTGGAAATGGGTAAGAAAGTAGGAAACAGAAAAATCTCCGGCGGTGCGGAAGCCATCGACGATGAAGCGGGAGTTGGGAATAACCTTGGAAGTCGGAAGAAACGAAGGGAGAGTTGGAAGAGGGGAGCAATGGGAGAGTAATTCGAAGGACTTGGGCGGCAGCAATTGAGGCGATTCAGCTGCGAACGTGCCGAAGGAGGAAATGAAGAGAGAAGAGGTCGTTAGGGTTAGGGCTTCAGTATCCATGAGAACTGTAAGCGAGTATGAGAGCCGATAACAGAACGGTGAAGAATCGAGCGCCAAAGACGGTACGCTGTCTCGCAGATTAAACGTATACCATTCTCATATTTATTTATAATTCATATTTATTTTTTTCTACAAATACTATCAACAAATTCTAAAAAAAGGGTTAATTAGATGGTTTGATATGTTTTTTTTTAGATATATAAAGAGATAAATATATTGGAGTTACATAGATTGATAATCACATATATGAATTGCATATATAATTAATTATATTAAAATTAATAATATTATATCGCAATATAAATTGTTTTTTTTTTTCATTTTATTATATTGGATAATATATCTAATCTCACTTATTATGAAATACATGAAGTTTATTAATATTAAATATTTTAATAATTATAGGCTTTATAATAATTAATATAATCATATCAATTATTATAAAGAGTAGGGCGTCTATTAATGAGAACCAAAGCGAGATGATCATTATAAGCACGCATCTGTGAGTGGTGCATCTGATAATGCTATTTTTATGAATAGGATACGAAGAAGTGCGATAAGCATCATTGTTAATGATGACATTTCTTCTGAGTTCAAAATTGTATAGAAAATAATCATAAAATAAATAAAGAGCAAATCATGTTTTTTGATTTATTATAACTACATTAACTCAATTAATTTTTGAAAGATTTACATACATACCACACAATTCTTATGTATTTGCATATCTAATAACTAAACTTAGATATTTACTTATATAACACTTTTCTATGCTTAAAAAATTGTTTTCACTTTTTAAAAATGAGTGATGATAATATTTTTTATGTTATATATGTAAAAATTAAAATTCAGGTATTAATATGTAAATACATAAGAATTATGTGGTATGCATGTAAACCCCCTTAATTTTTTTTATATTTGATTATAATTAATGAGAATATTTAAATCATTTCATGCTAAGAATTTAATTTGATATTAGACATTTATTGATTGGCTCATATGATATATATATATATATATATATATATCTCTATCTATCTATTTATATCAATGTTTATTTATTAGACATGCCCAATAGCCTAATTACTCATCTGACCCACGGGCTTGCTTACATTTAGCCCGCTAGGAGCCCAAGAAAGACAACTTTACCCCCAGTAAGCCACTAACTGATTCACAATGCTAATCTTTACTAATATTTATTAATTGATAATTAAAAAAGGGAAAATATCACATTTAAAGTTTTTTGTAAGCTACCGTTATGAAATTTCATAATAAAATAATTAATTAAAATAATATTTCTTTACCATTTCTCTATCAGCATTACTTTATTCAAAACTTAAATATTTATTAATTAATGCATTATTATATATTTTTTTTCCTTCGCATGGAGTAGCACAATATTTTTTTTTTTGTATTTATTAATTTCTTATAGAAAGATAGGATTTAAAACTATATAATAATGGCTTCTTTATCATAAAAACGACAAAAAAATAAAATAAAACCGTATGTCTGTAGAATTATTTTATCTTTTAAAAGACTAACAATGCAATTCTTTAACTGTTTTTAATTGTTTTTTTTCTAAAATATTATTTTTAATCGTATCGTTAACGTTATGCTTATATTTTATAAGATTGCGTATTTGATTTATGAAATTAAAAATTATAAATTTTTTTATTTAAATATTACTAAGTAGATATCTTTCATCACCATGAATTTGTATTGTAAGTGCAATAGCCATAGTTTTATAAAATTATGATTGGAAGAGCAAACAATATGCTTAGATGATGTTTTAATTACATATTAAAAAAAATTAATATTATCATATTAGCTAATGCTATAGAGAAAATAAAAATAATTAGAACATGGAATAAGTTCTATATTTCAATATATAATATTTAAATAAGATATTTTCAAATTTAATCAAGGATCATTTAAACTTAAATTTTGGTAATTTTATAGTTAAAATAAGCATCTTGGTGAGGTAAACTTAATATTTTAAATCTAGCTTGAACACAAGTTCAAGCTTTGTTTAAACCTAGATTTAAATCTTATTTTAACATAGTTCAAACATGTCCACAAAATTTGAGCCTCCGAGCACCATCATATCCCATCAATGTCACTTTCTAACCATAACAAATTCTTGTTGTCCTTCACATGTTATGGGATCTTGTAGGCATGGCTTCTCTTCTCATATCATTCATTCCTTCCAAGATCCCATAGTGATATCAAATTCTCCTTCAAAGATCATTAGATCCTATTGATGCTTCTCTTTTTCTCTTTCACACACCATTGAATCTCATGGAAGGCAATTCCCGATCATCCCAAACTTTTGTTCTCCGTGACGCATCGCCAAATTCTATCTACTGAATATCCATCATAAATGCCTCTTCTCCTCTACAAGCTGCTAGATTTTATTGATGCCTCACAGAGTCTCAAAAGCTCATTATTCTTACCATTATTGGCTTGTAAAGTAGCTTCGTGTTCTTTCGTTCATTAAGTAATCGATTCTGAACAATATTTTTAAGCTTGATTTATAAACGAGTCGAACATGATCAACCTGTTGTTTATTCGTGTTCGGCTAAGATTACCTCGAAATTAATAAATCTAATCAAATAAATTTTTTTGAAATTTTATATAAAATATATGTATATATTCATATAAATAATATATTATTAATATTTTATGTTATATAATTAATTAAATTAGTTAATAGAAAATTTATGGATTAAAATTCAAGTATAATAAAAAATTTAAAGTAAAGTTAAATGGCTTAAATCTTATCCATTCAAAATTTAATCAAGGGTTATTTAGTATATAACCCTACTTATAAAATCTCAACACGATTTACGAATCCCCTGTCGCTCGATCCATAAACCTAATATCTTCTCTTCACTCTTCCAGGTTGCTATCTGTGACTACTACTGTGAGTTTGAGAGAGGCCTCGCTAGGATTTGATTTTGGTCATCCCTCGCTACCTCTCACCTCAAAACTTCCTAAGCCTCGATCGTCTGTGTTTGTACATATGCTTCGTTCAGTTACGTATTGCTTTCTCTTATTTTAAGGTTTCATTTGATGATTCTTTTTTAGTTATTTATGGAGAAAAGCTGAAAGTTCATCTTTCTCAGTTTTTGTAATGATGATTATACTGGTTTTATGATGCATAACTATATGGGTTGTATTTCTAGGGTTTGCGGGTTTGGCTTATTTGAAAGTTTCATCTATGTGATTGTGTTTCCATCATGCGTGACTAAACTTGCATCTTAATAATTTTATTAGTAATGATGATTACATGAGTTTTATGAAACAAAATTATATGGATTGTATTTCTAGGATTTGCGGATTTGGTTCCTTTGAAGTTTCTTATATGTTTCCAACTTCTTATACGCAAATGCCGCATCTTAAAAATTTTGTTGGTAATATTTATGTTGTTTTGAAAGTTCATCTATTCTTCCGTATTTAAACTTTGGATATTTTTGCAGCTTCACATATTTATGCTTATTGTTTATGGATTGTAAGAATTACTAGTGAGACTTTTTATTTTCGAATTCAGTATTTTGTGTGACGACTGCAGCTTGGGCCTTCTGTTTGGCTTCTTCAGGCATCTTATGTAGTTGTTGATTTTGTTTGATTGTGACAATATTAAGCTGCAGTGAATCAGTGATGTCAATAAATTTTGTACTGCTAGCGCCCATATATATGCAACATTGCTATCTTATTTATAATTTATGGAGTCTTTTGAGAAGTGCGAATTTCTTTTATAATTTAGTTAATTGTATTTGTCATTGATGTTTATTAGAGGTAATCAGGTGACTAGATGTTGAAGATTGTTTCATGTGTGAACTCACCATAAATATGAGTTATATTAAAACTATTAATATCAATTATGTTTTAAAGCAAATATTCGAGATATATATATGTGTGTGTGTGTGTGTGTGTGTGTGTGTGTGTGTGTGTGTGTGTGTTTGAGTGTAATTTTATCAATTTGTAGAGAAAGTTACACTTATGTTACATGAATCAAATATATAATTTCAAAATATAATTTATTATATAAAATTGGAGAATCATTAAAAATTACAAAAATATGTAATTTATATAATTTAGATGTAAGAATGTCAAAATTTTGGTGAGTGAAAATTGGGTATTCATACATTAGAAAAAATAATTTTAATCATACAATAGATTTTAAAAATCCACACAATACCATTATAGTAATAATCAAATAATTTTTAATAAAAATAATTTTAAGGGTCGTTTTTAAAATTAAATTAATTTAAAGGCAGTTTAGCACAAATTTTTTTTTAAACTTGTTGCGTGCCAGAAAACCAGTCATGGTAGAGTGAAAGTTCATGCCTATTCAAGCCACTTGTAATTAAAGAAGCGACAAGTGACAAAATTTTAACGTGGAAAACCTCGAAAGGGGAAAACCACTCAGTAAAAGCTTCCACTTTGTGTCTGTTTGAGTACAAGTCTTCTGAGTGCATATGAGGGAGGAAAAAGCCTATATAACGATCAGTTGTAATGGTTCTTTGTAGTAGGTGGAGATCACGACAATTAGCGATGAAGGTGGTGGTGATGGTAGTTGATGATGGTCGAGCGGTGTGACTTGCTTAGAGGATCTTCAAGCTTCAGAGGCTTCTTCCTCCTTGCTGCTTTTCTTCTTCCTTGTTTGGACTCTTCCTCTTCTTCCTTGTTTGGGTTCCTCCTCTTCTTCCTTTATGGACTCTTCCTCTTCTTCCTTGTCTGGACTCTTCCTCTTCTTCCTTGTTTGGGCACCTCCTCTTCTTCCTTTATGGACTCTTCCTCTTCTTCCTTGTCTGGACTCTTCCTCTTCTTCCTTGTTTGGGCACCTCCTCTTCTTCACTTGTTTCAGCTCCTCTTCTTCACTTCACTTCACTTGTCCCTTCATGTGAGGAATGAAGGCCTATTTATAGATGGGAGGAGGGGCATTCTTGGAAATTCATGTAAGACCCATACCACTCCCCTCGATCGGACGGCTCATGATGATTCCTTTGATCATTTGATGTATTTTGAGCATTTGGATGCCCAAATGAAGTCGGAATTATGAGATCTTAGGCTCATTAGATCCGGCTCGTCGAGACGCTCGATTTGACTATAAACACCCCATATTTGAGAGTTGTTTTGGGATTTAATTGACGTCAAAGATTCCAATGATATTTTAAGTCTTGATCTCGACGGTTTGACTCAAAATCATATAGCTTTCGACATCAAGATTTGTGTTTTGACTAGTGGTATTTTGAGAGCCATATCAAAACTATTCATAATAGTTTTTTTAAATATTTATAAGAACATTATCAACATAATTATACTACTTATTTTTTTATTAAATTCTCAACTTGTAGATATTTTATTTTTTAATCATTATTTGAATAAATATTAAATAAAACATAGAAAAGATAAATTGTATGATCAGTATTTAAAAATAATTAATGCATATTAATAATTAACTATTTCTTTTTTACCTTTCATTCTTATCAAAATTTAATCTAAATAAAATTTAAAATTCTTAAATATATATTTAAATTACTATAATAAATACAAATTCATCCATTCTTATATTACCACTAGCCTCATAATATTTTTAATATTATTTTTAAATTTATTTTATGATATATATCATTAATTATCATATATAATTATTAGTGTAGAATTTTATTCTTAGATCAGATCTTCCATAAAATTTCAAAAAAATTATCCACAAAGGGATATGAACACAGGGGTTATACGGAAAACCCAAGGGGAAAACCAGGCCTTCGCCTCAGAACTTTCAATGTGTTCAAAAGATACTGGTCCTCGCTTCTCGTTAGTTGAGAAAAGGTATTACAGGAAACAATATTCAGTGTAGAAAATAATATCTGGCCAACTCCAACCCAAGGGAGAAGTTTCCCAAAAGAGAACGGATCTTCTGGGAGCAACCTCTTGATCTTCGAGGAGAAAAGAGCGGCAACTGGTCTTTTCTAGTCCTCCTGATCTCCGGGCGAAGCTCTCGATCTTCGCACTACTCGGTGGTGGTGGTGATAGATCGGCCAAGGTCGACCGGTGGTTCTCGAGCTCTGGTCTTCAATCGATTCCTCCTCTAAGGTGAGAATGAGGCTCTATTTATAGATTTTTTGGGAGTGGCGTGCCTTGTAAATTGGTGGAAAACTCCAACCACCCCATCTGGACTACCCATGATCCCTCGATCGACGGTGTATTTTGATGATCCGGGTGCCTTAATGATGTCGAATTGGGTGATCTTGATTCGTTGGATTCGCCTTGACGAGCCGACCGACTATAAATATGTCGCTTTTGGTGACCATTTCAATCGTGATCCATTTTCATGCCCCGATTGATCCGAAGTCGATGAGCTCTGACGACTATGCTTGATGTTGCTATGTTCGCCTCATCGAGACTCGCTTGATCAGTTTGAAATCGGTGATTAGATCAAGCATTAAAAATGCCTTGAGATTCGCGTTGATCGATTAATTTTCGAGGATGTATCGCTCTTCTATTTTGGGTGACATTATCTCGCCATCCAAAAAATATATGTCAAATACTTGAAAATAGCAAATTCTTCAATGAAATTGAGAGTCCATCAACCGCGATTTGAGAGAACAAATCTTCATAGAGTACAAGATTATAACTGAAGTCTGGTCGCGAAATGCGCAGGTGGTATGTGCGTAGATTGAGGTTACGATCCATCCGCAAATTTGAGCTGGCGCGGCGGCGCGCGGCTACAATGCATACATCACAAGCATGCTCATGGCAGGCGAGCTGCTACGCAAGAACGCTGGCTGGAGGGTCACGATCTGGCTCACGCGGAAGGCTGGGTCGGCATGGCCTGGGCTGAGGTCTGGGTCAACTGGTCGCTGGGCGGGTCAAGCGTCGGCTTGCCACGGATTGGGGCGTCCGCTTCGGCGTCGATCTTTGCCATGGTCGGCTGTTTTGCCCGAGGTCCGGACGGTGGACCGCGGATCGCAGCATGCACTGGACGCTGCATGCTGGTCGCCAAGAAGTTCGGGATGCCTACGTCCGAATGATCTGTTTTGAGCTTATTTTGAGCTGCGGTTTTACGCTTTTGCCCCTGGGGTCTATAAAACCCCCGTGGCAAGGAGAAGCACACCTCTCCTCCTCTTCTCCTCTAGAGTGCATAGCCTCCCCGGTGGGAGTTTGGGCACTCTGATCCACCTCACCCCAGCTGAGTGCATCCTCCGGTGGGAGTTTGGGCACTCTTCGATCAACCCTCCTCATCTCCACTGCCAGAGTGCATGCCCTCCCCGGGAGTTTGGGCACTCTGATCAACCTCTACCACTCATCTCCACCAAGCTGAGTGCACCCCGGTGGGAGTTTGGGCACTCTTCTTGAATAATTTTCATCTCGATCGTGGAGTTTGTGATGGGTGAGAATCTTTGAAAGAGACACGTCCCTTGTAAATAGGCGCACGAGGAACCTTCTAAAAATGGGAGGACCAAGATTCGGGAGTCGCCGATCACGGAGACACATTGATCGCTTCAAAAAAAATATTATTTTCCAATGATTTGGTTCTAAGTGTCCAAGAAGTCCGATAGCAATCTCCCGGGTATTTCACCACTTACGAGATGAGTTTGGGCGCTGGATTGCTTTCCATCCCCAGATGATCGCCATTTTGTCAAGATGCGTTTGATTTCCCGCAAAGGTGGCAATGACGATCGCGGATGGGACTTATAGTCTTTTCGTGGCGCGACCTGACTACATCGATTACCTCGCACCTGATGTGCAAGTTTACTCATGCACATGGTCGATCACCGCAGAGTCGCTACCTGACGGATTCTCCCAAGAATTGGGCAAGCGATTCTTTTGTGAAGAATGACTGGTCTTCGAGAAATGGGGAAAGTCGAGAGATTTACCCATTCCCCTATAGGTTGGTGATGAAGATATCCTGCGGACGCTGAAATTCCAGAATATTGAAGATCTTCGATTGAGATTCGATATATCGACAGATTTGTGCGGGAGGAATCTTTGTTCGAGGCGGCTTTCTATTCATCCCGCTTATGCAATGCTGAGAAAGCCCAACAAAGAGGTTTCCACCGATCTCCCAAGCTCCCGCTTCTTCCCGCCAGGGACCCGCCTCCAATAGAGAAGAGGAAAAGGAGAAAGAGGTGATGGTGATATCGATACCCAAAAGAGTCCCTTCGAGTAGTCGCCCCAAGGATCTTCATTCCCGAGGTGTTGAATCATTCCGCAGTCGTCGATGTCAACTGAACAATCCTTCGCTCATCATCTTTTATTTCCCATTTCCTGGTGTTTAACGTAATTTTTCTTATTTCAGATACTGAAGAAGCAAGAACTTGACTTCAAAATGAACATCAGGTGAATGACCGAATTCGAGTTCGTGAAGGTCAAGTTTCTCCATGGTGAATATAAGATATGTGAGAAAAAGAGATGTGGTTGAGAATCAACTTGATGAGTGCAGACCGAAGTGACTCACTTCTCTTCTTTCGCCGGAAGTCAGCGGACTCGGGATGAATTAGTGGAGGCTAGAAAAAGAGGTTGTTGGAAAGGATCCAAGATCTTTCGAGAAGGTGTCTTGAACCGAGAGTTACGCCGCTTTCAGAAAGAGGTCGCCTTATCTCGGTAGGCGATCACAGTCGCGGAGGACTTCAAGAACTGACATTCAAGAGTATCATACAGATCACGTGAGGCCGAGACCACTGATGTAGAGGAAGGCTTTGAGCGGCAGGTGTTGATGAAGGCTTCATCCGAGGTTTCTTCAAGGGGACGCTTGGTGATCGCAGTTGAGGTCCTTCTTTCTCCTAGCCTAGCTTCCCACCCTTCTACGACGACGAGGATGACTCGATAGTTCTTCATCATCTACCGATGAGACCATCAAGACCGGTAGTTGTAGTTCCTTTATGTTGCAATGCTTAGTGTTGTATATTATTGGGTTGATTGACTTGTATGTTCTAAGAAGTATTAATAATACAAAAAATTATTTGTGAATATTTCGAGTTGTGTGTCAAAGCCGCATCGATGATAAAGATTCAGAAGAGATCATCTGAATTTTAGGGTAATTCGATCTAAGATCATTAGCTGCTACTGATGACAAACTAATATATTTATGAGGTTCTCGTAACCTCTCGATCTATCCTAGGTTGTATCTGAGGCTTACTGATGATGTTAACCGTTATGGAGAAAGTGCGTATGAGGATTGCCAACTTATCCAAGGTTGTTTATCGAGCGCTACTCGATGATGTTAACTCTAGGAAGATCTAAATTGAATCGGGATTTTGACCTATCCGTAGATGACGTTAACTGATGGAAGAGGTCGTGGAAGTCCACTGACCTCGATCTATCCAGTTGTATATCTGAGCACTGATGATGTTAACTGTTATGGAGAAAGTTGAGGCGATATGAGGGATTGCCAACTTATCCAAGGTTGTTTATCGAGCGCTCTCGACGATGTTATCAGATAGAAGATCTGAATTGAATCCGCCGAGATTTTGACCTATCGGTTGTGTATCTGAGCTTACCGATGATGTTAACTGTTATGGAGAAAGTTGTGCGCCTATGAGGATTGCCAACTTATCCAAGGTTGTTTATCGAGCTGACGATGTTAACTCAGATAGAAGATCGATCAATTCCCTGGGATCGATCTTACTCGAATGAGATACAACAATAGTTGCATCTCTTGAGTCGTGTTTTAAAATGCAAGCATAAGCAAGAAAAAGTCACAATAAGTATGAGAACTTTAACATAGATAAACATAAATCCAAACAACTTGATGCCAAGGTTGGACAATAAGTATGACAAACAGTATCGATAAATGTTTAATTCGATAACAACAATTGCAATACAAACATACACGATGATAATGTTTTCGATTAACTAGAATAAAAAAGTCGATGCCACCGGTAGTACTGAGGTTTGTAGCATTCCAGGTACGTGGGAGAGTCTTCCCCATACTATCCTTAAGCTTGAACGTGCCAGGCTTGATTTTAGACACCACCACATACGGGCCTTCCCAAACTGGTGAGAGTTTGTTCTGTTGTGGGCCTTTTCCTGCTGAGTCGAGACTTCTGAGGACGAGGTCCCCAACAGATATTGGTCGTGGCTTTACCCTTCGGTTGAAACCTCGAGCAATCCTTTGTCGATAGAAGCCATTCTGAGTGTCGACATGTCGCGTCTCGCAGAGATCCGTGATGGAATCGCTCGTCATGCCGCAAAGTTATGGGTTCTAGGCTCTGGACCCCGATGTCGACCGGAATACCGCCCACAAACACGACGCTTTCTCCAAGAGGGTCCTTGATGTAGCGGTAAGCCCAAAGAACATTGATAGTTCTTGCCCATTGCCCCTGGTTCGGCGTGTCTTTAGCCCTTTAGTATTGTCCTATTGGTGACTTCGCCCCATTTGCCTGTGGATGGGATACCGGTGGGATTAACCGGATATGCAGCCTCCCGCGTAAAGATGTGAATGTCTTTCCTGTGAACTGCGTCCCATTATCGGTGATGATTTTTGCTGGAATGCCGAAACGACAAATAATATTTTTCCAGAAAAATTGCTTGGCATTTGTTTCGGTGATTTTGGCCGGTTCAGCTTCCACCCACTTCGAAGTAATCAACAAGATTAAGATTATGAATTCGTCAAAGGGCAATGGGAAAGGGTCCCATTATATCGATCCCCATTGAGCAAAGGGCCATGCTGATTGTGGTGAGTTCTGTGATGGTGTAGTGAGATTGGAATGTAACGACACTTGTTACACTTCTTTACAAACTCCAATGCTTCTTCATTCATTGGCCAAGAAAAAACCTTGCCTCATGATTTTGAGAGGCTTTTCCTCCCAAATGTTCACCACAAATTGAATGAACCTCTCGCATTGCATCCTCAAGGTGGTGAGACACTTTAAATAGGCCCTAAGAAGGACCCAGTAGAGTTCGCCACCGACATGGTGAAGTTCGTTTCACGCCTGAGACGGATAGATCGGGGTCCGCTGGCAAGGCCCCGCTTTGAAGAAAGGACATGATCGTCAATCCATGAAGATTCTTTGGGTCCTCCAGAGATTGTATCACCCAAGGGCCTCAATACCGGGAAAGTGGATGTCCTCTATGTATTTTCTCGAAAAGATCTCCGCTTGTGGCTAACTTGAGAGGGCATCCGCCGCTGCGGTTCGCCCCTTAGAATATGAGTTATCCGATGGGTCTCGACCGCAAGAAGTGACTTTGCCAAAAGACGATCGAGCAAGTCGCGATGATGGTATCAAGTCTCCTTCAACTCGGTGGCCAAGTCGTGAGTCCGTAGATGGCTAAGTTCGACCTCACAAATCCGAGGCCTTACCCCCGCTACGAGGGCCTCAGACCCGACATTATTGGTGGTCGGAACTTTAGTCGAAGTCTGCACTCTAAAGTTATTTTACTGGGAGATAAGCAAAATTCCTCGCCTCGCACCTGGTACAAGCTCCATCAACATACAATGTCCATTGATTTGTCATGGAGTGATGAATGATCTGCTCGGTGGTGATGGGATGGTACATTCTACAACGGTCGCCAGCACTTGTGACTTTATATCGACGGAAGAAAATGGATGTCAAACTCTCCAAGCTCGACCGACCACTTCATCAACCTTCCGGATACATCGCTTTGCGTAATAGTTCTTAATGGAAGATGAGTGACGCGATGGTGCGCGTAATTTACTGCAGGCCAACGCCTTATCGCTAGGATAGCGCCCTTCAGATCGAAAGAATTTTGCCGACATAATAAATGGGTCGCTGAATGAATTCTCCTCGACGACGGAGCTTACGCATGAGAAGAAACAAAGAAGATGATGTACGCCTTCTCCTTGATAGGCTTTGATAATGAGGGGAAGCTAAATAGACTAAGTTGCTCAAAAGCGACATTCGCCTCATCTACGAATCCATTTCCTGCACCCCTTAAGATTTTGAAGAATGGTAGATACTTATCTCCGAAGGCCAAGAATCGTGATAAAGCCGCAATCCTTCCCCAAACGCTGGACTTCCTTGATCGTTCTTGAGGTGACATGTCCTTGAGTGCTTTTATCTTCGGGTTGGCCTCTATCCCGCCGAGTGACCATGAAGCCTAGGAATTTCCTGAGGAAACTCCAAAATGCACTTGCTTGAGCCGCATCTAGTGTCAAGAATGTCAAAGCACATGTGCATCGTAAATATGTGATATTTCCAAGCTCTTTCACCAAAGATATCATCAACATACACCTCCATATTGCCCTATAAGATCCTTGAAGATCTTATTCATAAGGCTGATATGTTGCTCCAAAGATTTTTAGTCCGAATGGCATGACTAAAGAGAGTCCCTTATCTGCTTGGAAGGATGTTGCTTCCTCATCTGCTTTGTTCATCCCGATTTGATTGTAATAGGCATCCATGAAGCTCAAAGATCTGATGTCGATCGATCATCGATAATGGTCGAAGGGAAGGGGAAGCTATCTTTGGGCATGCACGATTAAGGTCGTATGCACATTCTCCGCAGATTGGCCTTCGACTAACACTACGCCCAACCGTGGGGTAGTAGACTTCTCGAATGAATTTGACTTCCGTAAGTTTGGTGATTTCTTGTTCTATGACCGCAATCGCTCGTGTTTAAGGTTTTCTTTCTTGACACCTTGTAGGTTGAGTCAACTTTGAGGGAGAGTGCGTAATGACTCCAATGCCCAATATCGATGCGCCTGCAAAGATATCTTGATTTTACGTAAAATCTACGATTCTGATTGATCGAGCGAACGATCCCACCTTCACCTTCGATGGATCAACTTCGAGATAGGAAGACAAATTACATCTTCAACCTGAGAAGCCCTTCGAGGCATCCTCATCTCGTAGGTCAAGTTCTCGATGTTGAGGGTTACCGACGAAATGGTCGGGCTTTGATTGATAAAGACGCTTATGATTCCCACCACTTACCGATGCCACCGGTGTCGGAATTTCATCTGAGGTGAGGCATGTACGATGTGACCGCCAATATGACGGAGAGGTCTCCCAAATATATCAGATTGTGCGACTCGCACTTGACTACAATAAATCAAGTGGGTTGTCGGGAAATTCCCCAAGAGTTACGGAAGACGATTGTCCCTTCCACTAATACCCGATTATCAAATCCATACAAGGACCGCCGGTTGAAGCTTCTCTCTTCTATACCCATGCCGAGTGGAGTAAAAAAGAACATCAACCAACTCCCATTGTCGATCAATATCCTTTAATATTGAAGCGGATCACCCGACCGATGACAAGGGATCTTGATGTGGGATGCCTCTAGATCTAAATCATCAAAGGTGATAGAATGGTCAACCCGAGACTTCTTCGGCTCGCTCTGAAGCGGCAATGAATATTTGATAACACCGCCCTCCCGCAATTGTTTATTCTCACCGCCGGTTCCTTGCCCCCCTCAAAGATTTGACGACGGGTTGGTTTTGTATAAACGGCCTAGATACCCCGACGATAGTCTTTCAATCTCCTTCGCTTGGTGGCACTCTGGTGCCCCCGCGAAAAGTGGCGAATTTCTTGATTTCCACCGTTTTAAAGGTCGCACTGACACGCCATCCTCTTCAATAAAGGATGTTCGCATGACGGTTGAGAGTCAGATATTTCCTCTCCGGTCGAGTCATCCGAGGTCGCCGAGGAGGTTTTGGGGAGGTTGTCTTCTTCGAGATGTTTGAACATCATCTTTGGGAACCTTCCGCTTGCCGCCAGGTTCAACTGGTTTGAGCACCGATAGCTTCGTCACGGAGATTTGTGCCTCTATTCGTGGACCGTGTAGCATAGAATGGATCTCCGCATTAATGATGAATAAGTATCCGGAGTCCTCCGAGAAGCACGCCTCAAAAGTTCTCGATCTACTCTGACGGCGCTCGAGGAGAACCTCGAAGTATTCTTTGAGGGACTCTCCATCGCTCATGGATTCGAGAGATGTGATGAATCCGATGATTCTCTTGTTCGCCAGAACTGCTCTACAAAAAAATCCGAAGCTCCAAATGATCTGACGGACCCTTAAGTGAATAGAACCGGCACGAGCCCGTCTTTGAGAGTCTAATACCGACACAAGACAGTCATTTGCCGAATGTGCATGATCGCTCAAAGTGATCGATATGCTGACGGACGTGCCATCGTAAGGGTCCATGAAGCTTGAATCGCCGAATCGGTATCATGAGATGATCTCAAGCGGGACGAAGTTTGGAAGAGGCGGCGGAGAATGGATCATTCGATTGTCACGGGAACTCTTCCCCGCACTGCCGCCGTAGTTCATCACAGAGGTGACGCGGGATAGAGCAGGTGGCGATCCGTAAGTTCGCAAGATCCGGATGTGGTGCCGCGGTTCTCTATTTGGATCCCGATTCCTGCAATCATTCTCGTGAAGAAAATCTGATTATGCCGAGGGTCGCGGAACCTCGGCTCTTCCAGCGGTTGGAACGCTTTTGCCGGCCCTCGCAGAGTCAAGAATTTCGCTCGGGAATCCTCCATCCTTGAACGCGATCTTCCAAAGAGGGCCCCAGACCCTCACCGGGACGTAAGTCTATGTAGAGAAGTGTTGGAGACTTGCCCTGATCCAGAATGAGGAGCGCTGGAGCAAAACCCCGTTTACCAACCATAGTGGAGATATAGCAATGGGGGAACTGTTGTTCCCACAGACGGCGCCAAACTGGTATGCTAGAGAATTTTATTCCGGTAGATGCGAGATCTTCGTCGTAACCCAAAAATTATCCAACACACAAGTGGATATGAACATGGGTTATACGTGGAAAACCCGGGAAAACCACGGGCCTTGCCTCAGAACTTTCACTATGTGTTCAAAAGATAGGTCCTCGCTTCGTTAGTTCGAGAAGAAGGTGTGTTACTAAACAATATTCAGTGTAGAATATCTGGCCAACTCCAACCCCGGGAGAAGTTTCCCAAAAGCGGCAGAATCTTCGGGAGCAACCTCGATCTTCGTGAGAAAAGAGCAGAACCGGTCTTTTCTCGATCTCCTTGGCGACTCGATCTTCGCACCTCGGTGCAGACTCATGATAGATCGTCGGCCAAGGTCGACCTGGTTCTCGAGCTCTCTTCCAATCGATCCTCCTCTAAGGTGAGAGAACGAGGCTCTATTTATAGATTTTGGGAGTGTGCCTTGTAAATTGCGGAAAACTCCAACCACTCCCATCTGACGACCCGCATCCCCGACGGACGTATTTTGATGATCCGGGTGCCTTAATGATGTCGGAATGTGATGGACTGGATTCGCTCGACGACCGCCGACCGAATTACGCTGATGCTATGTTCGCTCATCGTGATCTCGCTTGATCAGGCCATAAACGGCACGATAGATCAAAGATTAAAATGCCTTAAGATTCGCTTGACGATTAATTTTCTGATGATGTCAATAATAATAATAATAGTTTTAAAGTCATCTTATAATATTAGGATACATTTTAGATGGCATACTATATAACAATATACATGTAAAGGCCTCCTCCGTTATCGTGTCCATGACGGTCTCCTCGACCTGGACAATTTTCATGTACCTATATTAATCAAGCACTCAGGACCATCATCCATTTTCGGTTTATGACCGCCGGCATCTGAGTACCGATTTTATTTGCCTCCTTCCTGTAGCCAGGAGCAGCCGACGCATGTCTTGGTCTTTGACTACCGAGCCGAGCCGATCCATCGGAAACATGGCGTATACGGCGCCGAGCTTGAGTTCTTCATCAGCCGACAGAGCCAGCAGCCGTCGGCTGGCGATCATGGAGCAAAAATAATGGTCGAGCATCAGCTCCGCCGTCGCTGATGTGGCGCTGAGCTGGCGGATGACGCCATTAGGTAAATTACCTTTGGCCCATATTGGGATTCAATTATCGCCACGGAGAGCTACAGCAGACGTATATAGAAGGCAGAGGTGATATGGTAATTCATGCGGTAGCACAGTCCCCAAGTCCGAGTTTTAAGCTGTTAATGGGGTTTTAAGCTGTTAATGTCTGTTTATAAAGAGGAAAGAGTTAGAAGATTAGAATAACTGACAGGTGGCGGTTCGGCTCATGCAGATTCGACGGTCAGAATCATAGGTCGGGATAAACATCAACTCAACGCAGAACAAAGTCGACTCCTTCAATATTATATATAATATATATAATAATAAAATATTTTAATTTATTTTTTATATATAATAAATATTTAAATTTATATTATTTTTATTTTAAAATAAATTTGATAACTTCAAATTATTTTAGGGACATGTGGTCCAATTTATTTATGATATTTATTTATTTTATCATGTGATGTGCTATTTTGATGTTATGCTTAAGAAATTAATAAAACCAATGTGGTTGATAGTTGAGGGTTTTATAAATAAATTATTGTATTATATATATATATACAATACACAACTATTGTATGAGGAAGAAGATCTGATTGGTTATGAGAACTTATGATTTCACATATATATTATAGAGTGCATATACATTAATTTTTAGGATTTGGATTTGTGAATTATACACATATTTTCAAAATAATTATGGGTTTATAAAATGTTTGTAAGAGATGAATTATAAAAATACACAAAATACACAAAATACATCATATGATCAAAGGAATCATTTTGAGCCATCCGATAGAGAGGAGTGGTTGATTTTAATGTATTACGAGACGACTCTCCAATCTATAAATATCATTCTTTATATTATATAGGATAAAAGAGAAGGAGAGCTAAAAATCCTCAAAGATAATCAAATTCGCTCACTGCCGATAACCATTGTTGCATTCTGCTGTTCGCCACCGTATGCATGCCGTATCATACATCATATCGCTGCCATCTCCGTTCGTCACCGATCGTAGAACGCCATCATACTAACGCTTTCATGTTGATCTTAGTTTTAGACCATCCTCATCTTTTACCTAAAGCCATTAAGCCACTGCCGCTTATTACTTCATTCATCATCTACTAACACCGAACTGGCATAACTCAACGCGGATCAGAGTAACTGTCGGTTCCTGATTGGGATTACGCTCTTCTAATATACAATTTCAGAATCCCATTATCTGGAAAATTTGTACCAAACAGATACATAAGAATATTTCTACTAGCCCATTTTTTTCCTCTTCGAGATTTTCCACATAAAATTCTGAGTTTTTTTTTGTTCACTTTAAACTGTGTGTCTGGATTTCACAACAAGCGTAAACTTTCACTCTACCGCAACTGGTTTTCTAGCACGCAACAGTTTGACGCCGTCTGTGGGAAACTAATTCCCATTATTTCATCTTGTATGACGACCAAGTTTCCCTACAAGATCAAAACCACCATCGAGATGGAGCATTTCAAGCATTTAAAGAGCGCAAGTGAAGAATGAAGATTCATCAAATTTCGTTCCTTCAGATTTTGTCGAAAACTGAGGGGCAACTCTTAATCTCAAAAGATTAACCAAATCAATATTCTAGATATCTAATTGATTATCAGTTAGAGAAGCAAGTCAGCAATACCAATGAAAAAGACCAAGGTTAAGGAACAACTTTGGCTACAACCACAAACGGATGTTTAAATTGATTCTTTCATACAAGTTAACGCCATCGTAACACGATAAACAACCTTGATAGGTCAAAATTCTGGATTCAATTCGACCTCTTCCATATAACATCACCTGCAACACCGACAAACAACCTCGGATAGGTCAAAAATCTTCAACGGATTCAATTCAACCTCTTCCACACAGGTTAACGTCATCGAGTCACACTCTGACAAACAACCTCGAATAGGTCAAAAATCCTCAGTGGATTCAATTCAACATCTTCCATACATGTTAACATCATCGAGTCACACTCTAACAAACAACCTCGGATAGATCAAAAATCATCAACGGATTCAATTCGACCTCTTCCATACAGGTTAACGTCATCGAGTCACACTCTAAAAAATAACCTCGGATAGGTCAAAAATCCTCAGTGGATTCAATTCAACCTCTTTCATACAGGTTAACGTCATCGAGTTACACTCTAACAAACAACCTTGAATAGGTCAAAAATCTTTAGCGGATTCAATTCGACCTCTTCCATACAGATTAACGTCATCGAGTCACACTCTCACAAACAATCTCGGATAGGTCAAAGATCCTCGCGCCCACCGCCGCCATCGCCGCCGACTACGCCGGCCACCAGCTAACCACCGACGCCACCATCAGGCATCTCCAACCCGCTCTCCGATTATCTTCGCCGATGATTACTTCTAAACTCGATCGGTCCGACGAGTACAGTTGACGCCTCTTTCGAGGGAAAAAAATATCGCCGACGTATGTACCACGGCTTCATCGCCCAACGATCGGTCCGACGGTCATTGACACCTCTTTCGAGGGTAAATGGAGCCTTTGTATGAACTACGGTCTTGATCACCTTCAATCCCATCCGACAAGGTGTTGACACCTCTTCGAGGAAAACGAGCTCGATGAACCACGGGCTTCATCGCCTTCAACCCGCCTAACAAGGTTGACACCTCTCGAGGGAAAATTGAGCTTGCATGAACTACGGGTCTTGATCACCAACCCGGTGCCGCTTAACACCTCTTTCGAGGGAAAACTAGAGTATTGTCGTATGAACTACGGGTCTTGATCGCCTCCGAACCCGGTCGGTCCGATGAGGTCAGTTGACACCTCTTTTGAGGGAAAACCGAGCTGGCCAGATGAACTATGGGCGCCTCCTCAACGACCTCTTAAGAAAAAGGACACTCCAAAGATATGAGAAGTGTGCTTCTCCTTCTGGTTTTATATACCCATAGGCAAAATGTCAAAATTGCTAAAACTGCTCAAAGCGAAAATGGGCCAAACGAAGAATGGACGTTTTACCAGCGAATCTAACGCCGCAGAACACGCCAAGGTGGCCGCCTTCCAGCCCCACATTTAGCTGGCCGGCCGAGCCCCACCCAGCTGGGTCTGCTCAACCTAAGCTGACCGCTTCCACCAACGTGATCTGTGAGATCCCATCGCTGCTCAGGGACTGACCCACTCCTGAGCTGCCTAAACCGACTCGTGGTTTTACCGTCCCACACCGCACGACAGACTGACTGCTCACGTTCCCTTCCTTGGCCCGCCCAAATTTTCAAATGACTAACTGGCCGAGCACCCTTAAATGTTCGGATGAGTCCATAACCCAGACCGTTACCCGACACATTCATAATTCTCGATCCGCTTCAGATCATAATCTGTGTTCCCATGAAGATATGTTCTCAAAATGTATACCTACAAATTTCATTAAAGAACTTACTATTTTGAAGTATTCTACATATATATTTTTGGATGATTGAGATATTATCATCCAAAATAGGAGGACAACTCATATGACCTTAAAAATTCTACTAGTCGATGCACGAATCTTGATGTCGACAAAGAATCGATCAATCAAGACTAACCGAGATCGACACATTATCAATCGACTCTTAAACATGAAGTGTTTATAGTCAAATCGAGCGTCTTGATGAGCCGGATCTAGCAAGCCCAAGATCTTATAATTCCGACTTCATTTGGTCATTCAAATACACAAAATACATCATATGATCAGAGGAATCATTTTGAGCCGTGCGATGGAGAAGAATTGTTTGGATTTTGCATGTATTTCTGACACGCCACTCCTCCAATCAATAAATAACCTCATTCTTCATAGGCGAGCAAGAGAGGAGAGAGCTCTAAAGCAAAATTCTCCAAGCATAATCGAAATAACTGACGGTTAACCACCACGGTTGCCACCACCGCCGCCCGCCGCCACGGCTATCACCAGTCGACAGCCCCTCAATTATCGCCATCTCCGCCGGTTAGCATCGCCGCCGGTCATCTCGCTGACTACGACGCGCTTCATTGCTGACCGTCACCAATTACCGTCGGCGCAAACCATCGCTGCTACCGATCACATACGGTACCACCACCCGACGTCATGATTCTTTGGCGGGTTGTTCACCATCATCCTCTGAATGCATTTGTTATAACTTTGAGCGTGTTGTATGGCGGTTGTAGTGGATTCACCGGGATCGTTATCGGGAAAATTTTTGTCTTCACGAAATAAATACATGAGTGGAAGATTTCTTGGGCTAGGCAGCGGTTTTCCCTCTTTTGAGGTTTTCGTAAAGTGCAGAGTTTTCTTGTTATACTTTTAAATACTGTGTGTGTGTTGGATTTCATAACCAAAATTTGAGCGTGAAACTTTATTTCACTTAGTAGTTTTTTCTAGCATGCAACAAGTATAATTTTTATCAATTTGTATAGAAAGTTACACTTATGTTACATAAATCAAATATATAATTTCAAAATATAATTTATTATATTAATTTGGAGAATCATTAAAAACTATAAAAAATATGTAATTTATATAATGTAGATGTAAGAATGTCAAAATTTTGGTGAGTGAACAATGGGAATATATAATAGAAAAATAATTTTAATCATACAATAGATTTTAAAACCCAGACAATACCATTATAGTAATAATCAAATAATTTTTAATAAAAATAATTTTCAGGTCATTCTTAAAATTAAATTAATTTAAAGACAGTTTAGCACAAATTTTTTTAAACTATTCATAATAGTTTTTTTAAATATTTATAAAAACATTATCAACATAATTATACTACTTATTTTTTTATTAAATTCTCAGCTTGTAGATATTTTATTTTTTAATCATTATTTGAATAAATATTAAATAAAACATAGAAAAGATAAATTGTATGATCAGTATTAAAAAAATAATTAATGCATATTAATAATTAACTATTTCTTTTTTACCTTTCATTCTTATTAAAATTTAATCTAAATAAAATTTAAAATTCTTAAATATATATTTAAATTACTATAATAAATACAAATTCATCCATTCTTATATTACCACTAGCCTCATAATATTTTAATATTATTTTTAAATTTATTTTATGATATATATATTATAAATTGTCATATATATATATATATATATATATATATATATATATATATATATATATATATATATATATATATATATAATAATTTTAAAGTCATTTTATAATATTATGATACATATAGTTTTAGATGGCATACAATATAACAATATACATGCTAATGAAAGGTCTCCTCCGTTATTGTGTCCATGGCAGGTCTCCTCGACCTGGACAAGCTCTTCATGTACCTGTATTCCGCAATCAAGCACTCAGGACCATTATCCATCTTCCTCCTCGGTTCCGGCGGCGGCGCCACCGCGACCGCCGTCATCTGAGCTGCGGACTCCGAGATTACCTTATTTGCCTTCTTCCCTGTAGCCAGGAGCAGTCGACGCATGTCTTGGTCTCTGACTACCGAGCCGAGTCGATCCATCGGAAACATGGCGTATACGGCGCCGAGCTTGAGCTCTTCATCAGCCGACAGAGCCAGCAGCCGCCGGCTGGCGAGCATGGAGCCGGAGTGGACCAGGAAATAACCCTGGTGGTCGAGCATCAGCTCGGCCGCCGTCGCTGACGTGGCGCTGAACTGGCGGATGACGCCATTGGGTAGAATTACCTTTGGCCCATGTGATTGGGATTCAATTATCGCGATGGAGAGGCTACAGGAGACGTAATTCCCCATAGAAGGCAGGGGTGATATGGTAATTCGTGCGGTAGTCCGAGTGGAGTAATAAGGGGTTTTAAGCTGTTAATGTCTGTTTATAAAGAGGAAAGAGTTGGAAGATTAGAATAACTGACAGGTGGCGGTTCGGCTCAGCGCAGATTCGATCTGGTCAGAAGCCGGGCCGGTCGGGATGGGTCGGGATGTAAACATCAACTCAAGCGGAACGCAGAAGTAATGTCGACTCCTTCAATATTTCATATATATATAAAATAAAATATTTTAATTTATTTTATATATAATAAATATTTTAATTTATATTATATTTATTTTAAAATAAATTTGATAACTTCAAATTATTTTAGGGACATGTGGCCCAATTTATTTATGATATTTATTTATTTTATTATGTGATGTGCTATTTTGATGTTATGCTTAAGAAATTAAAAAATAAAACCAAATAAGTTGTGATGTGGTTGATAGTTGAGAGTTTTTATAAATATATTATTGTATTATATATATATATATATATATATATATATATATATATATATATATATATATATATATATATATGATATGATCCTAAAATTAACTACACGATATTGGCGAAAGCTCGATCTCACTTAGAGATCGGCGTTTATTATCAATCGACTCTTAAACATGGGTATTTATAGTCGAATCTTGGCGGGAATCTAACAAGCCCGATATCATAATTCGCATCATTTGAGCATTCAAATACACAAAATACATCATATGATCAAGTGGATCATTTTGAGCCGTCCAGATGAAGTGGGTGGTGCGGGTTTTGCTTGTATTTTACGAGCGTCGCTCTCCATCTATAAATAGCTCATTCCTCATATGAATGGGGCAGGGGTGTGTATTCGGATTGACGGATCGGTTTTTTAATTTCTAATCCGTTGGTTTGAAATTCATAATCAAAATCCAATCGTATAAGATTTATAATCCAACCAATCCAATCCAAAAAAAAGTTCGGATTTTCGGTTCGGTTTTTAAAAAATTGAAAATAATTAAAATAAAGAAAATGTTATTTAATTAAAATGATATATTTGATATTTCAGAATTCGTTTTATCATTTATGATTTATATTTTTTGAAATAGAAATACTCATATTTTTTGAAAAAGGTTTATTTTTTTGAATTATGATTTGAAAGACTTTGTCACTTTGTATTTAATAAAAAATAAATATTAAATTTATTACTTAAAAGGCACTAATTAACTCACACAACACCTGTAATATAATAAAATATATTTCTTAAAAAAGCTTTCTTCAAATATCTTTTCTTTCATACCATTTTAATAGCATAACACATTTTCCATTAAACCAATAAAATTTATATGCTAAAAAAAAGAAAATTTTCAATTACAATATTAGTATATTACAAATATTCATAAACATTCCACATTTAAAAAGAATTATAATTACATATCGCAATAAACATTCATGAACATTCATAAACATAAAACATTCATAAACATTTTCAATTTCTCTAATAGACTAATTCTCTTCCACATTTACAAAAGGAAGCATGATCAAGATTGCCCGCATTCGATGAAAGAGTTTCATTTTAACCTTTGCATATTTCTTTTTCAGCTAAAATGATAATCTACAAAAACGATATAAGTAGTTATTAAACTTTGATAAGCAATAATATTAAAAGATTTAAAGATCTAATCATCGATTAAGAGGTGGAAAGCAATAAATATAACAAATACATAAATATAAGAACTTTTAAGAAAAAAACGACAAGTTTACTGAGCTTAATGCTCATAGTTTCGATTAATGGCTTGAAATATTAAAGCTTTTATGATTGCATTAACTCTACTAATATTCTTTGTGGCAATTGGAGCAGGGTGACATATTTTATTATGATTAGAAATAGGAGATTAAACAAAAGAGAGATTAAAAATGAAAATAAAATTCAAAAGAAAATAAAGGCTCGGTCAAAAAAAAAAATTACTAAGAGCAACAGAATATGTGAGCATCCAAACTCCAGATTGGAGGGTTACAATCACATACAATGCTACCAGTAGTAGTAAATGAAATATAACATCAAAGCCATCATTGCCGAAATTGCCGCCAAACATTCCCAAACTGTACCGACAAAACCTGCCTCTGGATTAGTAAACATTAAATAACTCCACTAGCATAACAAATTACAAAATAATTAAGTACTCCATTCACATTCAGATTTCAGCCGATAACAAAATGGAATTGCATGTCAATGGATAACATAGTGATATAAGTAGAGCAATCCATGCTCACATATAACATCAAAACCATCATCTTTATAAACACTAACAGAGCGGTTCATTTATCAAAGGAAACACACACAACCAACACCCAACAAAGAGAGGAAACAAAAGAAATCCATAGGAGACCAAGAGGGCATCCAAATAACCATCAAAGGCTCAAAGCCACCACCAATCTGAAAAAAAAACAGTGGTTGTTAATAAATGCAAATGAAAACACCAAGATCACTTTTGTATGTCTCGTTCTCACCTAACATTGGTATTACATATTATGTTAATTTACCTTCCCAAAGGCATAACATCGACCCAAGGCCCCAAAGGCAAAATCTCCACCCAAAATCCCAAATAAATAGAAAGCGCAAAATAGTAGAATATAAGCACAACAACCAACAGAGAGAGGAAACAGAAAGCTAAAACCGAAGGGGACAAGAGGGCATCCGAAATAATCAAAGCCAAACCCACGTGACCAGAAAAAACACCACATCCAACACCAAGACCAAGATGGCAAGAAGCAAATCTGAAAAAACCAAAAAACATTGTTAACATGGTAGATGACTTTAACATTCAATACCAATATCAAAATAAGTAAGACTATAAGAGGATTCAATACCAATAGCCAATGTAGAAACATCAAACATCCAAGGCAAGATAACAACAATCCCAAGTCAAACCCGGAGACCAGAGAGCCAAAAGAAACCGGAAGAAAAATAACCAAACAAAATTGAAAAAAACCAAAGCTAAGCAAATCCTTAAGAGGCCATTAAGTTTAGGAAAAATACAACAGTAACTTGTATTATTTTTTTGGTAAAGAAGAAATAGAAAAACCAAAGCTAATCATTAATTACCACCTGACAACCAACAACAGCAGACATCAACTACTACTTAATAATTATCGAGCAACAATAAAAAAGTAAACCAGGAAAAGGAAAAACCAAAATATATCATTTCGGATAAGCATGTCGATATATGATATGAGTATATCTACTGTAATCAGTATGAGTGTATTTGAGTTTGTATCTATATCTCTGTATCTATGTTGTATCATTTCAATTCTTTACCAAAAGGTTGGATCATCTATAACCTTTGATAAATCTGAAAGAAAAAGAATTAATGCATAATATAGTATGGTAGTGATGTATGGCTGAAAAAAAAAGTGTTGTATGTAATTGGAAAAGTCTAAAAGATATAACAATACCTTCATCAAATTTATCAATATTGCGAATGTTCTCCTCAACATTGACTGGCTCATTTGTCCACTTTGCTCTCATCCAATCTTGGGCACAAATAAGAGCTTGCACTATTTTTGAGATAAAGAGCTCCTAAAAGCATCTAAATGACCACCAATACTAAAAGTAGACTCAGAAGCTACAGTTGATATAAGAATAGCCAAAATATCTCTAGCCATTTGAGATAAGATGGGAAACCTTGGAGCATTAACCTTCCACCATGTTAAAATGTTAAAGTCATCTTGCATAATTTTAGAGTCTTCAACCAAGTATTTATCTAAGTCTGTTTTACTCTCAAGATCATCTCTCCCATAATTATGCCTCTTAAACCTCTCAACCATCATATACTTTCTCCCCCCATCCCTTGGATCATGATGACTTTCAACAATATTTTATCTTATCTAAGGAGCAATTTCATCTCTATTCCTCTTAACTAACTTCGTCTTATAATCATAGAACATATCATAGCTTTTATTGCTCGTGCCAAATTATCCCCCCTCAAGCCGGATACATATCCACTACAAATTCAATATATCTAAGTTTGAACCTAGGATCAAGTACAACTGCAAGATAAATATTCATATTCATTTTATCAACACAACCCTAATACTTATCAAACTTTAATTTCATTTTCTTTGCCATGGTACTAACTTCAATATCATTATGTGATTCCCAACTTTGAAGCACACATTGGACCTCCGCAATCTCATGAAAGAATGTGTTTGAAGTAACATATAAGGAACCAGAAATGCACAAAGTTAGCTCATAAAATCTTTCTAAGAATGTTACAAGCCTTCTTGCATTCTCCCAATCACCATCACATGGAACTCCACCTCCACCATGATTTGCATCCACTTCCTTCTCCAACTCTATTCTAAATTGAGGATCAACCTCTTCATATCTCTCAAAAGCTTTTGAACTTTTTAACATCGATATAGAATTCCACCTTGTAGGTACATCCAAACACAACAAGCTTTTGCTTTTGTATTTTTCAATTTCAATGCATTCTTTAAATTTTTTAAGTCTTGATGGACTAATGTACCTCTTCTTTGCTCTTACACAAATCTACCAACCTCCTTAATTCCATCTTGAACAATAAGATTTATAATATGTGCAACACATCTGTAAGAACTTACAATCAAGAACACTTCCTCCCGTTTAGAAAATTTTTTTCGCAAATGATTGATAATATCATTATTGGGTAGCATTATCAACTGTGATTGTAAATCTTGCATTAATACCCCAATCAATCAAACATCTCTCTACCTCACCAACAATCTCTCCTCTATGTATATATGGGACAAAAATTAATGACTCTCTTATTTAACTTCCAATCTTCATCAATATAGTCGGTTAGACACATGTAATTAATTTTCAATTGATGTCCATGTGTGTTTGTCAAGCAAACCCTAATAGTTGAATCTCATAATATTTTTTTCAAAAGCATTCTTCTCATCTAAATAAAATTCAAAGCACGCAGTGAGTGTCCAACGGAAGGTATTTTAAACATTGGGCAACATTGAGTCATAAAATATTTGAACCCATATCCTTCAACATGTTTGAATGATAATTCATCCATAATAACCATGGCTGCTAAAGCTTTTCTAACTTCTTGATCAAACTTCCAAGCTTTGAGACCTCCAGTATTTTGTTCACCTTTGTCACTAGGTTGCAATACTAGTAGAGTTTGATATTTTTCCATGTTATGAGGATTCTTCTAACATACAGAAAGATGTGTCCGTAAAGTTGTAGTACCATTAAGCTTTGTATCACTATGATAAGTCTTCCCACAATAGTTACATTTACTCATCTTTTCTCCAATGGAACTATTAAATTTAGTAAAATGATCCCAGACATCTGATCTTGGTCGGACTGTCTTTCTTGTTCTCTTTTCAAAAGATGACTTGCTACTTGAAGCACTTGCAATACAATGGATATTATCTTGATTGATAGGTGTTTGATTTTGGGAAGAACCAATCATGCTAGAACTCTCTCCACAATGAGACATCTAATCAAAGTGTAAAGAGATCAAGTAAGAATAAGCCAAATGAGAGTACAAAAACTAGAAATTATATATGATACACCCGATCTTGATTATACCAATAAACCTATCATGAAAAAAAAATAAAACCACTTAGTAACTTTGGATGTATCAAATTTTCTCGCATATATGCCTTCTTGTCATGTTTTCTTCAATAAAATTGTAATTTTTAAACCCTAATTCGATGAAAAATATTACCAAACAAAGCATTTCATAAACAATGCTTAGGTAGTTTTTTGAACAAGGAAAATATTCTAACAAGTACTACTAGATTTCTTTGACAAATAACAAGAAAAGGTTATTAAATTTAACCAAGTATTTTAGATTAAAATTGAATAACACACATAAAAGCATTTATCGACAATAGTATATGTTCTTAATTGTAATTCAAATCTTAACTTTATCTTTTTTTTGATCCATTAATTAACCAAGAGATTTCAATCAGAATTTCTAGATGATAGATCTCAATTTGAGATCCATTTGCATGTATATAAAAACTACAAGCTTCATCCGGTATTGAAAGGAAGCATTTCTATGTCTAATATTTCACGAGCATTTCTATGTCTAACATTTCTGAGACATTTCTAAATAGAAATATTGAAGACATTTTATCGGTGATTAAGACACATCATCTTTATTCTATCAAATATATATAAGAGATCGATCTTGATCTCTACACATGCTCAAAGTAATTCTCTTCCAAATACAAATTATAACTTCAAAAGACAAAAAAAATATAATAAATTAAAACCACCATTTATTCGCTAATGTAAAATTTAGTAAGTTTGATTCAATATTGACCCATGGAAGTTCAATGCATAAATCTAATTCCGCTTTTAAAAATAAATCTATTTATGAGTGGTACACTGCCATCCATAAGTAACCTTCATGTACTTCAAAACTTATGCCATTTTCCAATAAATAAATAATCTAAAAGATCTAAATATTTCATCGTCATGAGGTAACATCAATGCTTCAACCTTCAAGCTTCAACTCTAATGCTTTAACATTCACATTTAGAATGCATTTTCCAAAATATAGAGAAACATGCTTTAGAAAAATCAACTATCCATTATTAAAAAAAGCAGCATGTTGTCTTATTAGTGTAATTAACGTCTATTCTTCCCCTTTGATATCGGAGAATATTTACCCAGTAAGCTTGAAGTATTTATCGCCCAAATAACTCAAGAATACATCATTGTTTGAAAGTTATCATATTTTAACATTCACGCGTTTAAAACTAAAGAGATATACATTTGCATAAATTTTGAAACAACAATCTCTTTGCTATCCTCATTAATACTAAATAACATAAAAATAACAAAACACTAAGACAAAGTTCATAAACTTTATAACAAAAGTCACAGAACAAATCAGCCAGCAAACATAACAAATAATCCATTACTCCATTCAGATTGCAGCTGATAAGAAATACCAGAACACTCGCCCTCGCCCCTCAAATCGAATAATAAACAATTCCAACTCCAACTCTCCAAGTCTCCAAACTTCCAAAGCATAAGCCACAAACAAAACACTAAACCGAATAAAAAGAATCCATGAGAATCAAGACAAAACCTGCATTGCTGAATTTAAGAAGAAGGAGAAGCGGCGCCCTTCTGATTGAGATGACGAGAGGCGAGAAGGAGAAGTCGAAAGAAAGAAATGAGATGAAACGAGCAGCGTCCTTGATAGCCCTACAATAGTCAGCGAGCAAAAGTCGAACGAAGAATTAGAGAAGTAAGGGATAAGACCATAAGACCGATAAGAGAACGGCCATGGTCGCTGGGAATCTAATGGGGATTGCCATTTGTCGATTGCCTTTGCCCTTTGCCTTTGGAGTTTGGCTTTTGCCCTTTCGCCTCCCTAGGACACTAATCGATTTTTTGCACGGAGACGAGCCGAGCGATGGCTAAGGCCAGTTCTAAACTTCGACATCCGACTATCCAGTTCAGTTCGGTTAATTTTGGATTTTGGTTTTGATATTATAAATCAATCCATAATCCAAAACCGAAATTAGCTAAAATTAAATCAAATCCAAAATAAATAAAATTAAAAGCGATCCAATTTAAAATTTTTGATTCGGTTTTAAATTGGTTTAAAGCAATTATCGCATACAAAGCAAGAGAGAGAGTCTAAGATCCTCCAAAAATCGTAATACGGTCGTCATGCCACCGTTGATTGCTCTCTATCTGTGATTCTTCTGATGACTTACCATGATTGTTCTTTCCTGGTTGTTCCGTTTGCTGATTGTTGCATTTATGGTGCTCATAGTTCATCATTCTTCTTATACAATACTGATCGTTACATCTTTGTTGTTCTTTCTTATACATTACGTAATCCTTGTAAGATCTTTATCAAATTACATAAATAAGCTTTTACTTTGGATAAGTAGTTTTCCCTCTTTTGATTTTAGTAAAATCAAGTTTTATTGTTATCTTTAAATATTATTGTCTTTGGTTCACAATGTAAACTTTTCTCTCATCGATTTTAAACTAACACACAATTATTGTGTGCAGAAAGAAGATTAGACTAGTTAATATGATTTCATCATATAAGTATTACGCCTACTCTTGAGTGCATATACATTAATTTTAGGATTTGGATTTGTGAAATATGCACATATTTTCAAAATAATTATGGGTTTATAAAATGTTTGTAAGAGATGAATTATAAAAATATTATATAAATATTTTTTTAAATGCTATTATAAGCATTATAATTTTTTTTCTTTAAAAAAATTATGAAAACTATATAAATAAACTTTGAATGTCACCTTCTTTTTAATTTTGACTCAATCTAACTCACCTACAATAAGAAGATGCCATAACAATTCAATAAAATATGCTATATGCGCACTTCACTTTTTTAGTGGATGTTACCTATAACAAATAATTATAATAAACATTATTACTGATGTAACTGCAAGAGACCGAACATATTCTATTTATTTATTTATTTATTTTTTGTGAGATGTTCCATCACTTATTTTAGATGTGATTGACTAATTCAAAATTAAACAGTGCCTAAGTTCTTTTCTGATTCATCTTCGAAAATCAAAGCCGTGCTCATACTCAACTGAGCTAAGGGGACAGAACATATTCTATTTTTAAAGCATAAAAAAAGCAGATTCTTTTATGCCTAATTGTTATCTTCTAATCTCCTTTCAAAGATTCCTAAAAAAGGAAGAATTTATATATATAAAAACATTAAGAATAATGTGATATTTATATAAATTTCAGAAAAAAAAAATAGATTTTTACGCTCAAATGAGTATAAATATGAGAAAAGAAAAATAAAAATCTCACATTTATATGACAAAAATTGATTTTCACATCTGCAACTCATCATCAGTGAGCATTCAGCTGAGAAATGAGAGACTGGGCGGCTTCCATTATAGCTTCAGCCTTGTTCGCGTTTCTGAACCCAGGAGTTATACTTCAGATGCCGGGGAGAAACAGGCCTGTGGATTTCTTTAACATGAAGACCAGCTGGGTTTCTGTCCTAGTTCATGCTTTTCTCTTTGGCGTTCTCCTCATGCTCTTTCTCATCGTTCTTCGTCCTCATCTCTATCTTTGATTTTGAGTTTTTTTAGGGTTCTGTTGTTTTCTTTTGTGGGAATAAAGATTTGATTTTGATGTTTTTGTTTGGTTTCTCATCGATGAAGTGTTTTAGGGGAGAAGTTTTCCTCGTGAATAAGGAGCATAGTTAGTGAGCCAACTTTATTGTGCCACGAGCTCAAGCTTTCGAATCATAAAAAACTTGAAAAATTTTTGACTCGAGTTGATATTGGTTTGACTGATCGGTAAAATATGCTCAGTAGCTGGTTTCATATACTATAATTATAGGTGTATCACATTATCATTGATAATTTATCAAATTTTTTAAGTGAGACTCTGCTCGTTTATACCCCTAATCAAATATTTGAATGGTAAATATTTTGTCATATTTATAAGCTTGTAATTTAACATTTATGCCTCTTAACTTGATCTTATCCTTCTACTTTGATAGATATTTGGCTATATTGATATAGTTTTTATCATTATGTTCACCAAGCAAAGCAAAGTCTCTATTTTATTATCATTAAGGACAAAATTTTGATATTTTATAAACTTATAAATTAATATCTTATAAATATGATAGTGATGCATCTTATCCTTCAACCTCGATATATTTTTGGATATTGTGATATACTTTTTATTATTAAGTTCATCAAATAAATAAAATTTTGATTTTTCTTTAGAAGATAAAATTAGGATCCATCTATTTTAGTATATATATATATATTTAATTTTCTTACCATTAAATAAATTTATCTCGGTGAGAGCACTTATTGTGAATGATGGAAAAAAAAAATTTGTTTGTAGCACAAAAGGAAAATAAGTGAGAGTATAGATGAGCTTATAGAAAGGCTTATAAATGTTTAAGTGGCACAATTATAGGATATACATCCATTATTTAATTATATTTATAATTTTTTTTATTTGATCTTTTATAGTCAAGGATGACCATGATAAGACAAAGCAATTTATAATGCATTTCTGATTTAATGATGATTATAATTGTAATTTAACATGTTATTAAGTTGATTTTGATTATAGAACTCAGAATTAGAGTAATATAAAATTTATGTGATCGGTGACTCGAGGTTTGCTTGATTATGTGCATTTAGTGATGTGTAATCTAGGGATTGTTTGAATTGATGAATTTTGAATGTAAAGTAAATGTAGATTTTAACTTTTTTAGGTTTGATATATGGTGCAGTAAAGTTTTAAAAATGCTGTATTTAAAATATATTGAAAAAAAGTTACTTTTAGTGCATTTTAAAGTAAAGTAATTGGGTAAATTCAAATATATCTTAGTAGTATAAAAGTTATTATGTCTAACGATCTTTATTAGTCCACGCCGGTTGCCACTCATCATTGGTACGCGCCACCGCAACTAGAATTACTTTACATTACATTTATTCTATCAAACATAAAATAAAAAAAAAAACTCATGTATTTGCAAAATTTTCAACCAAATATTCTAAAGTAATCAAAATACTTTATATCCATTTTAACCTATATTTCTTTTACACATTTTATTTTTAGGCATCTAAACAACGCCTAATTTTTTGCATTTTGAGAGTATATCTGAATTACATTTTTAATTAAATTTTGATGTATTTGGAACATATCAAATTCAGGTGATTTTCAAATATGTTGCTTACTATAAAGTGAGTTGCTCACAATCACTATTACTTACTGTCGGCCAGCCATTATTTGCAAACCATCATGAACTATAATTTTGGAGTATTTGAAACATATCAAATTTAGGCGATTTTCAAATATGTTGCTTAGTATAAAGTGAGTTGCTCACAATTACTATTACTTACTAACTGCCGGCCATTATCTGCAGATCATCACGAATTATAATCAATCACTAGTCGTCATCGTATGCTGTTACTCATAATTATTGAAACACTGATATTTTAGTTTGCATTGCCTGAATAAAAAAAAAGAGTAAACTCTAATATTTATTTTCAATCAAATAATTTAAATGTAATTCAAATATATTAGTTTTACCTTACAATTATATTTTGAACTAAATAGTGCCTTAATTTTTTATGCATTTCTAATTGCATCTCTTGGACAGGTGCAATTTAAGTAGTTTAAATGGGCTTCAATGGGCCTTAATTTCTATTCCAATACTTGCAGTAAATTTAAGCTCAAGCCCAAATCTATAATAGAATTCGGAGGATATAGATCGCTAGTTATTTATTTGTTTGGGCTTTTACATAAACAGTTATCCTAATCTCTTATATTTACAAATTAATCACTTTCAACATTAAAATTTCAAATTGACTTTAAAATATTAAAATTCATAACAAAAGCTCAACCTGTATTTTATATTTATATATATATATATATATATATATATATATATATATATATATATATATATTATATATATATATATTAGGTGATTAATTTATAAATTCTCTTATTTGATTTAATGAACTTGAATGGTCTTTAATAACTTATTTGACCACCTATCATAAATTGAAATATAGAAGGATTGCTTCAGCTCCTTTAGGGATGAAATGTGCATATAGCAAAATTATAAAAAAATATAGAAATTTTACAAATAAATCACTCAATATATATGCATTTATAATTTAATCACTTCCTTTATTTATTTTTGAACTATTAAATTCATATATTTGCATGTGCTATAATAAAATAGTTGTGAATTAAAAAAAAAAGAAAAATATGATTGGGCTTTTGTTATGAATTTTAATATTTGATTGTCAATTTAAAAAATTAAGATTGAAGATGGTAATTTGTAAATATAGAATAATAGGATGATTATGTATGTAAAAGCCCCAAAAAATTAATATTTATAAGATATTAAATTATATCACATAAAAATATAAGAAGATTTACATACATATCACAAAATTCTTATGTATTTACATAGCTAACACCTAAAATTAGATATTTACTTCTCTAATATTCACTTTTAAAAAGTAAATCATGATGATATTTTTGATGTGATATTGAAGATTATATATAAAAATTGAAGTTTAGATGTTAGATATGTAAATACATAAGAATTGTGTATGCATGTAAATCCCCCAAAAATATAATGGTGTCCCATAAGATATGCCATAATGAGTTTATATTATTAGAAGATCTATTCAAATTCTCAAAGAAGAGGATTTGACATTTATTCTAAGAAAACATTTTAATTAAAAAAATTGGATTAAAATACCTAATTTATATTAAAAATAAATGTAACATAAAGTTAATCAATCAAAATATTTATAAAAGAAGATGCATAATGAAACATATGAGTATATCAATGCACAATCATAGGATATTAATAGCAATAATTTTAAGTTATAATATGAAAATAAAAATAATAATAATATTATTACACTTGATACTAATTATATATAATTTAATGATTTAAATATTAGTTCAATATATATATATATATATATATATATATATATATATATATATATATATATATATATATATATATATATATATATATATATATATATATATATATATATATATATATATATATATTAAAAGAAGGGCCTCTTTGACAAATATAATAAAATGAAAAAATAGACCTAATAATGAATATGATGACATATGATTTAAAACTTAATATATCTATAGCCATTTTCTCTTTTGTTAATATTAATCATATTTTATTTATTTATTTATTATTAGAACAAGGTGGGTGCAAATCTAAATTTTTATTGTGATAAAATAATAAATCATTAACACTATGAAGTCATTCCAAGGATAATCAAGCAACTTAATATTGGTGTTAACATAATCTTCAAATATTTTCTATATTTTATCCCTTGATTAATTTAATTTATTGGAATTGTTAGTGTTATTATATTACTATATCAATATTATGACATATAATTATTACTTTTTTAAGATATTCTTCTTTACTATAATATATCTCATTATTGAGGATATTTTTATTATTATATCTTATATGATTTTATCTTCTCTTATTTATATATAAGTATATTTTTATTAATATATTATTTAAAAATTCAATAAAATCATTTGAATACTAGCTTTCTTTTTTAACATAATTGTTTTTATTAAAAGATGGATTAATATTATTAAAATAGCATTAAATTGTAAGAAATATTATGCAATGTTATTAATAATATAAGAAAGTAGAGAAGAGAAGGGAGAAGAAATAAAAATCTCATGAGGATGAGTTTTTAATAACATAGTTTGTGCTTTTTAATGATGAGATTGATTCAAATTAAATATATATATATATATATATATATATATATATATATATATATATATATATATATATATATATATATATATATATATATATATATATATATATATATATATATATATATATATATATATATATATATATATATATATATATATATGATTTAAATATTAAAATATTTTTAAAATGTGGGAAATATAAATAAAAATTAAATGTTAATATCAATATTTCTGAAAAATATATTATTTAAGGAAATTTCGATTTGAGTTGATCAGGTTAACATACGAGTTTAGTTTGAGTCTAAAATTTTGAAATATTTAATTTTTTTGAATTAGATTTGAGTTGACTCAGTAATTCAGATTACTCTTGATAACATGAGATTAACTCAAATTTGATCAATAAATTTGAATTTTACTCAGTTCTAATCTATTTTTGACTCATAGTTGACTTACAATAGATGTCCAAATTGACCATTAGGTTATGATCAGGTTAGTTGAGTTCGAGTTAAAATTTTTGATTCATTAAGTAAAATTTTTAGGTTTAGATTGTATTTATTCGAGTAGGGTCAAATTCGAGTCAAACCCAAATATGACCTGTTGGCTTGAATTTATATCCCTAACAATAACTTCATTTATGATGTGAAATCAATAGAATATATTTCATCATCATAAATAATAAATAATAGGACCATGATTAAGTAATAAATTGTAAAAGTTGATTTTGGCAATTAATAAAAGACAAATTTATATTCATATCATATAATTCTTATGAATTTATATATCTAATATTAAAATTTTGATATTTACATATGCATAACACTTTATTTATATATAAAAGATGTATTTCACTTTTTAAAAAATTAATAATAGAATCATTGCTTACTTAATATCAAAGATTTAAATATTATTTATCTAAATATTAAAATTTAAGTATTAAATATATAAATATATAAAAATGATGTCATATGCATATAAATGCCCCTAAATAAAAATATTATATTAATTATAAATAAATTTATAACATTATAATTAAATGAGAAGATTATTATTTTTTAATTATAAACTTGAGTTATATTTTCTATGACTCATCATTAAAAAAAAAAAAAAAACTATTGCATTAATTGTCAAAATCTGAGCTTAGAGGCCATCTTGTCTTCTTGTAAGAGAGCCAATGCCTTATTAACCCATCAGTGAGGAAAATCCACTTAGTCATATTATTTAATTAATTTTTTTAAAAAATATTATTTTATTAAATATTAATAATTGATTTTTTTTAAGCATTTGTCACACATGCCATTTATCAAAAGAGTTGGCGGTGAAAAAAAAAAACAAAGTTGTGACTTGTGAGAGAATATTATGATGTCAGCAAGGCAATAATTTCTTATTTCTTATTGAATTATATTTAGTTTAAAATAAATTTATAACTTTAATTTTTTTTTTTGCTAATAAACTTGTGTGAATGAATAATTATTTAACATTTTAATGATTTTTTTTAATTTAGTCATAAATTAAATTTTGAATTAAGTTAAGATTGGTCGAATTTAAGTGCGCTATCTTGCTTTGACTTCTATAATTATTGTAGAAATTATCGAAAAAAATAAGAAAGAGTGATAAATATTCTACGATATGATTATCAATCGAGTTAAGATAATCAGATAAGTCATTGATAGTTTGTCGAAGATGATTGGTTGATGGCGATTAGACAGCGATGGTTGGAAGATGATTGTCAGGCGTCGTTAAATAGATGACAGCTTTTAATCATAGCAGTTGTTGGCAATGCTCGTCGGCATCGATAATAATTATAAATTTGAAATTTTTTTAGGTGATATTTTGCTAATTTTACCCAAAAACGCTCAACATTTTATTAGAAGGTCAATGCAAATTCACTTGATCATAAATTGTTTTATATCATTTAAGTATCTTCATGACTTTAAAATATAGCAATCATAGGCTCGTTGTATTCTTCTAATCAAGACACTCGATTTGACTATAAATATGTAAATTCGGAGAACATTTAGTTCATCGAATAGTATAATCTAGTTTTCTACCATATTTTAAATACTTAATTTAGGCTTATTTATAATAGGATCGAATAATTTTACTATCATTGAGTTCATATCATTAAAAATATTTAATTTAATTTAATTGTAAGTTATGAAATTGGCTATATGAATCACTCAATAGAAATAAAAAGTAAAAAAATAATAATAATAAGAAAAAAATTTTATCCTACTATGTGGAGTCCGCTATATAGAACTAAATTGAACTGAACTATTAGATGATTATATTTTGATTTAATTAAATTTTAAAAAGAAAAAAAAATTGATTTTGTGTGTGTCTCTCTCTCTCTATCTCTCTCTATATACACACTTGCAATAATTTTATTTTTATTAATTGAAATCATATATTCATTGATTTATGGCCATTTCATTTTTCCCATAAATTAAACTTGAAATAACAATCCAAATAACTTTTATTTTAAAATAAAAAATCAAACTAAATTATAGAATAAATTTTATTCCATTTAAAAATTTGATTTTATAATAAATACCCAATATTCTATATTATCTATAAAATAAAATTATATACTTTTATATATTATATAATGATAATAATAATAATAATAATAATAATAATATCAAATATCAAAAATTTAAATTTTATAATTATTTTCAGACTGAAAATAATTATTTGCCGACAAATTAAGATAACGCAGGCAAATATGTACAGATATCCAATAATTGTGGACACAGCCATTAGAATTAAGACACGCAGATAATACAATGATAGGATAATACTTAGACACTTTAAATATTTATCAAAAACCCACTGTCTCTTGTTGGTTGGTGGGCATGAAAATCTCAGGACCGAGTTGAATCCTCCAGGGCGGATGTCTTTATCTTGATAGGAAAATCAGTGGGGCGACAGCGTATAATGATGAATAGGAAGATGAATAAGTCCCCACTCATTGAGATGGGTGGGTTGTTGGGTCCCATTCTAAAAAAAAAAATTTATCAAAATGATAATAATAATAATAATAATAATAATAATAATAATAATAATAATAATAATAATAATAATAATAATAATAAAATGGCTGCCTAAGTCTCCACCTCCCCTAAATATTGCTCGTCCTGTCATCAATAGAGCCACGTTTAGGATAAGTTTTATATTTTTATATTTTTTATAAGCATAATAGTCATAATATAATGTCCGCTAATATTTGGCACCTAAAGTTTCATATATATATATATATATATATATAATATTTTATTTTTCTGGATGAAAATAAAAATGTGTATTTCATTTAAAAAAATTGTGGAATTTATATATAGAGCATATAATTCTAATATATTTATATGTATAAAATTTTTATATTTATATAAATAGTATCTAAATCTTTAATATAATATCAAAAATGACATAATTATTAAGTTATTATAATGAAACCATTTTTCATGCTTAAAATATGTTATATTTATAAATATCAAATTTTTAGTATTAGATATGTAAATACATAAGAATTGTGTGTTATGTATGTATATTTTAATAAAAATTAATGATTGTGATATTTTGATGTAATATAAAGAATTTAGATGCTATTTATATAAATATTAATCGTATAGTTTTAGATGTGTAAATATAAATACCTGATTTTAGAGCGAGGGCCTAAACATCAAATATTAGATTAATAAATAAATGTCATAAATTTTATTTAGGGGCGGTTGATTGCTATAGTATAAAAAGAATACAATATAAAAGAAATACATTGGATTTGGATTACTTTAGGATTATTTGGTTGAAAACTCTACAAATACATGAGTTCATTTTTTTATTAAATTAAATGTATGTATGATTTATATGAGGTTGTAGGGCCAGCGGTGATGTGTGGTGGTGGCAAATGGCCAAGCACGGCAAACAATGATCAACACTTTATATTGTCGGTGTATTTAAATTATCGATCAATTCAAATCTGGCAAAATCTATTAATCATTTTAAATACACTAATCGTTGTAATTTTCTTTCTTCTCTATCAAAGTTAAATTCTGCGTTTGATTCTTTACCTTTTAAATACATGATCACAAACTTTAGATATAGTGTTGTTTATAAACTAATTAAATAACAAAAAAAATCTATTTATGTTCGAAGATAGAAAGATTGAATGTCACATTCATTGGAAAAGACTTAATTTCTTGTGTTGATTAAACAAAATATTTTTATTTGAAGCTCTTTGTTTGTAAGTTGGAGCCCTACATTTTGAAGTCTTTGTTTATTGAGCTTAATTAATTTAGAAGATATTCAAGAGTGGGTATGTCTCAATTATTGAGTGTTTGATAACAATTTTACTTTGTCTTGTTGGATGCTAGATTTGTGACATTAAATATAGAGAAAGAATGGTTTTATATGGCATTTCTTTGATAGATTTTACTATATTTATAATATTTTATTAGGATATGGAGAGAACTTAATATGATCTCTCTTACATCTTGAGCAAGGCTATAAGAAACTAAGTTCATTTGCATGCAACTTGAATGGGAGCATACCTTATATCCAATTATTTTAGGGTTAGGTATTAAATCTTGGGTCCATTTCTATATTAATGAAAATAAGTCACTAGTTCTCGTGATTTCATCGATAAATAATTGGTTCTTAATCATTAATTATTTTGTCAGATTATTGAAATTAATTGAAAGCTCGTATTATGGTTATATTAAGATATTATTTATGAATTATTTTATACAAATAGAAAATTCACAAATCTTTAAATTTATATTGAATCTTAGAAATTTTTAAGCAAAATCTCTCATATTTATGAAATTTTAGTTCAAATTCATGAAGTTACAACTATAAAACATTATCTTCCACAAAAGATTTCTAAGATATTGCCTTTTTTGTGATTTTTACTTCCAAAGCTTTTTTCCATAAAAAATAAGTGAAAATATATCATAATTTGCATAATCTTATGAATATCTTTTTATTGATTTTTTTTTCTTCTTGATGTGATATTGATTTGTTATTTATGGGGAAAGCATCAAGAAATTCATAGCTAATATCTAATAATTATTATTCTAAAAGTTTTCTTTTCTTTTGAATTATTTTTTTGGAGAAATTATGATGCAACAATTTTTTTTATTAATTATAAATCTAAGAGGATAAAATAGCCTCCTCCCTTTAATTTACATGTATTTTCATGTTTGTCCCTTCATTAAGATTTTATTAATTTAATTTTATTCTTTAACTATAATCATACATTTTATGTTATTTTTTGAAGGAATTTTTACAAATTGATCATCTAATATATATACATTTACAATTTAATCATCTTTAAATATATTTATTTTGGAATTATTGGACTCAAATATTTACATGTGTCAAGATCAATTTGATCGAACTTTTACATAAATAAAAATATGGGTTGGGCTTTTATTATAAATTTCAATATTTGAATCAATTTAAAAAATTAAAATTAAATGTGATTGTAAATATAGAAGAATAAGTTGACTGTGTATGTAAAAATTTGTAAGTTGGCAATCATAATTAAATTTAATTTAATTTAACTTTACTAAATATTAAATTAGTTATGTATGATATATTTTTTTAAATATTTTGTCACTAAAAATATATTGGTAAAACACCTAAATTTTGTAGGTAACAAATATTCTATTATATTTATTCATTCATTCTTTGAAATTATAAACTTATAAATTTTGTTAAATTCATTATTTGATTAGTGTAATTAGTTATTGATATTAATTTAAAATATATGATATTTTTAAAATTCTTTAAAAAATAAAAAAATAAAAAAATTTAACACATTCAAAATAAATAAAAAGATAAGATTATCATTTCTAAAATATTTTATTTCTATTTTTAAGTAACCTAAGAAGATCTTATAAGAATGTTAATATGATTAATATATGTTAATGCATTGATTTTTTCTTATAAAGACTAAAATTAGAGTATTTTAGGATTGTATATGTCACAATCTATGCTGGTTGTTGATCAAAATCAATGTTCATTATTTTTATCAGTTCATATGGGTCATCGATCTTATCATTGATAACAATGATTGTCATTATAGATCAATGTTGACACCCACAATCAATAAATATTGATGCATATCATCACCATCATTTGAACTACTGCATAGCACCAGCCTCCTTTGTTGTATAGTATCCCTTTTTATAAGTAAAAGGATCGAGTTAGAAAGATTAATATTGTTTGATGATGTTAAATGACAATCAATTACATATCTGAGGGCGATAACGTTCATAAATCACTATCATTTCACACGAACCATTCTGCTCAATAATTTCCCTCTATAAGAAGAGGGATTGATTATACAATCAATCATCGCTTAATGTTCGATGTTTATATGGCGTGACCCAATTCATATGATTATATAAATCATCTCTATCAATATTTATAAATGATCAACTCTAACACAAATAATATATTTAAATAAATATAATTAGAAAAATTAATTTTAAACATTTAACTTGTATACTATTTAAATATATAATATAATTAATTCAATTATGCATGCACTAAGTGCATATTAATAGACTAAAATTTAAAAAATAACTAAATTATAAATTAGTTAGTATTTCATTTTTATTTAAAAAGATATATACTTTTTTTAATTGAAATAAGAAACTTTTGGTGAGATAAAATTAATAATATATTAATATTATATATATATTGCTGACTCGTCAAATTGCTAATAATTTCACCAGCCGTGGGCCCCACTTCACTTTCGTCTAGGTTTCGCCCTCTCTCTCTCCTCCGCCCGATTATAAAATCCCCTTCCTAACAATTAACTGATTAGTTAAGCTCCTCCCAGATGGCTCCTGCACCAGCTCAATCAAAGCTCCTCCGCCGACCGCCGCGGTCGGCCTCATTTCATGGATCGACGATGACCAGTGGGTCGGAGCAACGGCAGATTCGCCGGCCGAAGACCCAGCCGGACCTCCTCGACTCTCATCGGAGACACTCGACGCCGGCTAATCCACCGAAGATTCTGGTGAAAGTGACGGTGCAGAGAAGCCTGGGTCCGGTTCAGGTGATGGCTTCGACGGATTGGACAGTCCATGATTTAACGGCGGCCGTTATCAAGATCTACATCGAAGAGGAAAGACTTCCATTACTATGCTCTTCAGATCCCTCCGCCTTCGGTCTCCACTATTCCCAGTTTAGCCTGGAAAGTAAGTGAGAACCCTAACGGCTCCGTTCCTCCCTCTCATTCTTATCGATTTGGTGATTAATTAATTAATTAATTAATTGCTTGTGTAGGTTTGAATTCGGAGGAGAAGCTGATTGATTTGGGTTCGAGGAATTTTTTCCTTTGTCCAAAGCGGGAGTCTGATTCGGTCATCGGAGATCGCCGGGCCGCTGCAGTGGCTTCTTCTCCGACGAGATGTTGGAAGGAAGCAGAAAAGGGGTCCAGGATTGCGATTCCGTGGCTTAGATTCATGGATTGCTTGCTGTAGCTTGTTCAGGTAGATGTTTATCTGTGAATTCCTCTTCAGTGTTCCATTGAAGTGTGGAAGGAAGATTGTATTGGAGAGGTTGGAAGAACTGATAATATGGTGATGTAAGTGAGAATTTATATTGTATAAATGATAGCTAATAAATCATGATATTTTAGTTGGTTGAATTTGGTAAGCCATGGTTAGGTTGTTCAGTTGCGTGCTGAAGTTTTTTAAACCAGAAGTTATTGACGTGAATCTATAACCAATCATATTAACTAATTTAGATATCGTTATCTTTTTATCTATTATTAACTTAGAAGACTTAGAACCTGTTTCAGTAGCTATCTATAAAAATAACTATTTGAAATTGTGTCTTTATATACACTAGTTTTCATTTGAAAAAGTTGCAATCATCATGTTCTCAATTTGATGACTCCTAAATTTTTTTAATTTTTTCATAATTGTCTTTTCAACTTAAAGTGAATACGCAATATTGTAAATCATAATTGCAAAAGATAATTTTAGAGACACTTGAAATAGTTAGAGTTGCAAATGAACCGAACATTCAACAAGCTACTCACTGTTTCGAGCTCGTTCGTTCGTTTGATTAACTAGTGAATGAGCAATTTTCTTTAAATATCGAGCTAACGAGCAACAACTTTGTTCAATTCATTTATGTTTATGATAGAATTTAAAGCTCACGAATAGCTCGTTATGGAGCTTCGATTAATGCCGATTAAGATTGTTCATAAACAAGATATCATTTATATTTCTTAGCGTCTGCCAAAAAAAGCTTGTTTATTTCATTAAACGAGCTATTTATTAATAGTCTCGATAAGCCCAATCTAAATTGAGGTCGCGAACAAGCTCGAGTGGAGCCCGAACAAGATTTTTTTTAAACGAGCTCGAGCTTGAACACTATTCTAAAAACTTAAATCGAGCTCAAAAATAATAAATGAGCTTGAACTCGAACAAGCCTATACTCAGCTTGGTTTGGCTCATTTGCAGCTCTATAAATACTTAAATTCATATTCTTAAGACATGTCGATGCTAAAAGCCAAAATATTAGCATTTACAAATTAATTTTAATGAGTACAAAGAATTTAATACATCTAGTGTAAACAAAGTTTACCATAAAATGAGTTGTACAATTAGCAAAAAAATGTATTTATATTGTCTTTTAAGATGCCAATATAAGAAATCCTCACTATATTACCTAGTATTATATTTTTCAATATAGTTAATAAAAGCCTATGTGATATTCATATGCTTCAGGAGGTACATATGCTTGATTCTCATCAACAATACTAAAATTAATCTCTTCTCGAGATGAATGTCAGTAATATGTAATGTCATTATTATTGCAAGTATTTCTAACTATATTTTGAATGAATATGTTGGCATGTCATGCATAATTACACTTTTCTTCTTTCAAACATCGAATGCCCTCTCGAGAATACCCCGTAATGAAGAGTGTCAATTGTTAAGCATTTTTTTATGCTTCAAACTACTTGGTTACTCCTTTTAAAATTAGGATTGTGGCATTTTGTATCAAAAAACGGCTTAAGGAAAGCCTCATTGTATATGATATCTTACATCAATAATCAAAATAATATTTTCCTAAGTTCTATTAAAATATAATGACTTTATATGAATTAATATATTCCCAATATTTTATATAAGTACTAACTAGATGCATCATTAAAAAAGTATGATTTCGACTATGTGTTGCATATTTGAATATATAATTAGATGCACACTGTCTTCCCATCATGTCATGATTAAGGTAAAATATCTATTGAAGTCACATCCTGTCAATATATTTTGTATTGGTGATCCACAATATCTGATATGCGTGACTTTCTCATTGTTAGGAATATAAGCATCGACATGTGTCCATCAATGACTCATATGCAATCTTCTGACATTTAACAATTTTAACTTACTATATTGTTAAAAAGAGATAAAAATTAGAAAGTAATTCATGCAAAGATACCTTAAATAATGACATATATTTGACATAATTACATTTTTTTCTTGGTGTGTTTCTAAAAGTACAATTAGTTGGCTTCACAATATTTTTTGACAAGCTTACCAAAGCATTTAAGTCAATGGAAAAGTATTTACTAATTATCTCAATGAATGTTAACATTGTTCATAAGTTTCTCATATATATTCATTATGTGATTGAATATACAAAGTTATGACTAACACTTTTCTTGTTGTAGTTTTGGATGATTCAAGAAGCTCATGAGAACTTTGAAGTTCTTGTAAAAGATTACAAAAAAAAAAAAAAAAAAAAATGCTTTTGACATTCTAAACATGTTATAAAACATGTGTGAATGACCTTTAAGCAGCTCACTGATCCATTTGTCAACAATATGAGATGATGCCATATATGGAGTCTTGCATATATAGGTATTGTATAATTAATTTATGAGATATATTATCATTGCAATAGCACATTATCTATTGTCTCCATCAATATGAAAATTTTTAGGGAATTTTACATCCATAGCACACAATTCTTATGCATTTACATATCTAATACCTAAAATTTGATATTTATAAATATAACACATTTCCTATGCTTCAAAAGGTGAATTTTACTTCAAAAAATTTAAAAAAAAGTGCTATTTTTGTTGTAATAATAAAGATTTAAGTGCTATGTATGTAAATATTTATGTTTGAGTGTTAGATATGTAAATATATAAGAATTATGTATGTAAATGCCCCAAAATTTTATATTAAAAATACTTAAGATCAATAGCTCTCATTTTATGCAATACAAGAATTAAAATGCAAAATATCAATACCTTGAACCTAAAGCATGCAGCTGATCAAACAAAAGCATAATCATTACTGCTTAAAAGTTATGGTACAAAGATGTTAAAGTATTTTAAAAATAATAAAACAAAGTAAAATTTTTATAAGAAAACAAACAAATAAAATCATTATAGGTGTTGGCATCACTTTTGGAGTGAGCTCTCAACTTCTATATCATAAATCTAGGACTCTCATAGATACTAAGAGTTCCTTAGTCTTAAGATACCTATAGTGATTAGGTGAACACTTAACCTAATCATAGACTTAAGAGTTAGTGATAGGGATGGTTGTGACTTGCTACCCTATTGCCCAAACCAAATCCTTACTTCCTTCTTCCAAATCAAATCTCAAATTCAAATCAAATTCTAAAATCAAATCCAATTATCAAATGATTGAAACCCATGATTGAATTCAAATTCTAAAATCTTTCTAAGCCCTTTGATTTTATCTTATGGACTTAGCCTTAACCAAATCCAAATCACTCTAAACCTAAGTGATTTTCTCATGAATCATTTATATTTCTGAATATAAATGGAGTATAAATTCAAATAGCCAAAACTAAATCCAAAATCAAACCAAAATCCAATTTATACCCTTTTAAGCCAAGTCCTTGAACTTGGTCAAATCCTATTCAAACCAAATCAAAACTCATGGATTTTTTCATGATCCAATCATTTCTTCAATCATTGTTCCAAATATAAACACAAACTACAATTATCAAACCAAATCCAAGTTAACCCAAATCAAACCCAAGTTAGCCCTTTTTGGCTTAAAATTATCATATGAACCAAAATACATATAGATCTAAATCACTTGCAATTGGATTTATATTTTCATCTCAAACCCATTTATCAATATAACTAAACTTGAATCAAGCCATGATCAAGCCAATTAACCCATTTAGGTCCACTTGACCCAAAGTGACCTAAAAGTCTTTTTTGGGCCAAGTTCTAATTCAACCCAAATTGGATTGAACTACGCCAATCCAAATCTCATAACATTATCAACAATCATCCTAGGTTAATCAATTGTCTTGAATTGGGTCAAACCAAGTCAACTAGCCGTTGATCACAAGCCAAATGAAACCCAAACTAGCCAAAATCTACTATAGGCCAAATTGATTAAAATCATTGATTCAAACCCATTCATAATTAATGATTGAATATGACAAAATCTCCAATTGAGCAAAACCAAGCCTAATTGGCCATTTGACCCAAGTTGACCCAAATTGACCTAAAAAGCCAAAATATGTCAAATCACAACTCAACCCAAAATGATTGTAACCAATGGCTCAAGTTCATTCCAAATCACTTATTGAACTTGATCAAAATCATGCCAATTGACTAATTGGTTTGACTAACTTAGCCCAAATTGACCTAAAGGGTCAAATTATAAAAATCCAATTTAATTCCAAAGTAAACCAAACAAAAGCCTACAATCATTTTAATTATTGAACTTGACTCAACACCTAACCCAATTTGGTCAAATTGGTCAAATTGGTCAACTTGACCCATTTGACCTATATGAACCCAAATGAGTCATAATCAAATCCAAAGCAAATTGCATCAAACCAATGACACCAATACACTTCAATTAGTCAAGTGAACTTGACCCAACCTTTGGTTTGACCAAATTTGACCAATTGGTCAACTTGACCCAACCTAACCTAATTTGACCTAAATAGGTCAAATTAAGTCAAATCAAATCAAATAAGCTCCAAACCACTTGAAATTTAGGCTAACCCACTTTTGACCCATCCCAAATCTGCCTAAATCAAACTCATAGCCAAATGAATATTTTACCCTTGGGCTTAGGGCATCCCATGAGATAAAGCATATGCTCATTAGGTCATTTTCTCCCCTTAATCACTTGACACTTATTCATTGGTCCACTTAGGCACCTAGGACCATGTCTGACCTGACCCAAAGTGGTTGGGTCAACCATGATCCATGTGGAGGTGAAATCATCTCATCACCCCCATTGGAGATTTCCAAATCACCAAAGACAAGCACTTCCTCCCTTGGTAGCCACCTCCACACCATCACCTAACCAAATCGAACCACATCATGCACCCAAGGACCTCCACCAATCTCTGATTTGGCCAATTGATCAAGAAGAATCCAAAGAAGCTGTGGTCGTCCGATCCAAGGAATGAGGGGGTGAACCCCCCCTCATTCTCACTAAAACTCACACACTCACACTCAATAAGTACGAGAGAGTTCTAGCGTTTCCCTTCCCAAACTCCCCAAAATCCCCATTCTCGATTTTACACAAAATAGAAACAGGGGAGGCCACCTTCGATTCCCATTTGCTCAAATCTCCACCAAAGTGCAATTAATTTTGCACACACCTTCCTTGAAGCTAAATGAGTGAGAACGAATCCTTTCCCAAGTTTTTCGACGGCCGGAGGGTAGAGTTCGAAGACATCACCTATCTTTGGTCTTTCGAAAGCTACACCAAATCAAAGCTCGTGTTTCTTGAGCCGTTTCTACCAAAGCTCAATTGGAATCGGCCATAAGCTCGGTGATGCCATTGATTCTTGAATGAAAATAACTTGGTCTTTTGTGAAAGAAATTTCAATTTCACGCATTTTCTACCATTATATTTGATTGTTGTGCTTCCCCGAAGGTGTGGGATTATTTTCATCCATCCGAGTGCTTCGGATCGACAGCGATCGGCGGTAGCCATTTGATGCTCGAGAAGATAGATCATGGACCATCCATCCCCATGATCGTGATGGATCAATCGATCATGCTTAGAGCCTAATCCTCAAAACTCAGTAATGAGGATCGAATCCATGAAGTTACGCGGCGTCACCATCAAGTGACTTAGATGTGACAACTTAAACAACTCTCATCGCATTATGCGTACCGTGGCCACCATGTGGCTCAACAGGATTAAGGCTTTAAATATGGTTAATTAATTAGTTTTTAATCTCAAAACTTCCTAAATTCATAACTAATTCTAGAAAATCTAAAAAAATTAGGTTCATTTTAAAGATATTTCATAGTAGAATCAAAGAAAATTATTATTAATTGATTTTAAAAGTTTAAATGGTTTAATTAGAAATATATAATTAATCTAATTAATCATCCAAACTCTATGTCCAAGATGACCTCCTATTTTTTTTGAGATTTTATTGATTATTTAATTAGGGAAACCAATTGATTAAGTTTTTATCACTTTTTTAATGTAATTAGTGATTATTAAATAAATGAACAGTAAATTAATCAATTAATTAAGCTTATTAACCTCTATTAATGATTATGAAGCCTAGAAAAATGGATTGGGATTCCCTCTTCCAATCTTTTCTTTAAGTCCTCTTCAATCCCTCTTAAGTAAATAATTAATTAACATCGCTTAATTAATTAATTAACAAGAATAAAAAAAAATTCAAATCATACCTGAACTTTAATAAACTAATTGAAAGGATCTAGAGATTGAGACTTAAACTCCATTTTTTATCTCTTCCTCTAAGCCCATCTAATTTTGATTTGTTAATGTTAATTAAAGTTTAATTAGTTAATTAATGAACTTAATTAATTTAATTGAATATATTTCTCTAATTTAATCTTGGGTAGCTCTTTGGGTGTTCAATAACCCAAAGGGGAGATAATGAAATTATAGTTAGCTTATATGTGTGAGAAAATCTTAAAAGTAGTTAAGTGAGATCCCTTTAGCTTAATTAACTATTAATCATGAGCCAATTGCATCAGGCCCCTTTCATTTCTTAGGAGCATTGTAAATTTACTTTCCATGTGGTTGCATATCATATTGACTCATTATTAATTAGTTAATTAACTTAAGATGATATAGGTAAATGTTAATTAGTTGGTTTAATTCATATCCTAACCTAATTAAATCATAAAATTAACCTAATTACTTTTTCATTAAATTAAATTAACTCACACATGGGGGAATGAGATTAGGACCAGCAAACCTCTTTCACTTTTCTTAACTCGAATCAAACATAAAGATGAAATAACATTAAAGGACTTTGGTTTATTTTAAATAGCCTTATTTAGTATGACTGTCTTTAGGAATTAATTGGAATGAATGAGATTATCTGCTTATGTTCCTTGATTTCTTTCCAATCATGTTAAATGTTGCTTGCCATGTGTAATCATGCATTCATTTCTTTTAAAATTAGCTAAATGAAATAATTTCTTTTATGTTTAATTGCATGTGTTGATTTAAATTAAATAGGTGTAGCTATTATTATTATTATTATTATTAAATCAAATGTTATTTTCAAAAGCCTATAAATAAATTATTATAAATGATGTGATGTTAATTGCAAGTTTATATAAGTTTACATGTGTTGATAATATGAGGTATGCAATATGAAACTCTCTTTCCTTATCTTACATAGATTCACATAGGATTTACAAATGTATAGTTCATTTGAAAAGAACATAATATTTTTCTAAATCTACTCCTGTACATCTCCATGTTAAGACTTAGGAAGAACTTCATATCACATATGTAAATCATAAAATCAAATCAAATGACTTCTTGCATGACTTCTTATTCTTGTGGTTCTTTTGTATATTCATATGTCCGAGAAAAAGTGGGACACTCCCTGGACTCTTAAGCAGCTCTAAGTAGTCTTGTACTTACACCCCAGCGAAACAATGGTGTCGTACTCACTTAAAACTCCTGTACATATGTAAGTATGATGTGACCGATGAATAAAAATCATAAACCAAATAAATCAAATACAACTTTTGTATGAGTTTTTTTCCTATCATTGTAGTTATTTGAATATCTATATGTATCTAAGAAAAATGGTATATTAGTCTGGACACCCTGGGGCTGCGAGGCTTTAAGTAGTCCTAAGTAGGTTTTGTACCTTACACCACTGGAGCAGAACAATGACGACGTACTCACTTAAAATTTTTATACATGTGAATGTATATCTTGCTAATGGATAAAAAATCCATTTTTTCTATTAAAAAAGGCATGAATTAATAATTCAATCAAATGTAATATTTAAATTTCAAATACACTTCTTCGCATTCATCATTCAAGTATGCTAAAAATATAAATTGCATGTATAGGTATGCTTAGGATTTACTCATATGCATGATATACATGATGGAAAGAAATGAGTAAACATGTGTTATGTTATAGTAATTCATTCTAATTAATCTTAAGATATCTTTCTTATTGAATTAGGTTATTTAGAGTAAACCTAAACTTAGGATTGATCAAAACATATAATAAGCCATTCACTAAAGGAAATCGATTAATTAACGTACTTTAGAAGTGACTTAAGGTAGGGATGAAAGAGAGATTCTCTCTCTTTCTTCTCTTTATAGAACTTAGTTGTTAAGCATAGGCCATATAAAAAAAAATACTAAGTAAAATCTTCAAATCAATTAAATCATTTAAAGAGAAATCAACCCCTTATAAATTAAATCTCTCACACCTAGTAAATTACAACTCTAAAGCCTAGTTAGGATATACCACACAAGCTTTAATGCACATTAGAGTCACCACTTCTAGTTTATGTACAGATGATGATATATTTTATGATGTATTATGTATATGTAGAATGCGGATGTTAGATATTAACTAATTATGCTTTCTACAGGGTTTAGCAAATAAAAATATAAATACTTTTAGTGGGTTACTTAGCCCCAAGCATAACCCAAGTTAGGTGTGGGCTTGGTTACTCATGTGTGGGGTGCTAATAATTTTTTATATAACTGCTTGGGTTGTATGGTGTGTTTAACTAATATTTATTTTGTAAGTGTAGTTAGATTTACTTTTCTTCTTTAAATGTACTTTTGTATTAGGATTAAGATGAGTGTTATAGGGGATTAGGATAAGTATTAGTTTTAAGATCAAGTCTTATGTACCATATGATGCCTTTGAAGTAAGCATATCCAAATCAAGCTAAAAGGAAGAAAGAAATGGAGCAAATCAAATGAAGAAATGGAATATGAAGAAATAAAAAATGAAGAATGAAGAATGAAGACTCCCATAACATTCATCATTTATAATTATAATTATTCTCTTATAATCAAATATGAGCTCGGCCACCACGCTTTTTTTTTTGGGTAAGATCACATCGATTCTTTTATTATAGCTTTATAAAATTATTTGATGTTATGTTTAGTTTATGCACTAGAAATGACATACCTCTTCATAGTTTCTTTATGATTGGTGTTTGTTGTATGACCTGGATGCAATTATGCTCTTAGGATAAAATAAATTTTCTATCCCATTAATAACTCATAACAAAACTTTTAAAATAACTCATAATCTCACATAAAAATCTAAGTATTAAATTAGGATAATAAAATATTTAGTACCCCTTTAGCTGGATGTTGTATGTTTAATATCACGCATAATCATCTTATTTCACTCGAGAGGCTTTCATAGATAGAATGCTTAACCTATGATGAAAGAACACATCTTTCTCTTTTGATTTGACCCATAATCAACTTCTCATGTATTTAGGAATACAAAATTCTATAGCCCGTGTCAAAATAAAGAATCTCAAATTAAATACAATTTGATTTACATTAGATTAAGTCATTATTCATACCTCTGTCTCTTAGTTTTTTAAATAATAATAACCTAGCTATCTTGTGTATATGACATGGATTTAGCATGGGAGAGTGGTGCACTTGTAACAAGCATCGGTGATTTTTCTCTTGTGGAAAACCATATACCCATTGCTTTAGATTTAGGTCTCCCTTGCCAAAGCTTGATTTAGATCCAATGTTGCTAAGATAAGCATAAATCTCATTCAATCTTGTATAATTATAAGTCTAAATTTTAATAAAATTTTAACTCAAATAAATAAATCTCTTCAACTTCAAATATATAAAGTCCAACCATAGAAATTGCTTATTAAGTTTCTTAGTATCTTAAGCACTCCTACTCATCTCCTTGATAATAACTCTTCCTTTTGATCCATCCCACTGATCTAAAACATAAATTTATTGATAGTCTTATTTTTGAATGCTTTGGAACAAACACTTTAATGAGACTATTCTTAAGGGATTCATTTTTCTTAAGATGTATTAACATGGCCCCATAAGAAACTTTAGAATTGGTTTAAATAAATCTTACTTTATTCATCCATGTAAAGAAAAATCTATATTTGAAGACCATCATAGGAGTCCTTATTAGATTGGTCCATTGTAGGGTAGTGACTTATCTTTAGAATATATACTATTTTCATATCGATCACCTCAATAAGTACACCATCGATCTGGTGTCTCTGTGGTGTTTATTTTTGAGATGTGGGACACCACAGATCTGGGGATACTTATTGAAGTGATGAGTATATTAAGGAATGATGTACTATCTCAAAAGATAGAAATCACCACCCTATAATGGACCTAATCACACATAAGGACTCCGCATGATGTCTTCAATATACTGAGATAACTTTTGGAAAGTAAAGTAGGATTTATTTTAAGAACTTTGTTAAGTTCCCTATGGAGGCAAACTCATAGTTAATATACAAGGAATGATAATTTTTTAAGAATACTGATTAAAGTAGATAATTAGGGTCTCAAAGATTTCAAGACTATCAAAAGATTTTATTTTAAAAAAATCAAATGGGATAGATCAAGGAGAAGACTTATTTTGGAATCTAAAGGAAAAGTAGAAATGTTCATGATACTAGGCCTAGTGAACATTCCAATCTACCTATAATTGAGCTTTATATTTTGAAATTGAAGAGAGTTAATTATTTGAGTTGTTATTTTATTAGATTGTTATTATAATTCACAATATAAGATTATGAAAATGCCTAAGAGGTGATGATTTATGCTTGTAGCCCAAAGATAAAAGCTACCTCAGATTCCTAAACTAAAGAGCTTTGGTACAAAACAAAGGCACGACCTAAGTTTAAGCGAAAGGTGGGTATTTGATTCACCTCCACAAGAGAGGATGAATGACCCAACTGTTGGACTTATAGCCACATGGAGTGGCTTCCAACTAACTCCTCCCATGCTTTAAATCCATGTAGACAAGTCTTATGCTTTGCAAGATGACTAGGTTGTTATTTATTTAGAAATGAGACTAAGTTTAAACTCACTCTAAGAGACTGTATGAGTGGTATGAATTCATGACTTAATATAATATAAATTTTATCAAATTTATTTGATTCTTTTGAACTCTTTATTTTAACATAGGTTATGAGATTTTGTATGCCTAAATGCATGAGTACTTGATTATGAGCCAAATCAAGAGAGAAATGAGTGTTCTTCCATCAAAGGCTCTCATAAGTTAAGCCTTCATTCTTTGGCAAAGATGGAAGCCCCCACTTAACAAGAGTGGAATAATATGACATGCATGATATTATACATTCATTCATCTAGCTAAGGGGTTGCTAAAAAAATTATTATCTTGATTTAATTCCTAGGCTTTTATATGAGGTTATGAGTTATTTTAAAATTTTAATTATGAGTTGTTAGTGGGATAGAAAATTTAATTTTATCCTAAGGACCTACCGCATCCAGGCCACATATTCAAGCATCAATCATAAAGAAACTATGAAAAGTATGATGTTCTAATGCACAATCTAAACACAACATCAAATAATTTTATAGACTACCATAAAGAATAAAAGGCCGTGGTTGGGTTTCCTACACCTAAAAGAGAAAAAAGATGGGTAGAGCTCTACCCTTATACAACCCAGATTACAAAAAATAATACATGTTATGGGGGTCTTCTTTTCTTCATTTCTTCCTTCTCTTTCTTTTGATTTGATTTGCTCCAAAGGCATCAGAGAGCACCCCATGGACTAAGCCTTCTGGCCACTGCTCATCCTAATCTCCCATAACACTAATCATAATTCCTAATATAAAATTACATCAAAAATAAGAAAAAAAAATTTAGCTACACCTGTAAAATAAATGTTAGCTAAACACACCATACAACTCAAGTAGCTATATGAATAATTTAGACTTAGCACCCACATATGAGTAATCAGCTAACATGGGTTACATTTAGCTATAATAAAAACATTTATATTTTTATTATGCCCTTTAAGCACAACCACAAAAAATATGATTAGCTAATAATGGCTAACATCCGTCTTTACAAATACATACATAACATCCAGTCTAAAATATTTCATCACAAAATAAAACATACAACATCATACATACAATGCCTAGCACTGGGTGACTAAGTATTCTAATGTGTGCTTAAGGCTTGGTGATAAGACTTTACTAGCTTCTTTAGTTTAAGGTCAATTTGAGTTTGAATTTGTTTAAACTTTACCTTTGGGTGTTAATTTAAATGATTTAATGATTTATTTTTATTTTTTATTTCACTTTTATTTAGTTAAAATGATTTTTAAGTTTTCAAGAATGAAGAGTATAATGAATTCAATTTGTAGATGTAACTCACCCTATTCTACATCCTAATTCTTAAAGAATCTAACTAAGGTCCTTAAGTATCTTAATTAGCCCAATTAAATTTATGTAATTTATTTGATTTGATTTAGAGCTTAGAATTTGAGTTGGTTTAAGTATTTGATTAATTGATTTTAGATGTTTTGGTTTAATTACATCTTGATAATTCAATATCCTTGATATCAATGAAGTTTAAGTTTATTTCAATTCATGTGTTTTTGATTGATTAATTTTATTAGATGGTTTTAATTAAATCTTGATAATTCAATATCTTTGATATTTAATGATGTTTAAGTTTGTTTAAATTCATGTATTTTTGATTGATTAATTTCAGATTAGATGTTTTGGTTTAATTAAATATTGATAATTCAATATCCTTTTAAATTAATATTTAATTCTTTTCTTTGATTATGGTTATGTGACTTAATTGAGTTTGATTCTTTGTTTATCAAAGTTTGGTTTGTATTTTGATTTCAAACATTGGCTAGTTAACGAGCTTATCTTATTTAAGTAGGTTGAATGAGATTTGAATTGATTACATATTAAATTGATGACAGTTTTTCTTAATTTAATTTAATTTGATTTAATTTAATTTGATTAGCTTTATTAGTCTATGGGTTTGCTTAGGTTCAATGGGATTATGTGATTAATTTAAGAAGTGTATTTATGTTAATTATAAAGATTTGTTTAATTTTTAATTTGATTTCATATTTATTTAGGTTAATGATGTAATTAATGACTTAATAATTTAGGTTTAATTTAGGTTTTTATTAGTATTTAATTGCATTTATGTTTGATTAAGTTTAAGTTTAATGTGATTAATTTTATTAACTTAATTAGTTTGTTTAAGATGTGTGATCAAATTAATTAGTAGATTAATTAATTGTTTGATTTGAATTAATTTTAATCTGATTTATAAAGTTAATTTGGTTTATTAAGATGGTGGATTAACTTATTAAGTTTGCATTAATTAGGTGTTTATTCAATTGGATTAGCTTAAGGGTAATTAGATTAATTAATGAGTGTATTTAAGTTAATTATTAAATTAAATAAAGATTTATTTAACTCTTAATGATGTAATTAATGACTTAATGATTTAGGTTTAATTTAGATTTTGATTAATATTTAATTGCATTTTAATTATATTGAAGCTTAGGTTTAATATGATTAATTTGATTAACTTAATTATTAATTTGTGATGTGATTATTAAATTTAATTGTGGGTTTGATTTAAGCTTAATTTTAGAGTTAGCTTTAATGTAACTTATTTAAATTAATTTGATTAATTAAGATGATTGATTAATTTATTAAATTTGTATTAATTAGATGTTTGATTAACTAAGCTTGATTAAGGGTAATTAAATTTTTAAATCATTAGATTAATTAAAGGTTTATTTAATTAGAGATTAATGAACTAATTTCTCACATGTGAGTGATTTAATTTAGTTAAGTGTTTTACTTAAGTTTGATTTGATTAAAGGATTATTGTTATTACCATCATTATTATTAAGTGAATTAATTAATTATTTCATTTCAATTAAGTTTGATTATTTATGATTAGTGTTTTATTTGATTTGATTCATTTATTATGTTTGTTTGATTTCATTAACATGTTTGATTTAATTATTAGGTTGAAATATTGAATGGTTAATTAATTATCTTATTCCAAGGGGATGTGATTTAATCATATGTTAATTAAGTTTACTTTAACTTTATTTGGTTTAATTCAATTAATATTAAATGATTATGTTGTATTGGTTTATTAATCAATTTGATTTGTTTTAGTTTATTTAATGAGTAATTAGTTTCAGTTTATTTATACTCATTAAGGGGTTTCAGTTGATTAATATTCCATGCCTAGTGTAGGTTTAGCTATACTGGTTTTACCCATGCTAAAGTTTTCTAGATTTGCTTAATTTTAAGTTTGATTTAAGATTTAATCATTTAATTAAGTTTTATTAGCTTAAATCATATTTAATTTAATTTCCTCTAAGGATGATATTTTTTTTTGATTTGAGGTTTGATTAATAATTGCTTAAGTGTTATTTCATTTATGATTTTGATTTGATATTTAAATTATTTTTAGATTATGTTTTAATTAACTTAATTGATTAAACTATATTCTTAAGTGTTTGTTTGGGTCCATTAGGGTTCAGAAGATCACATTATTTTTTTAAAGTCATAGATGTCAATTGAAGTGATTTAAGCCATTTTGAAGATTTTTGTAAATTTCTAAATTTTTATTTGATTTATCTTATTAAAATGGACAACTTGAACTTCAAAATTTAATTTCTCCAAATCCAGAAGTTTTTTTCACTTAAAATTTTTATGGTAGGTGCGTTTTAACTTTACTTTCCATCTCTAAAAATTTCAACTTAATCTAACATATAGTTTTGGCTTAATTAATGAAATTTGATTTTCACTAAAACTCAAATTAAGCTCAAAATATTTAGTGAAATTTGGGGATTTGGGGTTTATTGGATTTCTCTCGGAAAGGTAAATCCAACGAGCCATTATTGAAATTTTTGGTTAAGTATTTTATTTTCTATGAATTTTTGAATTTTCAGGTGATTTAAATTATTATTTTTTTTTATAAAAAGGAAATATGCGCGACGCTGACGTCAGCCGTTGGGCGGAAACCGGTCAACCCACGGAAAGCGACGTGCGGCTCTCTTTAGAATGTCCGATCGTGGATCGAACAATCTAGATCAGATCGTGCAATCCAAAGGCTAGGATCGTGCGATCGCGCACAATTTGAGCCGTCCGATCGTGAGAACCGTGCGATCGGATGGTCCAGATAGCATGAGGCGATCCGAAGGCCTGGATCGCATGATCCATGCATGATCCAAGTCATTTGATCACACGAATCTCACGATCGACGCGATCGCGCATCGGGCGTGGATCGCGATCCAGCGCGACCGACCCGTCCATCTCGTGAACTGCGGCGACGGACGGTGAAACGCCGGACGGTGAACAGTATTTTCAGGCTTTTAAAGAAAAAAATAGGGTTTTCTAAGCCAAAACTTATCCAAATGGACTCCTTTTCATGTGGATTTGCACCGAAAAAATTTTATTTTCTAATTGAGATGATTTAAAATAAAAATACGGGATTATCTCGTGAAAATTCCTAAAATTGCAAGAAAATTAGCACAAAATGCGCAAAATCCTAAGGCCGGCTAAAGTTTGGCAAAATTTATATCGCTGGGAATGGTTTCCGGCGGCAGTGATTATCTGAGTGAACTCCTAGCTATGTGAGGAAGCTTTGGAATGATTTTTAACATTTGCCTCCATTCGGAATGCCGTCTTCTCCGATGTTTACCGTCGCCTTGCCGGAAGAGCAATTATTTGAATTTTTTGAGCTCAAAAATGACTTAAAGAGGTGAGGGATGGATTCCTTTTTGCTTTGGAGAGCTTTTGGGGGCTGAATGATGGTGAGAGCAAGAGATCAAAAGGTTAATCTCTCCATTCTTTTATAATGGCCAAAAATTCATTATTTTATGAATTTTTTGGCTCTAAATTGATTGCCATCTTGCTTGGGGTGGTTGAGATGGATGATGGCTTGATTGAGGACTTTTAATTTTTGCTCCAAAGTCTTCTCTTGCCTATATGATCAGCTCAATTGAATGCAAATATTGGGGAGGAGTTAAGTGCATGTGATGGGGAGAATTAAATGAGGTTGGGTGGAATCCTATGTGGGGGGAGGATTCATGAGAGGGATTTAAATGGGTTGGGTTGATTTTGGGTTGATTCCAAATGAGTTTGGGTCAGGTTTGATCAGCCCCCAATAGGTCATGGCTTGATTTCAAGGGATTTGGCCCAATTTGGGTCATATGGGCCATATTGGGTCAAATTAACCAATTTGATCAAAATTGGCCAAATTAGCTTGGGTCATGGGTTGATTCATGTTCAATTGGCTAATTGAAGATAAATGTGGTCTTTGGTTTGAATTAATTTGGAGTTAATTTGGATTTAATCAAATTGACTTTAGCCAATTTGGACTAGGTCAAGTTGACCAATTAAAAGCTTCCTTCGAACCATTTGTGAACAACATCCCAGAAGAAATGATTCGGGAGGCTCTCAAAGTCGTTCTTGGTATAAAAAACACTCAATTAGCACCTTAAAATTTTTTTTTTTCTGGGAAATCATTTATTTTAATAATATTTACTAACTCGATTTTTTCAAAGATGTTAGAAACCACCCTCTACTCATCCATTGCAATAGAGGAAAGGTAAGGAACTGAATGAAAGCCAATTACTCTTCACTGAATCCTCCTTCAATACCTGAACATCTACAAACTTAACATTTAGTAACTTATTGCTAATCTTTATATCTTATTCTCCAGCATCGAACTGGCTGTGTCATCGGATGCTTGAGGAAACTTCAAAAATGGTGTTTGTCTTTAGTGTTTGATGAGTACCAAAGCTTCTAGCTAAGGCAAGAGTTTGACGAGATTCATGGAGTTGTTTGATATTACTAGCTTGAAGCATCTATCAACTCCATTTGGCCTTTGAAAACTTTTTAGTTGTCAAGAGGTCGCCTCATTACCAGAAGGTGGATTTACTTTTATTATGTTCAAAAGAACTTTTTTTTTCTTTGAAGTAATGTCCGGTAGAGATTTTTTAGGATTTTGTTTTGTTTTGAAAGTTTGAGAATTTTATCATAAATTCACACATATACAAGAACTCAAACATGTAACCTATTGATTGGAAATCAAAGCTTCCAACTAATAATAGACTTAAATGAGCTTCATATTTTTTTAGGACAATTGTAACTGTACTTCTCGAAGTTTTGAATGCATTTATATATCATGATGAATAGTTTTAAATTAATTGTGCTGGTTTAAAAAAGACTGATAGTTGTCTACTTCTGTGCCAATGCAACCAAAAAGTGAATTATGCTTTTTTTTTGTTTAATAAACCAATGTAAAATTTTTTATTCAAACAACATTAAAAACTTTTGCTAGTAATTTTATAAATAAATTTTATGTAAAAGCTTTTAAACTTTTTTTTTTTTAAAAAAACAAGCCCATAATTTCATATTAAAAACAATTGAAAGAGAACTTTTCTGTTAAAAAAAAATATTTGTAGCAAAAATAATCTCTGTGATGCTCTCAAGGGTCAACATGTCCTCTTTACTTATTTTAAAGCATTATTTCTCAGTTTTTGAAAGGAGAAAAATATTAGGCCAAGATATTCTCATGTCTTTCATCAAAAAAAAGTTTTTTATAAGACATTTGAGTCAATTTAATGATAAATTCACACACATAATACATATATATTAATTCAGAACCCTAAGCTTCTTAATTGAAAGCCTAATGTCACGGGCTAAAATTTTTTTGAAGCTAGCATGATTTGGAATGACCTTGAGCCATTGGTTGCAATGAATTTGGGTTAGATCATGATTTGGCCCAATTGGGTCTCTTAGGCCAATTTGGGTCAACTTGGATCAAATGATCAATTAGTGGTCAAGTCATATTTAAATATTGATTTTGGGTTGATTCAAATTATTGGTTTCAATCAATTTAATGTAGGATGAGCTTTGACTAGTTTTAGTTCATTTAGGCTAAAGATTGACTTGGTCAAATGACTAAGTTGACTTGGTTTGGCCCAATTGATTGCAATTGATCATCGTAGGTGATCAACAATCATGGTGGAAGATTTTGGAGTTTGGTTCAATCCAATTTGGGTTGGATTAAATGCAAATTTTAGGTCACTTTGGGTCAAGTGGACCTAAGTGTCAATTAGCTTGGGTTTTGGTTTGATTTGAGTTTAGTTGAACTTATATATGAGCCCTAGATTGAAATCTAAATTCAACGTCAATCAATTTGGAGTCCAATAGGTTTTGGCTCAATTGAAAGTTTTAAGTCAGAAGGACTAAGTTAGGCTTGACTTGGGTTGACTTGAATTTGGTTTGATGATTATATGTTTTATTTATATTTGGATAAATGATTGCATGAATGATTGATTCGAGAGAAAATTCATTTATTTTGACTTGGTTTGAATAGAATTTGGCTAAGTTCAAAGAATTGGCTTAAATGCCTTGGATTGAGTTTGAATTTGATTTTCGATATAGTTTTGGTCATTTGAATTTGGATTTCATTTATATTTGTGAATATAAATGAAGGAATAATTGATTTATAAAGAGATCAATTGAGTTTGATTTGATCTAAAGGGAGTTTTGGCTAAGCTTATGAATGTTATTCATATGGCTTGGGAAGGGTCTTAGGATTTAAATTTGATTTTGGGTTTCAATCTTTTAGAGTCAAATTTGAAATTAGATTTGGAATTTGAATTTGAATTTGAGATTTGATTTGAGAATTGAATCTGTGTTTGATTTGAGAAAGTGTATCTATATTGGGTTTAGGCTATGATAGTAATTTTTTTAATCCCAGGTATAAATCTTATGATTAACACTTCTAAGTCTCTAGGCTTAGGTTAAGTGTTCACCTAATCACTAGAAGTGTCTTATGACTAAGGAGTTCTTAGTGTCTAAAAGAGTCTTAAGTCTAAGAAGAGGAGGTTAAGAGCTCACTCCAAAAGTGAGGTCAACACCAACCCCCCCATACAACATGATACCAAAAATAAACACCAAAATAGGATAATCATACATCACGATTATTTAAAATATAACGATGGCAACAAACCCTTCGCTTAGGCACTATTGCCATGAAAGTCTCTCACTTGATTGAATCTTCAAGGAGTAGAATAATATGTCATCAAAACTTAAGAGTGCTATCAAGTATCTTGATAGCTTCTAACATCGACATACATACATTAATTGTTCATGCACTCACTATCATAGTTGCAATTCTTATAACTAATTATGATATTTGATTTTTTTTAAGAATGTAGCACCACTTCTTCTTTTTATAACTTTTTTGATCCAATAATAATGGATGTTTAGAATGACTAGACTCAACATGTTTATCTACATCACACTTTGATTCTTCATTTATATCATTGAAATGTGCATCTTCCAGCTTAACCAAATTATGAGGAATATCTTGACTTGGACCCCAAGCATGAGCAGTGTTAGCTATGATGCCATAAACATCATATCAAGCTTCTCTCCTAACTCATGATCTTTGCCACAAAACCTAATTTTTTATATTTCACGCAACCTATATTTGAAACCATCATTTGTAAGTATTAACTTTCAATTATTTAGCAACAATACAACAACACTTTAGAAATAAAGCAAATATATGCTTAAAATTTTTATTTATCTCTAGTTTGTCTTTCTAGATATCATATGATGCATCTATTATTTTTCTAATAGAATCTCATTCTAATCTAGTGGATCCTCTTTTTAGTTCATCTCATAATTTTTATATATTTTAAGTTATACTCATTTATTTTTCAACTATGTTTTGTCATACTCTCTTGATATTTTCTCTTAAGAAAATTTCATTATATTCTGTCAACCTTCTTTATTGAAATGAGTTGTTGGTCTAGTTTCTAATTCTACCTCTTTTAAATATATATATATATGACAAACAATAATCTTGATATCCCTCTCTTATGTGGCAGTTATATCACCATCCTTTGGTTTTCACATCTAGCAAGCTATAAGATAATTAAGCAATGGAATAATTTGATAAGTCAAATAAAAAAGAATAATGACTACTAATTGGGTTTACCATGAAATGTTTAAGCAACTCAAGACCACTTTCTATCATGCATATGTTTATTCAATAAGTTGAAACATAAGCAACCCTAATTTAAGCCTTAAAAACTCATACATCACCACAAGTGCTTAAGCTAAAATATCAAGTTAACAATCGATAAAAAAACTACAACCAAACACGGGTATTCCTCACAAAAGAATATTATTATTGTAGTGAATATTCTCAATAATGACAATATGAAGTTGAGATAAAATTGTATCTTTATAATATAATCAATAATTCATAAGCATAACATTTTTCAATTTAATCAAATTTCTACAAAGATCTAAATTGACAAATATCTAAATATACTGACAATGCTCTCAATGAAACTCACACAGCGATGAGAAAATTCTTAATGAGGCTATAGTCCAAATCAACAAAATCTTTCATAAGATATAAATAACATTAAAAAAAAAAAAATGCAAACCATATAGTAGATAAGGAAGCTCTTATCTATTATGTAGTTGTTAATAAGGTAAGGTAGCATATATCAATGAAACATTAAGTTGATAATTGTAAGCTACACATCTCCTTAGTAGAACCATGTGTAAACTATCATTTTATTCAAAAATTGAGCATGGCTAATCTCATTGATTTATTTTTTTTTTATAAAACAACCATGATTTTAGGCATTTACTTAGAATATGGATTCAATTTAGCACATGAAGCAATTCTCCTATGGTTCTATAGATTTAATAATTTTGTATCTCTTTGGCAGGTGCTTGTTCATTTAGTCGTTTTGTCGATTTGAAATGTGTAAAATGAATTCAGTAAATGACTTTACAGTTGTTTGGTTGAGAGTTTTACAAATTTATGATTTTGCTTTTTTTTATTTGGTTAAGAAAATGTAATGTAAAATAATATGAAGGTTTTGACGTCATACCACGTGGTCGGTGGGTGGCGGCGGTGTGCCACGATCACTTTATATTGGCCGGTGTATTTGGAATTCGCCCAAATCGGGCGAATTTTCAAATACACCGAAAATAACCTTTATAATGTATTTAGAATATATTACATTACGTTGAAATTTTACTTTACTTGCAACCAAACGCCTAAAAAATTTAAATGCGTGTATTTGAAATGCAGTGCACTCCAAATGCACCAAACCAAACAACCCCTTAATTCTAAATGTATATATATTGCTATTGGCCATGGCAGCACTAAGATGCATCTTAAGATACAAGAACTCAACTATTAGTTTAAATCAGTTGTAAGAATATTTTACTAGACAAACTGAGAGATATGTAACAATACGACAGAAAATCATTACATAGCAAATCAAACCAAGAGCTATAAGACTAACACAAATAAGAATCATAAGAGCCTTGAAACTGGACAAATGTGCATTTTTTGTAGGAATCACAATTGATAAAGGAGGGTAGAGAGCACTCATTGCCGAACTTGTGAAGCTGTGTAAGCATATCCGGTGCTTGTCGTTTTATCAAGCCCTAGTGTGCATTAGAAAGGAATGTGAACACCTAGAACACAGGCAACGAAAAGCCCTATATCTAGTTTTTTTTCATTATTTTATGAAAATACCAGTGGTAAATTTAAAAAAATAAAAGAAAAATGCAAAACACTAAGAATGATATTGAACCAAAGGGGCCTCCCTCAGGGCACGAAAAGTAGGTTGTGAAGACGAAAATTTTCAAAACGACATGAAAAAGCTTCACCCTCGACAAGCCCTCAACTTCTTTTCAGAATGAAAAGTAGCTGAAATGCTGCGCAAAATAGGACCCTAATCTGTTAAAATTAGAGATCCAAAATATGATTTTTGTAGAACTGATTGATAATAAATACATCATTTAAAACTTATTTGATTAAATATGAATCTTGATGTATTAAAATTGAATTTTTTTTGTTAAATTCATAGTCATCTAAATTTTGATTTTAGCAAATTTATAATTGTACTGAACTTCTCATTGGAATGAATCAATGATACCAACAATAATATGACTTATGTCTAAGTGAGCTCTAATTAAATACTTACAGCTTAATATAAAATTTTGATATATTATTTGGAGGATCAAATGATATTCAAATCTTGCATGCTTATAGATAAATCTAGCATCTTAATGAGACAAGTTTATTGAGATTAAGATCATTCAATCATAATATAATTTAGATACTTAAATATTTAAAAATGTTATGAAATTTATAAATATCATCTTGGCCTATTTGATAGACTCTCATCCTTTAGATGATGGGGGAAGGAGGAGAGATTAAAGAGAGCTCAAGAGTTTGATGAATCAAAGAGATTTACCTAGCTTCAACCAATAAAACACTGCCTCTCGGGAACCACCATTAGAGTACCTTTACTTGATTGTAGCCATCAAAGCTTCACCACCTAATTGTCATTATCAGAGCACCGCCTAACAATTGCTTCTATTAAAGTGTCATCACATAACCTCCAATGTCAGATAACTGCTATTGAAGTGATGTCACTTGGCTACCACTGTGGGAGTGTCATTGTGTAGTTATTGCCATTGGATCACAATTTGATGGAGGTCACTATCAAAACATTATCACCTGATTGTCTCCATCAAATCATTTTTTGATGAGTATTATAATATGAGCACTATCACCTAATCTCCATCATTCCAATGTTATCGCCATTGGAGTGCTATCATCTTAACATTATTATTAGAGTGCCATCATTAGATCTTCATCATTTGAGTGCCATCACCTAAAAAACGTCATTCAAGTGTTGCTCAATAACCACCATTATTAGAGAGTCTCTTCGTGCTTATTGCTATTAAAGTACAATCTTGACCCCCATCATTATATAGCCATCACTCATCTGCTATCATTTGATGGTCAATATCACCCAAGCATAATTGTTAGATCATCACAACTCAATTATCATTATCAAAGCACAATTACTTGACTTGACTACCAGCATCAAAGAGCTACCTCCTAGTTGCCAATATTAGAACCCCACCTAATGATTATCAAGGCGAGAGCATTGCCATCCTAACAATGTGTCAAAGCATCATCGCTAGGCCACCATCACATGATCATTATAATCAAAATATTATCCCTTAATAACCACCATTGGAGCATTGTTCGATGACTATTGTTGTTGGAGAGATATCACTTGATGGCCTCCTAATGATTGCATTCATTGGTTCTCCACCACGTGATAATCATTATCGTACCATCGCAACCAGGTTTTCATTGTTAGAGCATCATGCTTCTTTTCCTTTGTTGTGAGACTGTTGTTGCCCGATTACCACTATCAGAGTGTCATCTCCAGTCTATCTCTATTAATGCACTACAACCTAGTTGTTACAACCTAAGCACCTCCTGATGAACATTATCATTTGATTGTCTTCGTATATCAGCTGAAGGGCCACCTGATGGCAACCATTATTGGAGTTTCACTAGCATACAATCAATATCGAATCATTATTGGTTGATGGCCACCATCATATTGCCGATTCCCGCTATTTCCTTTGAACTATTGATATTCAACTGTCATTATATTGTTGTTATTTGACCTCTATCGCCAGACCACCACCATATAAACATCATCTTCATACCATAATCATGGTTGCCTTATGATCACCCAATCATCATTGTCTAATGATGATTGCCTACTCATAATTTCTTTACTACCTTTGATTGATTGCAGCTACCACACTACAACCTCTTATCCAACAATGTCACTCGATTGCCATCATCCAATAACTATCGCTTGATCATGATCACCAATCTTATTGATTGATGATTGTCTCACAATGATTGACTGATTGCTAATATCAAAATGCACAATTTGGCTTCCACCATTACAACACAGCTTGACGACTATTATGAGAGCATCTCTGCTTAATCACCCTCGTGGGAGTGTCGCCGCCTAGCAGCCATCACCCAAAACCATCACCATTAAAGCATTTCCCCCAGCTACTATAGTTAGAACATCACTCAAAGATGCCATTGTTGGAGTGTTGTGATCTAACAACTGCTATTGAACCACCATTTAATGATTACTGCTACCACAACATTACTACCCAATCATCCTCATTGGACCACTTTCACTTGACCATTATTGTTGGAGCACTATTGTTGCCCATTTTCTACCATCAAATCATTGTTGTCCGATTGTCACCATTGGAGTATTATTGCTTGATTGCCACTGTCTCTAAGTGACTTCACTTGCTGATTGTTGTCGAAGCATTGTCAAATGAATGCCACTATTAAAGTGTCACCACCGACCCTTATGGTCGAAGCACCTCTTGATGATTTGTCACTATTAGAGCGCTATTGCCTTACTATTATTATCATACTATCGCCCCCGACTACAATCATTAGGCTACTAATGCTTGATCGTTGCATTTAGATTATTGCCATTTGACCATCATCGTATTGTCACCACCTGGTCACCACCATATCGATGTTATCCAACCTTTGAAGTTGGGCTATCATGTTTTGTCCATTATTGTTGGACCATGATCGTTAAACTACCATTGCCTAACAAAGATTGCTTGATCAACGTCACTCAACTATGACCATCAGACCATCTTTGATTGACTTACCACAGCTACCCATCCATCATCACATGATTACTATCTTTCATCAATCGCCATTACCTAATGACGATTGCTCGATCACTATCAGTTAATTATAACCTCTCAACCACTCACACAGTGATAATTACTTAATTAGTATCACATGATTACGATCGTCTGATAATTGTCATTGCCCAATATCACATGATCATAGTCAAATGATTATCTTTGTTGCGTTTGAAAACCAGTAGAGTAAAAGTAGCTTTAGCTTTGAAATCCAAACACACAGGTATTTAAAGAGTGAACAATAAAATTCCGAATTTTACTGAAAACCAAGAGGAAAACCACGGCTAGCGGCTTCCACTATGTATGTTTGAGTACAAGATTTTCCCATAACGATGCGATCAGATGTGAGAGAACAAGCGAATGCAAACGTGATGACGATTTGATGAATTGATGTTGATAATACAATGTTGACACATGTGACAATGATGACGAAATTCATAATATATTGACGATGATGTCGACACGATGAATGATGTCCGACGATAGTGGTCGCGATGATGACCACAATGTGGTCGACGACGGCGAGGATCCGACCGATGACGACGGCTGGCGTGGTTGACAACCGTCGAGTGGTGGCACGATGTTTGGAGGATCTTTAGAGCTCTCACCTCTTGCTTCACCTCCTCATATATGAGAATGGGAGCTATTTATAGATGGAGAGTGGCGTCTCAGAATACATGCAAAACCCGCATCCACTTCATCGACCAAAATGATTCCCTTGATCATATAATGTATTTTGTGCATTTGAATGCTCAAAAGTCAATTGTAAGATTGGCTTGTTTAACCGCGTCGAGACCAATTTGACTATAAACACTTCATATTTGAGAGCTTTTAAGAATTTAAGCGGCCTCAAAGTTCCAATGATATTTTAAGTCTTGAACCGCCAATTTGACGCTTAATCAAGATTCCTCGCCACTAGAGGAATTTTATGGTGTGCATTTGGTGGATGGAATCGATTTTTAATTTACTAACCGTTCGGTTTGAAATTCAGAATCCAAAAATCCGATCCGTATAAGATTTAATATAATCCGAACCAATCCAATCCAAAAAAAAGTTCGGATTTTCGGTTCGATTTTTAAAAAACCGAAAATAATTAAAATCGAAAATCTGTTATGTAATTTTGTGAATATTCTCGTATGGATTCCACGGTTTTCATGATTCCACCTATAAGAGATATAATAAAAATCCAAAAGGACCAAAACCTACAAGGAGAAATCCTTTTTGGGGGCAGATTTCTGATTTGAAACTTGAAAGACTTTGTATTTAATAAAGAAATAAATATTAAATATACATAATCGGTTTTTTGGATTATAAATTTTTAAATCCGACCCATAATTCAAAAACCGAATTTAGCTAAAATTAAATCCGAAATCCAAAATAAAATTAAAAAACCGATCCAAATTTAAAATTTCAGTTCGGTTTTAATCAAATTTTCGGTTTAAACCGAATTATGCACAGCCCTATTTTAGGGTCATATCAATCTTAATATTTATTTTGAATTAAAAATATTAGATATAAAAATGTATCAAAATTTATATTAATATAAAAAATTAATCAATTTAAAATTAATGCTAACTAAAACTAATATCACATTTATCTTTTGTTTTTTTATTATATTTTATTTATATTTTGATTTAAAATAAAATATATTAAATATTGATAATTACTTCTAAAAATGTTTAAATACTCAAAAAAATATATTGAGTATTTTTAAAATAATATAATTTATGTTTAAAATAAGAAGATTTATATACATACCACCTAAAATATACTAAATTACTTATCTCACATCCTAAAATCTAATATTACATACATACCGCCTAAAAATTCTTAAACCATCAAATATACCAACTCATCGCCTCTCCCGTTACTCTGTTAATCCAAGTCACCACCTCTCCCGTTGACTGCGGAGAAAATACCACCGGCGGGCGGCGGCCATTATTCATCACCGAATAAACAATGAAGTTGGAGAGCGCCACTACCACCACACAACCACTTCTTAGCACCCGCATCCTCTCCGATTTCTGCCTTCCCCTCCGGCATCGCCAAGCTCGTACCTCTGCATCTCTCCCTGTCTCTCTCAAAATCCCAAACCAAACCCCCCCTCACTTCACGTAAAACATGCATGCATCCTTATCTTCTCCAGTTGCTTCCTTCGTCGCTACTTTGGGCGCTTTTAGGCATCCCAAGTAAGTGCCTTGATAACTTTTGAGTAAAGATTGAAGGACTAAATAACAGTCCAGCTTTCAGCGATCACAATGACAAAGGAGTTGCTCGTCATTAGCATATATCCTGCCAAAATGATAAATTGGTGATTTGCAATAGAACTTCTACGCAAAAAAAGCTCACGGGAGGCCTTCCTTCCGTCTGTAGCAATGGATTTTCCTCCATTTTGCCAGGAGAAAGTGATCAATGATAAAAGTGCATACTTATAAATTGATATTGAATAGCATTAGTTATATGTAAGTGTTTTTATTAATGTCTCTTAAGCACATCACTAATGGCCGCCAGTGGTGTTCTCTCTGAGGTTAACGAGAGAGAGAGGTGGAGGCATGGGTTAACGGAGTAATGAGAGAGGTGATGGAATTGTATATTTGATGGATTAAGAATTTTTAGGGGGTAAGTATGTAATATTAGGACTTTAGGGTGTGAGATAAGTAATTTAGTATATTTTAGTTGGTATGTATGTAAATTTTGTTTAAAATAAAAATAAAAATAATTGAAAATATATTAAATAAATATATTTTAATATTAAAATAAAAAAGATTTCTATACATATCTTATATTAAAGATTATATATATTAAAATTTTGGTGTTAATATATAAATATATAATAATTATATGAAATGTATGTATAATTTTTTTAAATAAAAAAAGTTATAAAATAAAATTAATCTCTAATAAGTAGGATCCCGAACCGTTGGGAAGCAGACAACTCTGCTGCTAATACTAAACATATCCCCTCACGCCTCCTCCATCGCCCACTGCCACTCAGCTTATGGGTTCTCTTTCTCTCTCTACTGTCACTACTATTTCTCTCACTCACTAGTGTTACCGGCATCTTACTTTCTCTTTCTACATCGTCTGGAATACAAAGCTACGGAAGCCATAGGTCGATTCCGCTTCCTACCGAGCAACATCGACAGTCTCAACAGCCGCTTCTAGGTAGCATCTTTCTCATTGGCTGCAATCTGGAACCGAGCTTTCCCGTCTCAACCCTCCTCGCTCTTCTCAGCAATTTTGGCTCCTTAATCGCCCCTGAATCTGATGCCACCGCAGCCGCCCGATTCCGGGGCTAATGAGAGTGGTCTAGGGCTTTCGGCGCGTTTAGATCTGGCGGAGATCTAGGGTTTTCGTATCATGAGGAGGCTGAGCGGGGAATCGTGGCTGGGGATAATAAGGGAGAGTAGACGGAAGAAGGGGGCTACCGTAGATGAGGGATTGACCATCGGCGTGCTTACATTTGAAGTTGCAAGCTATATGTCGAAAACCGTCAATCTCTGGCACTCACTCAGCCAAGAACAGATCGCCAGGCTCAGAGAGGAGGTCCTGTATCTTGAAGGAGTGAGGAAGCTAGTTTCAAATGATGATAACTTCCTTCTTGGTTTAGCGCTCGCCGAGACCATGGACTCCGTCGATTCCCTTGCGCATTCCGTGAGCCGGTTATGCAAGCGCTGTTCCGATCCAGTGCTCCAGCGTTTCGACCACCTCTTCACCGATCTGATCATGAATGACTCCGATCTGTACGGTCTTTTGTATTCCAGGAAGAAGATGGAGCGTAAGGTTAAGAAATTGGAGAGGTTCGTTGCTGCTGGGGCTAATTTGTACCAGGAGCTTGAGATTCTGGCAGAGCTGGAGCAGGGGCTGAGAAGGATGGAGATGAATCCGGAAATTAGGCATCAGGGAAATTGTTTTCTAGATTTCAAGCAGAAGGTAGTGTGGCAAAAGCAGGCAGTGAAATGCTTGAGAGAGGTTTCAGTGTGGAACAGAACCTACGATTACACTGCCCGTCTACTGGCGAGATCGCTCTTCACTATTGTGGATAGGATAAAGCTCGTCTATGGATTTCAGCACAAGGATACTGACACTTTTTCGAAAACTATTCTCCAACTCTCTCGCAGTAACTCTGTTAATGGCGTTATACCATCTTTCATACAATTCTCTAATGGCGGAGCACTTAACAGGTTTGCCTCTGGTCCCATCAAGAAATCTGGTCAGATTTCTCTGAACAATGGAGTTGCCACTGCTCGGTGGAGAAGAACTTTCCGTAGGAGCCCTACTAGAATCAAGTGGTCGGTCTCTACCAAATCCTTCAAGGGATGCATGGTGGGAGGAGGTAACATCTCCCCCGTTCTTGATGAAGAAATCAACAGGCTGAACAGTTTAGGAGATGGAACTGAACCTGATGACTTCTCAGTTAACATTTTCAATACAAATTTACCTCCTCCTATCTTCAAATCCAGACGAAAGTTACTGAATGCTCCTCCATCAACCCTCGGAGCTGCTGCCTTAGCTCTGCATTATGCCAATGTAATCATTGTGATTGAAAAGCTTGCTGCTTCACCACATCTAATAGGCAATGACGCCAGAGATGACTTGTATGCTATGCTCCCCAAGAGTATAAGAATGGCACTGAGAATGAGGCTGACGTCTTACGCAAAGAACTTAACTTTATCTGTTTATGATCCAGATCTTGCAGCAGATTGGACTGATGCAATAGGCAAGATATTGGAATGGCTATCACCTCTTGCTCATAATATGATAAAGTGGCAGTCTGATAGGAACTTTGAGCAGCACCATTTGGTTTCTAGCACTAATGTTCTTTTGCTGCAAACTCTACACTATGCGAATCAGGTGAAGACTGAAGCTGCAATAACAGAATTACTTGTTGGTTTGAATTATTTGTGGAGATATGCAAAGGAACTCGATGAGAAAGCTTTACTTGAGAGTGCCAATAGCAGAAGCTTTGATGATTCTTCGGACAACAAAAGTACGGCTTGTGGTGCTGGAAAGACAAGATAGGAACTTTTTCTGTTAATATGAGCTATAAGGTGATCCGCATGAAAAAGGTATTTTTTTTTTAAATATATGTTCATTTACCTTCTGTTAATATGGGGTTGGTCATAAATTCATCTAGTTATTTTGTCTGTCTGTAAACTTGGAATTCTGAATCAGACAATTTTAGGTCACACTGCTTGAAGTTCAACAAAATGAATGTAAACAACATCTAACAATTCTGTCATATCTGTTGTTCTTATTGCTGTATTCTGTAATATGAATTTGTCCTTTGAAATGGAAGTCTAATTATTGTAAGAAAATTTGCTATCAAGCACAATCTTTAAGAATGAGTAATCAGTAAATGTTAACAAATCAATTTTATTTTGCATTATTTGTTTTTATTTTTATGTTATTTTAAAAAATATATTTATTTATCGTGTTTTTTAAGTATTTTTATTTTGTATTTTTAAAATCAAATAATATTATTTTTCAGAACTCTCAAAATAATTTTTAGATATTTTTGAGTGTTTTTAAAAGTAATTATTATCGTCAAATATATTTTATATTGAAACAAAACATGAACAAAATAAACTAAAATTATAAAATAAAATAGAAAAAGTAGAAGTGATCCTAATGGCTTCTAAATTTAATTATAGTACTAAATCTTTTTTATCACATGCAGTGCATTTTTTTTTTGTTGTTGCATTGAAAATATAGTTCATAACAAGGAAAGACATTTGCATATCATTTAAAAAAAATGAATGTAAAAATTGCATCTGATGCATTCATATGAACATAATATCATGCATCATAATATAGAAAAAATATTCTCTAATTTACACATATATTTACATTAATTTTATGTTTTTGCCACATTTTGGTTGCATTCATAGATTAAATTTGTGTTGCATCTAATGTATTATGTGATACAAATGTGATTGTAATAATATAAGTTTGTGATGTGGTGATATGCTCTCAAAGCGGTGATTTTATTTTGTTGATTATTGACATATGTTATTAGGAAGCCTTAGAAAGATAGGTGATGTAGGAATTTGCACTCTTCTTTACTGCATGTCTTTATTGTTAGATTTTTTTTGTTATCAGTAGTAAATATATCCTTCCAGTTGTATATCAATTTTCCTTGAATTGAAATTGTTGAATAATTCTTCATATGTATGCACATTGGATCAATTTAATCACTTTGGATAGTTTTTTTTTAATTTTTAAATGCTAATTTTAGTCGAAAAAGATTTAGTGATTATTGCGTGCTAGAAAATCAGTTGCGTTAGAATAAAAGTTTTCGCTTTAAAGTGAAATACATAAATGTATTTAAAGAAACAATAAAACTGCAATTTTACGGAAAACCAAAAGAGGAAAAATCACGGACAAAAAAAAGCTTCCACTAGTATGTTTTTGATACAAGATCTTCCCGATAACGGATTACAGATATGAAAGCGAACAAATGTGCTAATATGTGCGAACGAGTTCTTAGTAAGAAGCAGCGATAAATGAAGGCGAAAGAATCATCTAAATGCGAACAATTCTGCAGTAAATGCGCGAACAATCACCGGAAACGCAGGAACAATCACCGGGTAGAAGTCATCATGATGGAGACCGCAGAGATCGACGAGCAGGATCAACGGCCGTGGCTTACGGCTGACGACCGGCCGAGTGGACATCTGGAGGATCTTTAGAGCTCTCTCTCTCTTGTTGGGCTCCCCATATATTTATGATGGAGGAGTGACGCCTGTAAATACACGCAAAACCCGCACCACTCCACTTCGGACGAATCATAATGATCCTTTGATCATTTGATGTATTTTAAATATTTGAATGCTCAAAATGAAGTCAATTGTAAGATCTTTGGCTTGTTTGAACCGTCGACGCTTCAATTGACTATTTCCATATTTGAGCTTTTTGAATTTAACGATGCTCAAAGTTTCCATGATATTTTAAGTGCGATCTCTTGATTCCACGATCGAGCTTACTTAAGATTTGGCTTACTATGAATTTTCGGCCATATCGTTTTATTTTGGATGATATCATTTCAATCATCTAAAAATATATATAATATTTGAAAATAGAGACTCTTCAATTTATTTGGGAAAACATATATTTTGAAAAACATATCTTCACTGGAGCATAAGATTACCACCACGGTGAAGGCGTCAATGTATGCGGCACGTGGGCGAAGATTTCATATCAACGCCGATATTTATCCAGTAGGTTTCGCCGGATTACGCAGAACCGGCAAGAAATCACTAGTGCACATGGGTCGAAGAAGGTGCTACGGCCAGTGGGTCGGTCAGACCGAACGGGCGCGGAAAGGCTGGGGACCCAGCTTTATGATAGAGTCGAACGGTCGCGAGGCGGAGGCTGAGCTGGGCCGAACAGCTCTGGCGGGCAGTCACGGCTCGCTGATCACGTCTACGGTCACCGGGCCTGGTTCGGGTCGCGCATGAACGAGGGAGCAGGAGGGTCGCTACGGAATCCGGGCTGATGAGGGTCGAGCTTGCCCACGGCTTAATGGCATGGGTGTATAAGGCGGCCACGGGCGGGTCGCCAATACCGAAGCTGTAAGGTCAGCGCGGCGCTGGCGGGCAGGCGCAAGGCCATTGCTGGCCCAAACTACCGCTTTTGACGGCGGTGTTGACGATTATTCACCATTTTGCCTCTACAAGAGGTCCTATAAAACCACCCTAGTGGCTGCGGAGAAGACACCTTCTCTTCTTCGGAGAAGGTTGTCGCTGAGGCCACAGGCTGCGTTCTACGGTGTTTATCAAGAAACTTCCTCGAAGATAACCTTCGCTTGGATCGTCCGGTTTGAGGCGATTGGCGTCAGCAGATTTTACGCCGCGAAACCCGGCTTCCTCGAAAGAGGCGCTAACCCGCTTCGCTTGATCGTCCGGCGTTTGAGGGCGATCATGCCCGCATGCAGACTTACGCTTGTTGTTTGGCTTCCCTCGAAGAGGCGTAACCGGACTCGCTTGACCGGCCCCGCTCGAGGAGATCAAGCCCGCAGACATACGCCATGCTACGCTTTCTCGAAAGAGGCATCAATCGCTGATCGTCCGGCACGGAGGTTATCGATGGTTCATGCAGACACGACAGTTTCCTCGAAAGAGGCGCTAATCAGATTTCGCCGACCGTCCGCTTGAGGCGATCATCGCCGATGATAACCGGAGATCTGGTCGCTGGCGATGTCGGCGATGGTGGTCTGAGCATCGGCCTGGCGACGATCTACGGGCGATAGGCTGACCTAAGCTGGCCGACGGCCGAGGCGCGGACGGCAGAGATGGCCTGGGCGATACGCATGACCCAAGAATCGCGGATCGGGCTACCGCGCTGGCCGGTTCAGAATCCAGATCACGGCTGAATGGCTGTGATGACCGACGACGATGGTGGTGATTGGCGAAGATTGCCGGCGATGGTCGGCGACGATGACCAACGGCGGTGGTAATGGCCAGTGGGATCCGACTATATATTGGCTACCGACGGGTGGTCTGCAAGAATCGCGGCATGAGGTCTTACAAGATGGCGGGCGCTCTGCATTCTACGGCAGACCGCATGACGGTATTGGCTACCGACGGGGTGGTCTAATGCGAATGCAATCGGTGAATGATGGTGGCTACCTGGCCTGGTCTACGGGGATGACCAGCCGATGGTGGTGACCTACGTAAGATCGTTACGATGGTCGACCCGATGACCCGACTGCATGGGCTGGCGCTGACGGCTAAAGCGGCTACCGACGGGGTGGCAACTGCGAATCCAGACTAGAATGACGGCTGGCATCGGCGCAGAATGACGGGATCACCGACGACGGCGATGGTGACCGCCAAGATCGGCCGACGATGACGGCTTGCAGGGACCACCTGCGGTTGGTGGTCGACGGGGTGGCCTAACGAATCGGAGACGGAGAATTACCGCTGGCGACCGAGTCTACCGGGGATGACCAACGATGGTGGTGACCGCGAAGATCGCCGGCGATTTTGGCCATGACCGGCGACTTTAGTCAAGGACCTACCGCATTCGGCGTCAAGCAACTCGGAACGATAATCGGAGATCTGAATGACGGCGCGACCGGGTGAGTGACGGGATGACCGATGATGATGATGGTGACCGGCGATTGCGATGGTCTGCCAGAAGGGACCGGAGATCTGGTTGGTGGTCGACGGGGTGGTCGCGAATCGCAATCGAGATCTGAGTCGACGGCATGACCGGCGCTTGCTACGGGATGACCGGCGACGATGGTGACCGGTGAAGATTGCTACGATGGTCAATGAATGGCGACAGACCCATGGCGACCGGCCACGTGTGGTCGGCTACCGATGAGGCCACGCAGCCGGCGACCGGTGAATGACGCTGACGCATCAGCTGGCGATGACGACGATGGTGGTGACCTGCGAAAATTGCCGGCGATAGGGCGGGTGACGGCGATGACAGATTCTACTTACGGACCGCTGACGGCGAGGATTTTACATATCCGGCGGTTGCCATGGTGACATTTACATTAACCTGCATAAGAGGCTGAATAATCCGGCGATTTTGACCTATCCGGCGTATTGCTTGTCGTAGCTTCGCCGACGCTAACTCGCGCAAGAGCTGAATCAATCCACCGGCGATTTTAACCTATCCGGCGTTTGTCGAGCGTGACTCACGGCATTAACCTCGTATAAAAGCGCCAATCAACTCTGACGCATTTTGACCTATCCGGCGTTGCCGTAGCTTCGCTCACGACGCTAACTTGCGCGGCGAGGCCAATCAATCCATCGGCGATTTTGACCTATCCGGCGCCGTTGTCACAGCCGCGCCGACGCTAACTTCGTAAGAGGTCAATCAACTCCGGCGATTTTGACCTATCTCGGCGTTGTCGAGCTTCGCTCACGACGCAACTCCGTAAGAGGAATCAATCACCGGCGATTTTGACCTATTCGGCATTGCTGTCGTGCCGCGTGACTCACGACGCTAACCCGCGAAGTGCTGAATTGAATCCGGCCGAGATTTTTGACCTATCCGGCATTGTCGTCGCTTTGCTCACGACGCTAACCCGCGCAAGAGGAATCAACCGCCGGCGATTTTGACCTATCCGGTGTTATTTGTCGAGGACTCACGACGCTAACCTCGCGCAGCTGAATTGAATTCGCCGGCGATTTTGACTTATCCGGCATTGCTGTCAAAGCTTCGCTCACGACGCTAACCTCGTGGCAAGAGGCTGAATTAACTGCCGGTAATTTTGACCTATCCATTGTTTGTCGTAGCTTCGTCACGACTTTAACCTCGTATAAGCAGGTAGAAGTCCACCATGACCTTTCCTATCCGTTGTATCGAAGTCTTCGTCACGACGCTAACCTGTACAAGAGGCCATGTAAGTCCAAGCGACCTTTTGACCTATCCTGCGTTGTTTGTCGTAGTCTTCGTCACGACGCTAACCTGTACAAGAGCCGATTAAAACCATTGTTTGGTTGTAGCCAAAGTTGCTCCTTAACCTCGGCCTTTTCATTAGATACCGACTTGCTTCTAACTGATAATCAATTAGATATCCGTAATATCGATTTAGATAATCTTTGAGATTAAGATTTGCCCCTCCGAAAAAATCAAGCGAACGGTTTGATGAATCTTCATTCTTCGCTTTCGCCTCCTTAAAAGCTTGAAATGCTACATCTCGATGGTAGTTTTGATCTCAGGGAACTTGGTCGCCATACAAGATGATTTAATAAGAATCGCCTACGATGGCCAAACCGCTGCTAGAAAACCGCCAGTGGAATAATCAGAATGCAATCACCGGGTAAGTCATCACGACCAATGAGATCGACGACGACAAGGATCAACGCCGGCCGCCGACGGCGGAGGGGGCCGCCGAGCGACGATTGGCTGGGATCTTTGAGCTCTCTCCTCTTTGCTCCCTCATACGGCGAATGACGGCTATTTATAAATCGGAGTGTCGCTCAGAATACACGAAAACCCGCATTCACTCCACTTCATCGACGGCTCACAATGATCCCTTTGATCATTTGATATATTTTAAATATTTGAATGCTCAAATGAAATTGTAAGATCTTTGATTTGTGGAACCGCTTGTCGAGACGCCGATTTGATTATAAACACTCCATATTTGAGAGCTTTTACGAATTTAACCGATGCCTCAAAGTTTCCAATGATATTTTAAGTGATCTCTAAGTACTGATTCACGACATACGCTAAGATTCGTCGACTAAATAATTTTCGCTCATATCAGTGATATAACTATGTTTTTGCATCATCCATCATGATAGTGTGCCTTTCATAATGTGGATTTTTAAAATATTTTAACATAAGATTTTTAAAATGTTCATTCAAATGATAATTTTTTCTGTCCTTTTTTTATTTTTGTTTCTAAAATAATATTTTAATTTAAATAGATGATATATATATATATAATATGATTTTTATATCTATTAAATGTATATTTTTTCTTAAATTTAAGAAAATATTTTTAACAATGAAGCTACATTTGTTTGCTAATTTACACTGAGTGATCTTAGTGAGTCATTCTCTCCAGTGAGTAAGATTGTTGTAGGTATATGAGTCCTTACGGAAAAAAATGAAGCTACATTTGTTTGCTAATTTATTCAATAAGAGATTAATAATTGTATATTGAATAGGCAACATTTGTTTCTTTTTTTTTTATACGGGCATTTGCATACATACCACATAATTCTTATATATTTATATATCTAACATCTAAATTTTAATATTTACATAAATAATACCTAAATTTTTAATAGTATATCAAAATACCATCCTAATTAACTTTTTAAAATGAAATGCATCTTTTCATGCATATGAACAGTGATATATTTGTAAATATCAAATTTTGTGTGTTAGATAAGTAAATGCATTAGAATTGTGTGGTATGTATGTATGTAAATACCCCCTTTTTTATATAAATGCTTATTTGATTTGCATTTTCCTTCTGAAAATGATTTTGATTGCATCCTTCGCACAGTGAAATGCAATGCGAGTTCTAAAATCAACTAATCCTATTTATTTTATACTCAATGAAAATGATCAATTATTATTTACAGGAAGAAGTTTAATTAGTTAGATAAGCTTTATTCTCTCTCTCTCTCTCTCTATATATATATATATATATATATATATATATATATATATATGTATTAGATATGATACATTGGATCTACTGAGGAATTTAGTAGCACCTTCTATAAAACAATTATACTACTAATGCTTTGTGAAGTGGAGAAAAAAATCTGAAGAATGGAATGCATTTGAGAGGGTGAAATTAGTGCATGCTGATATTTTTGGAGATGGTTGCTTGATTGTTGCTATTATTTTTGGCACACTAACTGATATTCATTTGATTACTTGCTTGATGGTAGTTTCTTTGCTTATTTTATGGTAAATTCTTACTAGTTAGCCAAAGCTGAAGTTCATGTGTCATTAAATGCTAAATGCAATGTGATAGAAGCTGCAAATCCTTTACCAGATGCCGGCGAAGCTAAACCACAAATTGAGCATATTGGTAGAATTCGAGCTAAACCTAAAGTCTCGAGATGGAAGCTATGGCGACTGTGGCACATCCTCAGTTAGCTTGAAGATGCAGATGACACACTCAATGCTGATGAAGTCCACATAGTTGAAGATGGCGAGCGAGAGAGATTTGATTTGAGCGCGGCGGGGTAGAGCGCACGATGAAATATGGAGGGACGATTGCCTCTGGTGAAATGAGTGAGGGAGGAGTTTCAAGGGGGGAGTCTGTGCTGAGGTGGAGGTTACCCAGACACAGTTGAGAGGGGGCATCTCTTATATGAGGTATCTAATTAGTTATTTGTCCCTCCTAAAATTTTTTTTGTTCTTTGATTTTGTCCTAAAAATTTAAATTCGCCCCTCCTGAAACTTGGGGTTGGTTCCGCCCCTAGGAGTGATGGATTTGATGTATTAAGAATTTGGTGGTATGCATATAAATCTCCCTTCTTTTAATCGAAATTATTTAATTATATTAATGACATTTATGTATTTCTATATGTTAGATGGTATGGTTACCTTTAACCCCATATAACCCAATAGGGTAGGTTATCTCCTAGAATTAAAGGTTTACCCTTTTTATCTCTCTTAAGATGTCTAGTGGCAATAGTTGGGATAGATGTGAAGGGTTTATTAGAGCCTCCACAAAAATGGTGATACTTCCCACATTCCTCTTGGTGAGGGAATTATCTTATGAAGAGTGTAGTTCGGAGAGACGATAATGAAAGAAATAAAATCTTTTAATTACGAAGAATAAGATGGTGTCAATAATTGACATTAAGGTCGTTATCGAGGATATGAATTTTTGAAACAAAAATTAGATACGAGTGGGCAAAGAAAATAGGTTAATGGACCACAATGTAGAGTTGAAGCGCCAATATGAAGATATATTGATTAGAATGTAGGGATTTTTATTACTTTTAGTACACACTAGAATTTGATTTGGATCCAAATGAACTCGAAAATGATATCACTCAATATTATAAGAATCATTCGACAATGGACCATGATGAGTTATCAATTTTTATATATTTATATATTTGATGCTTAAATTTATATATTTATTTAAATAGTATCTAAATCTTTATTGTTACATTAAAAAATAGCACTATCATTAGTTCTTTAAAGTGAAATATAGATACACAGAAAAAGTGTTATTTTTTTTATGAAATGTTACCACCAACAAATTTGAATGACATTGCTCCATGATTGAAGGCTATATTTTGGGCGCATTAGTAAAATTATATATTTTTGTTATGAACATGTAAATATCAAAATATAAATGTAATATGAATATAAGATAGGCACAAAGGGCTCTAAGCTTTAAATTTTATTTGAATCCTACTCGAACTCTATTGAGAATATTATTCAAAAATGATTTGAATCTTGTCGATATCATATTTGAACTTTAATCGAAGTATTTAAATTTTATTCAAATATAGCTCGAACTATGTTTAAATTATCTTGGACCATATTTGATCCCTACTTGAATGATGTCCAAATTTTACTTAATCAGGCTCAAATAAGGTTTAAATTTGATTCAAATAAAGCTCGAATATGATTTAAACTTTGCTTGAAGCTTTTTCGAACCATTATTGATAGCACCATACTTTTTATCAAATACTCCATGGTTGAAAATCAAGGGTGTTTTGATCCAAAATGAACAAAAAAGATATTTTTCCAAGAAAATAAATGAACATAGCTCTATAATTTAGTCTATTGCAAGGCATATTCATTTTTTTAAAATACCTAAAATAATTTTAAATATTTTAAGTATTATCTTAAAATAACTAGTTATCATAAATCATCATCAGTCGCTGGCACTATCATCGTCAATATCATCATTAGGGTTGCAAATGAGTCAACTCGAGCTTCGCAAAATTCGACCTCGACTCGTCTATTACATGATTAGCTCAACTCGTGAGTTCGAAAATACGTCAAGCTCGAATCAGCTCAGCTCACTCCATGATCATTATTGTGTTGGCTATCTCCATTGTCCTACTAACAATTGCCTTCATCACTATATAAATAAATAAAAACAACATATTTTTAAATTATCACACACACTTTATCCCATATTATAATATAAATCAATAAAAATAAAAATAAAAATAAAATAATTCCCAAAAGGCCCCAAGTGCCTCACCTAATAATTCCCGGCGTGATCATCGCCGCCCCGACAACTGCTTTATTCATCAATCTCCCCCCATATCGTCAGGGAAGTAAAAAAAGCTAAAGCGGGCCGACCTGGCCCGACTCGTACCACCCAAAAAGCCCAAAATAACTCATCATCCCCTCCCCAGTCTCCCCCATCACGCCCCTCTCGCGCCCTACCCATCAACTCCCCCATTCAAACCAAAAAGCTCCCTCTACCCCCTCTCTAAAAGGCTAAAGCAGCGCTCCACGCCTCCATCTCCTTCCACTTTCCCTCTTTCCGAAGCCAAGGAGACGTCTTCCTTCCCCTCATGGCTCCTCCCTTTCCCTCTCTCCTCCTTCTCCCCCTCCTCCTACTTCCCCACCTTCCTTCCCCATTTGCGATGACCGACACCGAAGCCCTAACCATCTTCCGCAACCGCGCCGACGTCCACGGCATTCTCACTGCTAACTGGAGCAGTCCCGACGCCTGCGCCGGCCGATGGCGCGGCGTTGCCTGCTCGGACGGTCGAGTAACTTCGCTGATTCTTCCTTCAGTTGACCTCCGCGGCTCTCTCGACTCGCTCGTCCATCTCGACCAGCTCCGCCTTCTCGATCTCCACGGAAATCGGCTTAACGGCACCTTGCTTCCTCTCATTTCCTCTCTTCTCAACCTCAAATTCATCTATCTTTCCGGTAACGATCTTTCCGGTGAGATCCCGGTGTCCATCGGCCGACTCACTCGGCTTCTCCGGATCGACCTCTCCAACAACGATGTAGATGGTTTTATCCCGGTTGACGCTTTGGGTAATCTTACTCGATTGCTCACGCTTCGTCTTCAGAACAATTTGTTGTCTGGCGCGCTTCCGGATCTGACTGTGGTACTTCCGAAACTCGTTCAGCTAAATGTGTCCAACAATCAGCTTTCTGGAAGGGTGCCTGATGGCGTGCTGGAGAAGTTCGGGCTGGCTGCAGTGGAGGGTAATGCCGGGCTCTGCGGCCGACGGGCCATCTCCCTCTCTGCTCCTTCATTCCGCGCGATTCTCATCCTTCTGTTTCGTCTTCCCCTGCTTCTCAATCTATGGTTCCTTCCAACCCTAGCTCCATTCCGCACTCCCCTGTCACCACTGCCGTCGGCGGGGAAAGGAGGGGGAGAGAGGGGTTGAGCACCGGCGCAATTATCAGCATTGTGATGGGGAATATCGCGTTCTTTTCACTCCTATGTTTCTTGCTCTTCGCATACTGCTGCTGCGCAGGTCACCTTGGTGAAAACGATGGAAAAGTGGACGCTGAAGAGGGAGATCGAGAAGACTACAAACGCAGCAGCGTTAATTCTTTCTCCAACGACGATGAGGAGAAGAGGAACAGCGGCAAGAGGAAGAAGAAAGGAACAGGAAGAAACAGTGACGACGGAAGCGGGACCGAGACGCAGAGCCAGCTGGTCTTTTTCGAAAAAGCCGAAGGAATGGGAAACAGAAGGGGGAAGAAGAAAGGGTGGAGATTTGAACTCGAGGAACTGCTACGGGCATCTGCGGAAATGTTAGGGAAAGGAAGTATAGGCACAGTGTACAGAGCCGTGCTCGAAGACGGCGAAATGGTGGCGGTGAAGCGGCTGAAAGACGCGAATCCCTGCTCTTTCAATGATTTCAACAAGTACATGAATCTCATTGGCCGTCTCGCTCACTCTAATATCGTCCCTCTCCGAGCTTACTACTACGCCAAGCAGGAGAAGCTCCTCATCTACGACTATCTCCCTAACGGAACGCTCTTCTCTGTCCTCCATGGTAATTATTCCTGCAACTCTTTTCATTATTAATTATCCATCGCTAATTCCATGAAATTTGAGTAGGGAAACGAGAAGCAGGGAGAGTGCCGCTGGATTGGACGACAAGGGTGAGCCTGGTTCTTGGCGCGGCAAGGGGGCTCTCTTACATCCACGAAGAGTACAGTTCTTCAAAAATCCCTCACGGAAACATCAAATCATCCAACATATTACTCGACAAGAACGGCAAAGCCTGCGTCTCCGACTTCGGCCTCGCCCTGCTTCTCAATCCGGCGAACGCCACCGCGAGACTGGCCGGCTACGCAGCACCGGAGCAAGTGGAAAGTCGCAAGCTTTCTCAGGAGGCCGACGTCTACGCTTTCGGTGTGTTGCTTCTCGAGGTCCTCACCGGCAGAACCAACGGCGGTGGCGGTGCCGGAGTGAACTCCAACTTGCCTGACTGGGTGAGATCGGTGGTGAGGGAAGAGTGGACGGCGGAGGTTTTCGACGCGGAGCTGATGAGGTATAAGAACATTGAGGAGGAAATGGTTGCTATGCTTCACGTGGCGCTGGCTTGCGTGGCTCGGCAGCCCGATAAGAGACCCGTAATGGCTGAGGTGGTGAGAATGATACAAGAAATAAGAGTCGAACGGTCGCCGCTCGCCGGCGACGACGACGACGACGACAACGAACTGAACGAGTCTCGCCGCGTCTCAGCTTCACCCTCACTTCCGACCACCGCGACAGACGACGGCCGTCATAGCTACGCACTTACTGAGTGAATCTAGTGGACGTTAGAGTGGCTTTCCTCAAATTCAGAATCAGTTAGTTTATAATGCTTTATGGCAGTATCGTCTCTGCCTCTAAGACTGCATTCGGAGTCACTATTTGTCTTAAGATGTGTTTGTGATATTATTTATCTTAATTTCTGTTATTTTTTTAATTTTATTTCAGTGATTAAGAAGGGCTTTGATCACCTTTAAATTTTTATTAATTTTTTTTAATATCATATAATACACTAAAAATTGTATCAACTAAATTTAAATACTTAATAATAATTTAATATTAATTATATTTTAAAATGTAATTATTATGTGTATAATAGTCTCACATCCCCATACTACTTTTTCATTATAGTCCTACATTGATTTTAATTATTTAATTAAAGTATGCTTTTTGATTAGATAATTAAATGAAAAAAATATGATTAAGCATGGATTATCTTTATCATCATTGGTGTGTTCTAGAGATGAGAATGGAAGTCTTGAAGGTTCGTTATCTTGATAAGTGAAGAGTAAGACACTTGCGCAATAAATGAAAATATTATTATTTTTCTTCAAGAAAATGATTTTTAAATGAAGAATATGTTTTAGCTCCAAGATTATTTACTTGTTTATTTAGGATCCTTTTAGAACAAATAGAAAAATAGATTTGTTGTGTGCCAAAAATTTCATATTTGTAGAGCATATTTTACGCTTTAGCTTTGTATGAGAGTCCAGCACACCACAGATAGTAGAAAATATAATAGAAAATACTAGAATTTTTATGTGAAAAAATCTCAAGAAATAGAGAAAAAAATCACATTGTCTATCTCAACTAAAATATTTCACTATATATCTGTTATGAAATACAAAGTTTCTATCTTTCCACTGATGAGATTACAAGGCTTAATTTGAGAAATCATGAAGATGAGAGTTCCATCAAATGACTATGTGATGGATGATGGGATGTAATATCATGTCTCGATTTATAATCGACGGATCGGACGTCTTCGAGCTTATAGGTCTCTCTCAGTTTTCTCTCAAGTTTATTTCTAGCTTCCTCATCCTCTCATAACAAGAATATGATCCTATTTATAGGATCATGGAGGGGCATTTTGGTAATTGTAATCAAAATCTCAAAATTCTCCATCGGATGATTCATATTGATTCCCTTGTTCGCAGATAATTTTTTGAAGATTTGACCATTTAAATGATGTTTGATTCGAATGATCTTAGGCTTGTTGGATTCATTTCATCGAGCCGCTCAAATTGACTATAAGCATGTCAAATATGGAGATCATTTGACCATCCAATTAATTTTATGAAGTCATTGTATATGCTTTTTGGGCTTGATTTGAGTTTATTTGGACTGGATTTGACCCAATTTTGACATAAAAGGAGCCGCGATGTTTAATTTAATTGCTCATATGTACTATTTTATGATTTGTGCTGAATTCTACAAATTATTAGGTGATATATCAAGATTCATTTTTCAAGAAAATGCGCCTAAAATAGTTTAGATTTGTATATTTGAGTCATCTTTTGATTAACATATTTTCTAATAAGAGATTTATCAAATTGGTAATGATGCTCTTAAAGATCATCATCATCCAATAGGAAAATTGATCATGTCTTCTTAGTAATTGATTGATTAAATTATTCTCAATGTTGTCTATTTTAACTATAATGCATTTGTAGTAATACACATTGTCAAGATAATGTTATAGAATAAAATAGAATGTGAGTTAAATGATAATATATATATTAAGAAAAATACTACAATGAGTTTTGATGTAGAATAAAAAATGATTAATGATTTTAATACAATGAAAAGGTGACAAGTATAATTTAAGTTGTTCATAGTTTTTTTTTTCATTCAATCTTATTAATTTTGGCTTTACAAATTAAAATTTTAATTTTAATTTATTTTAATTATTTTTTAGTTTGCCAATGCTCTCCTTAATTTCTTGTGTTGTCACTCCTCATGCCATGTATATACTTATGGACTCTTTTGTGGTTGAATGTGAAAAAAAAATATTTTTTTTGAGATCTCCATGATCAACAAATGCATTTTTGGTTTAATTAGTTTGCAATTTTACATATCGACTTCTATTTTTTTTTAAATATCTTCTATTTATCTTATTTGTAGGGGTTGTTTGGTTATTACTAGGATTTAGTTATAGTATAAGTTATTAATTACTACAAGTTTGAATTTCATAAATCCCTTAAGGTTACAACAACAACAACAAACCTTTATCCCACTACGTGTGGTTGGTTACATGAATCATTCTTTTTCATTGTCTTATTAAGTGCCAAATTCTCATTTAAATTAATAAAATAAGATCATTTTTTATACCACATAACCAAGTCTTCTTAGGTCTACTTCTAGCTTTATTAACATAGGTCAAATCTAATACATCTGCTCTCCTAATTGGGTCATCGGACAACCAATATTTTATGTGACCAAACAATCTAAGATGACTCTTTGTAATCTTATCAACCACTGATACTACCCCAACCTTTTCACATATATATATTTGTCTCACATTTTGTCTTTAAATGTAAAGTCACTCATCCATCTGAGCATCCTCATCTCTACAACACTTAACTTTATTTTATACTTCTTTTTTATTGGCAAGCATTCTGCCCCATAAATCATCACAGATCGTACCACCATTTTACAAAATTTTCTCAAAAGTCTAAACAGTACTTTTCTATCATGCAATAGAGCAAATGCATTCCTCCACTTCAATAGTCCAACTTGAATTCTACTAACATCATCTCCATCTATTTCACCATCATTTTGAACAATCGGCCCAAGATATTTAATATGATCATTCTTTTCATGACTTGATCACCCAATGTCACAACCCACTAATAGATCTTTTATAACTAACATTACACTTTATATATTCAATTTTATATCTACTTAAACAAAAGTATTTAGACTTTAAAGATGACCTCCATAATTCATTTGTAGATCCACCTTCCTCTTTCTATACTTCTCCCATCAAACCTCTCAACAAATGTATAACATCTATAATGGATCTACTTGGCATAAATTCAAACTAATTTTAAGAAACTTTTTATATCATATCATAATATACACTCAATCACTCTCTCTTATAATTTTAATGTATGATAGATTAACTTAATTCTTTTATAATTTGCACAATCTTGTGCATCGCCTTTATTCTTAAAAATAAGAAGCAACAATTTTTTTTCTCCACTCATCACACATCTTTTTAGTTTTTGATATAATATTAAAAAGATTAGTAAGCTAAATTTTTATGATCTCCTTAGCATTTTCACACTTCTAATGGAATATCGTTAGGTCATATTACTTTTCCACACTTTATTTTCTTTAAAGCCTTTATAACTTAAGTTTTAGTAATACAATGATAAAAACAAAATTCTCTACTTTCATTTAGGGTACTAAGGTTGCTAATTTCAATCTTAGTATCATAATATTTATTAAAAAGTTTATCAAAATATCTCATTCACTTGTATTCAATATTCTCTTTGAAAAAAATTACTTTTTATTTTTCATCCTTAAGGTTTGTTGGGGGCAAATGTAGTTTTTTGAAAATTGGTTATAAAAATGATGTGGAGAAAACAACTTTTTGAAAAGCTGATGTGTGTATTATAATATATATATATATATATTGAAACTTTTGAATAATAATTTTTTAATAATCACCACACTCTCACAACCCTAGTTATCAAAAGCACCTTTTCACCACAAATATTTCTAAAAAGCATCCAAAAAGCTAGTAGTCAAACATAGCTGTGGTATTTTATGACTGCTTTCTAAAAATCAAAGTAGTCAAAAAGCTGACTCAAATGTACCTTATATTTACTTCACTTGAACTAAATCTTACTTGTCCTATCTCTTTGCATAAATAACTTATATATACATCTTTTCACTTTCTTTAGTATCTAATCTATTATATAAATCACTAAAAATTAAATTTTTTTGTATCATATATTTCTTTCATAAAATCTCTATAATCCACGCTTTCCAATTCTTCGAGTTTTTACATCTAAATTGATTTTTATAACAAAGTTTTTAATTTTTTAATTTTTCTTCTATAAGTTTAAATCTTAAAAACTATTTGATAATATAGACTTAAATTTAGATGAACTTTAAGCAAGATTTAAGGTTATATGTTATTGAGTCATCTTATTATATTTACTAAATTAATTAAATATTAATTTGTGTTTAGATATTATCATAGAGTTATTTTAAGAAATTAGAAAAAACATTATATTTAGTTGAATTAAATAAAAATAAAATTATTAAAAATATAAGATAATAAAATTTAAATTAATTAATATTAATTAATATTAATTGTTAAGATTTGATATGACCTTAAAAATTCCTTTTAATGAAGCATCTAATCTTGACGTAGAAAGTAACTGACTAATAATCCAACCGAGATCTGCCTTATTATCAATCGACTCTTAAACACGGAAATAGAATAAATCGAAATGCCTCGACGAATGAATCTAACAAGCCCAAGATATCATATTCGACATCATTCGAAAGATTTAAATGCACAAAATACATCATATGATCAAGGGATCATTTGAGCCCATGAAGCGAGTGGTACGCTTTACATTTATGACGCCACTCCTCCACCTATAAATACCATTTCATCCTGCATGAGAGAGAGCTCTAAAGATAATCAGGAGAGCCTACGCACTACCGCCAACCACCGGCCGGCCAAGCCACCGCTTGATCTCACATCGCCAATCTCGCTTTTCTCCATCATGATGACTTCTACCGATTATTCCTCACAGCCGATTTCAGATTTCGCCAAGAATTGTTCCCCTCGTGATTTATGATTGCCCGCATCGCTCACCATCATTCGCCACTACAAGAATCACGTCACATAACTCGATCTCATACACTCTACCCTGCCAATCTAGTTTCTTTACACAAAGTAATAAGATTAAATTATTTTCTTAAGTATCACCACATGATGCTAAATATATATATATATATATATATATATATTTAAATATATTTTATTAAATATTATATATAAATATATATATACATAATATATATATATATATATTATATTGAATATTTAAATAATTTTAATTAATAAAATTTATTAATTAAATTATAATCACACAATGAATATCAATCAATTAATATAGTTTACAAAACACAATATATATTTTTAAATCATAAATAATAATAATTTATTTAATGTCTTTAGCTGACGAGGTCCTAAAATATTGGACCCTAAGAAGAGAGTAATGAGTTGGCCAAATTTTCGTAGACTAATAATGTACACACCCCAGATTTCGGCCCCTCATTTCTAAGGACTTGGATTTGGTCCCAAATTTTCTATATGCGCAAGTTATAATTACCCCTCTAAATTCTCGAGAGAACTTTCATTAAGGCCAATGTTATATCTAGTTAAAATATCGATAATGCATAATGTATAATAAGAAGATATGTAGTTCAAAAAAGATTTGCATTATTATTAACTTAAAACGTATGATGGGGGGGGGGATGATGACGTCTGCATCTAGATCCCATGGTTCCGCATCCCTCGTGTGGTCTCTAGTTTATTTAGAGGAGAAGGACCCAACCTAACCGGCGATCCTTATTAATGGGTCATACATCCAAGAAATCCTTATAGACTTGCTGGGGTATGTTTGGAAGTATAAAAGATACCTGCAATGATTTTTTGCTCTATCAAAACCATATGATTCACATCATGCATGGAGCCATCGGGGAGCATACTACGCTATAATCGCGATCATAATATAATGATCAAATTTGGTGAGAAACCACTGAATGAGGACTCGATCATTTGCATCATACGTGAGCCTACTACTAAACCAAGTGTAAATAACACATGCCACATCCTTACTGACATGTGATTGAGAGTGAATATAGAAATATACTTGACTTGACATTGACTCTTTTGTGAGCTAAGATTTTCGTAATTTGTCACTTTCAATAAACAGTTGTGGAAGGTAGATTGAGTTAGATTTTGCTTGAAGTTTTTAAAGATTAAATTTCATTTAAGTATTTAACAACTTAGTCATATATTAGACTTTATATTTATATTGATACTTGATTTTGATTAATTTAATTTGATCTTGCAAGCACATTTTGATGGTAACTATCCCTGGAAAACCCTCCATTCAACACATTCATCATCGTGGTATTTAATGATCAATTAAATATATTTAAGAACTTTAGATTTTATCAACTCTCACCTCCGGCAGGAGCATATACGTAAAGGTTGGCAGATTGGCATGATTTTAAAACTGAATATCTTTTGTGTTTCAACAAATATATTTATATTTGGAAAATTTATGATTAATTCTTTCAAATATTTGTATTTTGAGATATAATTATAAATTTGTAATGTATTCTCAAATACAAAATAAATTCTATTTTTAACCCACGCAAAGATCCTCTTATTAATATAAACATTCAAAGATTTTGTCGTTTCATGCGTATTTAGAATTCGCGATAATTCTATTTCTAAATCATGAGATTAATTTTATATTTTTATTTATTTTCAACTTACATGAAGCCTTTTATTATTAAAATTTGTATTTTAAATATCCATATCCCAAAGCACATTATATTTTATATAATTTCATCTAATTAATGAAATCATTGACTTTGAAAATCTTAATTAAATGAAATTTCTTAATTTTGATTGAAAGAAGCTCCATGGAGGCTTTACCTTTGCATCTCGCTTTGTATGAAAAAAATTGCGGCATGGCATATTAGTTTAAAATTTTCAAATGCTTCTCACCGCTTGGAATATCAGGTTCGATAACATTGCATTCATTTAAAAAAGCTTGCATAAGCTCTAAAACCACTTGAATATGACATAAGTTTGCTTCAAGAGATGTGTAATAGATTCACATTCATTAAAATACTTGCACATGTCTTTCAACATTTATGTTCAACTAATTAGCCATTCAACATAATATATCAAATTTAAAAGCATACAAGCAAGCAAGAGCATCTACCGTGGAGTGCATGTAAAACTATATGTTTGAGTCACTTACACAAGCATTAATACAACAGGCTTGGACACGGATTAGCTCCATCATATATGAGAATATTTACATGTATTTCGAAACTATAAATTTAGACGATAGCTTGATTTTTGGTTTGCAAGGAAATTGAACTCCTCAAAAATACTTCAATGAAGCAATGGAATGTAATATTAAAGTTGATTGCTCCTCTTTCTAAAGGTTCTTCATTTGATTTGTCTCTTATTTTCACAACTTATTGATTAATAAGGTTCTTTATTCTCATATCTTATCATATAATATATTTTCACATTCTTATGAAACATCCTTAGATATTTCAAGCTTGTGGCTAGATCAACCTATGCTATGAATAGAGGTACATTCTCTCTTTTTAGTTCAACCTTCAACTCCATAGAATTCGCTCATGGAAATGTTTATTTTAATCAGGCATTACTATTAAGACTTCAAGTGCTTGAATTAGAGTTAGATCTTATGTAATGAAGTGCGTAGGAGATTTATTTAAACTCTATCATATTCATGATCTTCTTAATGAGTTTTACTACTTTGTAAATGTCATTAAAGGGTCTTAATATTCCATAAAATATCGTTGAATATTTTAACTCACATACAAGTAAACTTATATTATGATTGTAGGTGTCTTCTCTCTATTGAACTTAACATTCAATCTTGTAGAATTCCATCTACCAGCATTCATTTCAAGTACTTCCATTTGCAGATAGACTATCAAATCATTGCAAGCTTCATTGAAGTATTTAACATTGAATATTATTTGAATCTATCTTCATATGAGAATGAGCTTTCAACTATACTATAAAATTTGTTCGTGCTGATATAAATGACATTAAACCCAATTAGAGTTCATTTTTTTTATTCGACTTCAAGTCCTATTTTATTCAAAATTAAGTTTATATTTCTCACAAATACATTATGAGTCTAATATTGATCTCAAATTTCATTTATATTTGACTTGAGTGTTTTTGTTTGTCTCAATATATGAAGTAACAAACTTTAAGTATTCATTTGATGACAAACTAAGCAAATGAACTCTTTTTTTACTTAGTACATTCTCACATAATAATAATACTTCTTTTGTCCATTTAAATTCAATTTTGTAAAAAATTTGAGGACTTCAGGTTTCATATTTAAATTAATATCCAATTAATTTTTAATTTAAGTCCCAAAAATTTGATGAAATTTCGCAAGAGTGCATCTGCTTTTTTCTAGCCACGCCTCGATGATGACGGTCGCTTTAAAACACCTCGATCGATTTTCATATCATCATGCCTTGATTAGCGTGACGAGGCCTTCAAATCTGCATAAAAAAGCAAATACATATACAAATAATTTGCACACATTCAAGCTTATCTCTATCTTGTTGCACATTCACTAATACCCATGAATCATTTATTTGAAAAATCAGCCCATTGACTCTCATAAGCCTCCTTCTTGCAATAAGTTTAACTGCTTAATAATGTAGGCTAATAAACAAGTTCACAGCAGGTAGAAAATGTTACGGCTAAAAGGGGATTCAATTTGAGTGGCTGCGAGTTTAATATGAGGAAGAGAAAATTAATGTAGAGATTAAGGAGGTCGGTTCTGAGCGAGGAGAGAAAATCATTGACCGATAGCTTATAGGGATAGAGAATCGGAGAAGAAATCAGCGCCTGTGTGCCCGATTGGAAGAAGTTGTGTGTGGTTGTTGGGTCGATTGAAGGAAGGTAGGGAAAGGTATGCCGAGAGGAACCCGCCTGATGACGAAGCTGCCTCTCGGTTGCCACCGTTCGTGAAGAGGCGAGGCCGGGGAAGGAAAGGAAATGGAGAAATGCTGGAGAAAGAAAAAAAAAAAACTTACGGTTTGAGAGACGAGAGCGAATGCTTGCGGCTCAAAGGAATCGGGCTTGAGGTTCGAACGAGAGAGGGAGAAGTGAATGTTGAACGAAGGGAATCCCCCTAGAGAACTCATACCTTTGGTTTTTTTTGGAGGAACCGAACAAGAGGGAACGGTTGTGAAAACGACAGGGAGCTTGCGTGCGGTTTGGGTTGAGGGAAATCAAACTAGAGAGGGAGGAGGTAGCCGAAGCTTCCTCTGTCAGGCTCGCGTGCGATCCGGCTCGGGTCGGACGAGGGCTGCAGCGCTCGGATGGGCATCGACTGTGAATAGGAATGCTAAGGGCAGGTGTATATAGGCATATATAGGGCATGTGCTTATTTAAAACATATACGAATTTAAAATTTTGTAATGATGCTATTATATAGTTAATATATATATTGATTTTAGGTTATTTGATGTGACGAATACGCCGGTTTTCGATCGGAGCCATTTGGTCGGCCGACGCCGATAATTTGGAAAATGCGCATTATCGCTTTCGACCGCTCGATATGCGTAGATTCATCCAAATAGATTGCAGACAATCTCATTTAATAGATTTCAATGTTTTGAACCTAACGACGCAATCAATTTTACTAACAGAAGTCGTTTGGACATCGCCGCAGCTTTCTTACTCGATATGAGCGCCGACACATTGACTGCTCGATCTCTTGATCAATATATCGTTAGATTATGCAATATTTATATTATAATTAATTTCGATATTCTGAATGCGATGACGAAGTCCATTCATCGATCGGATATCATTTCGACTGATTTTTGACGCCATCGAGTGTATTTCACCGATTTACGCGATCGTCAGATCCGTCCGACCGGTCTGTTCGAAGCCTTTATGTCTTATGCATGGAGGTCAACACTGATTAATATTAATTATTAAGATTAATATAAAATTGAATTAATATATCTTATTTAATTTTTAAAGTTAAAATATATTACTAATTGAAATTTTTATCTTTTTCCTTAAATTTCCTGAAATCCTTAGCCAAAAGGGTCCGTTAGACTTTTGAATTTACTAAATTCGGCTAATAGCAGTATTTACTATTTTCGAGATTTAAAGAAAAGCAAAATAGAAATGAGATTTTCTAGAATTTTAATTAATCTCTGGACTATTTGGAAGCTAAATCCTTTCCAATATTATGCTACTAAATATACTTTAGAGAAAAATTGTATTCTATTTTTTTTGCATAAATTATATCATTTCTTTTGAATACTATGTTTCACGGACACATATGACAATTATTAAAAATATAGGACATAAATACGCATTAGATATATTATAAGATTTATATCTTAATAATTATAAATAATATATCTAATATAATTAAAATAAATATAATATCACGAGAAAAAATGATAAAATAAGCATAATATGAAATTTCGAAAGATAAAAAGTCTATAGATGATTTGAAAATATTAATAGAAAGAGTGTCAAGAGGTGCAAAGACATTTACCTTCAATACTAATGGTGACCTCAAAGGCATTGGTGGCGATGATTGACGTTGCTCCATAAGTATATGAGAAATCCTAACCACGGCCTATGAAGGAGATGTGTTAGAGACTTAGATAGGAGAGTTGAACGATATTCACATTAACAAGCCATGGGTTATAAATTAAGAAATATGGCAAATAATAATTTTAAGTTTAATTTAATGACACATGTCTGACACTCATTTCAAATTTTTTTAATTATAATTTTAATTTAGCACACCAGAGATGTGTTCTTCGGACATGTGTCAGTGTTCAATACATATCGAATATTGCACACCACTAATTTTAAAAGTATCAGTGTATCATAATTTATATATTTTAGTATCTTTTTCAATGTGCATTTAAGATTTAAACATGTATAATATTATAAGCTCATTTTTATGTGTTTACTTAAAAAAGTTATAATTTAAAAAAATCTTTTATTTTTATTAAATTCAATAAAATTTGTTTTTAAATTTTGAGAAGATTTACATACATTCTTATACATTTTTAAAGAAAACTTATATATATTGACAATTTTAAGTGAGCTCAAATCAAGTACTTAAAATATAAAAAAAACTTATATATATATGAATCTTATAATCAAATTGAGCATTCCAATGAGAAGAATCCAAATAACTTAATATTACTCAATTCTAAGATCATTAAAACATTTAAATACTAAAATGTTAATTTATGATAAAAGAAATCTATGTTAGCCATTTGATCAAACATTTTAGAATTTTGGCCAATTTTATCATAATTTTATTCTAAAAAATTATAAATAGATTCTCATTCTCCACATAAAGAACCCCGACTTTAGTTTAGAGAAAATTTAGAGATATGAAAAGCTCTAAAACTCTATCCAATTATCATTATCTCATTACTACCAACAACTATTATCGTATGATTATTATTTCAATTGGGGTTGGCCCCATTATTATTATTATTATTATTATTATTATTATTATTATTTTAAGGATTTTCATGTAAAAAAAGCAATTTCTATACATTTTCTTAATCTATTTATATGTTAGATATCCATGCAAAATTAGAGCTTAAATTTTTTATTTTATTGCCACAAAATTTCTAGCACATAACAACATTAAATAATAACTTTTAAATCTTAACAATTTGATTAGTTATTGCTTATAAAATTAAAAGGTTATAAATCAATTATCCCAACAACCTAAAAACCCTACTTGGGTTCATTAATTTGTTTTGATATTTTATCTTTTGGTTTTATGTTAGATATTTTACTATTTTTAATTATGTATTTATTTCATTAATTTGTTTCAATGAATTTTATTAAATGTATTATTTCTTTTGATATATTTGACATTATCATTAATTTAAAATCTCACAAATCTTTTCTATATTGTCTAAAAATGATTGCTTATGGTTCTCACTTAATATGAGTAAAAATTATATTATTATTATCATTTAAAAATATTATTATGACTCATAAGTTAATGTTTCTCATTTTAATTAATCATTATGACATTCCCAACTCTTTAGAATTCTATGTCCTCCATAATAAGTGAACTTTTAACAAACAAGATAAAAAAAATAATTTTTTTAGATTAAATTATAAATCTTTATTATATATGATAAAGAAAAAAAAAACTCACATAATACAACTTAAAAAGTTTTGATAAGTACTAAAACATTTAACTATGAGAATAAAAATATAGTAAAAAATTGCAAACCAAAATATCCTTAATATGTGATTGAGAGCCTTACCAAGAAATTATTGATAAATATGAGTAAAAAAAAATTCTAAATTTAGGGTGAGAATGATGAGAGTACTTGAATAATTAGTATTTGTGGCACTTCTTCTTTTATGTAGTAGTTTATCTAATTTGACTCAAATTCATAGAAAGCCACAGAGATCATCACACTAAGAAGAAGTGCAAAAGAGAGTGAAGGGTATAGTCATTAGATATTGTATTAAGGCTCCAAAAGAGAAGCAAAAGTATCAATGGAATCAAAACTAATGTGTCATAAATAAACACAATATGAAAAATCAATTAGCTACAAAGTTATGCCATTATTTATATGGTTGCCTTATGTGACATGTTAAGGAATTATGCAAAGAAGAAGAGGATGTTATACAATCTTTTATTCTATTGATACTTGTTGAGTTAATAAATATTTGGGGATTTACATACCTATCACATAATTCTTATGTATTTACATATCTAATACTTAAACTTCAATTTTTACATATGTAACATCCCACTCTTTAATATCACATCAAAAATACTACCACCACTCACTTTTTAAAAGTGAATATACTTTTTTAAGCATAGAAAAATGTTAGATAAGTAAATATCTAACTTTAGATATTAGATATGTAAATACATAAGAATTGCGTGATATATACGTAAATCTTCCTAAATATTATGAACTTTAAACAATTTTGTAGTTTGAATGTCATACTTTTAGAATATTCTCCAATATTTTCATCTTTGTAATAAGAGTCTAGATGACTCATTGCTCAACAACATCTATTGTAGAGGTTGGAGTAAGATCTGAAAAGATATTTGATTCATCATACTTATCTTCATCATCATTACCAGTAGCTCACTTTTAAGAGTGAGTTATATATAGGGATATACCTTTTAAATATATCATATTTTAGTATGTTACTCCACAAGCTAATGATGAGAACTCATCCTCAGAAGTTATACCATTTGGATTTCATGTTGGTTAGTTTTATCTCTTTAGCTAGCGAAGAATTCACAATAATGAACATTTTGGTAGGATAAGTGACAAGCTTTCGAATGTTTCGAGTAGTTTCATCTCTATGTTATTGTTGCCTCTTGTAGCTTACTTATTAGGCATTTGATAAGAAATTTATTGGGACATTGATAAGCTATCACAAAAAAAAGTCTACATAATATGACAAGAAGATAAAGGATTATTTGATGGAGATATTAATGGATAAACATTTCAAAACTCCAAAAACTACAGTTAGGTATTCGATATGGGGTAACAAATGTAACTCTCAAAATCTACTTATATATTATAAATCATAAATTTAATACACATGGTGAACAATGCTTCAAAATCATCAATGATGATATATTTTAGGTATTAACAACATAAGCTTTTAAGCAATACATCTCTCTAAGTTTCTTATAAACTTTCTTAATAACTCATCTTATGATTTTCTTTTGAAATCCTAGGTTCCATCGAGTACAAATCCTTTCAAGATAGTGTTAAATGCCAATTTTAATGATATTGAAAATATCATTATATTTTAATACATTGAATGAACAAATTATACATGAACTAATGATTTGGGTATGCAGGACATCTAATGTATCTATCACTCTTAGTGATAAATATCATCTCTTAATGTTAGGTTTGCTTGAACATATAATGAAGCTTTAATTCATATTTTTAAATTTGACATTATTATGAATAAAATAGTTAGGACACCTAAAATGATGCATGAGTATATATCATTTACACATTATACCATACATCAAAAACACATATAAAGATATTCAAAATATTTTCTTAAATTTATTATATTCAATGTGTTATACTCTTTTTTCTTGGACAATGAATGTTTTTTTTAAGCTTATATCAAAGTGAACGTAGGCCATAAAATAAAACCATTTAAAATTTTGTTTTTTTATTGCTATCATAAGTTTTTAGTTTCCTCATTGAGTAGTTAGAGCATAGTACTTTCTTAATTCCTATTTATAAACTTTGGGTGCATGATGTCATCTTATTTTTAAAGATAACAAGATTATATTATTTACACCACTCATGTTAAAAAAAGATGACTAGAGGTATTATACATGACTCTTATGCAAGTAAAGCCTTTGAATCTTTGCAAAGAAAAATGAGCATATATAACATTATTGAATTACACCCTATATGGGCTTAAAAGAGATTTTTACAAATCCATAATCAGTTGCATTAAAATAATGTTGAATAAAGGAAAAGCAATTGAAGCATTCTTTTAAATCATACAAGTTATATATAAGGAATTCCTCATTCATGATAATATCATTTCAACAAATTATCTTCATCTTCCCTTACAAATTTTATTTTCTCTCCTTTAAAATCCTATAGTGGAAACAACTTATTCCTTTTGCATTATAAGGGATGGAACTTAATATAGGAGATGAGCATCAACACTTGACTTTTGACTTTATGTATGGAGTAGGGTGACTAATTATGACTTATTTGTTGCCCTCTTAATAAGTAAGATGCACAAAAAATTGAATTAGTTAGATCATGTAATGCACACCTATATGTGTACTACACATGATTATTAGTGATATATTTTTCAATGTTATGCATGAGAAAGAATTACATGTCTAAGCTCATATAGTTAAAAATAAATTTGAGGTAGTGGCGTGATACATTTTTGCAGCTTATCATAGTTACCATTTGGGAAATTATGGTGTGGGTGCATCTTGCGATGTGGTGTGGTGAGACACTATGTTTTACAATATAATCTGACAAACTGCAGTTGCCAAAAGTTGTTGTTGACCTCACTTTTGGAGTGAGGATTCAATCTCTTCTTCTAGATTTAGGATTCTTCTAGATATTAAGACTTTCTTAGTCATAAGACACTTCTAGCCATTAGGTGAACACTTAACCTAAGCTCAGAGATGTAGAAGGGTTAATCATAAGATTAGGGTATGCCTTAGGGAGATTTACCTATCCTATGGCCTAAACCCAATCTATGCCTAACTCTTTGGCCTAAACCAATCCTCAAATTTAATTCATCCAAATCCAAATACAAATTAAATGATTTAAACCTATAACCAATTCCAAATCAAATCAAATAAAACCAAATCCAAACCTAAGCCCTATGATTTTATCCATGGACTTAGCCAAATCTCTCCTTCAATTCAAACCAAAATCAATTGATTTTCTCATGAATCAATTGTTCTTTCAATTATCTTCTCAAATATAAATCAAACCTACATTCAAATGACCAAAACCAAAATCAAATCAAACTAAATCCAAACCTAAGCCCTTTGATTCAATCCTATGGACTTAGCTAAATCTCCTTCAATTCCTAACCAAAATCAATTGATTTTCTCATGAATCAATTATTCCTTCAATCAACATTCCAAATATAAATAAAATCTAGAATCATCAAGCCAAATCAAATAAATCCAAATCAAACCAAACTTAACCCATTTGAGTTGAAATATCCAAATGAGCCAAAACACATTCAAACCCAAATCAATTGCAACCAAAGCTATATATCAATCCTAAACCCATATATAAACTCAACTAAATCTAAATCAACCCAAAATCATGCCAATTGACCCACTCAGGCTCACTTGACCCAAAGTGACCTAAAGGATCCATTTGAGCCAAGTTTCAATCTAACCCAAAATTGGGTTGAACTAAACTAATCTAAACCCCTTCATGATTGTTGATCAACCTAGATTGATCAATTGTCATAGATTGGATCAAACTAAGTCAACTTGGTCATTTGACCAAGTCAACCCTCTTAACCTATATGAACCAAACTAACTAAATTTTATGCTAAGCCAAATTAATTGAAACCAATGATTCATACCAATATAAAATCAATGATTGAACATGACTTGACCATCAATTGAACCAAAACTAACCCAATTGCCCTTTGACCTAAGTTGACCCAATTTGACCTAAAAGACTAAATTGGGTCAAATCAAAATATAACCCAAATTGATTATAACCAATGGCTCAAGTTCATTCCAAATTTATTGTTGAACTTGACCAAAGTCATAATTAAACCCAATTTGGCCAATTGAACCCAATTGACTCACTTAGCCCAAATTGACTAAGGGTCAAATTGGCTTAAACCAAATTCAAATCTAAATTAACACAAACCAAAGCCTACAATCATCTTCAATTAAACAATTGAACATGAATCAACTCCTAACCCAAGCCAATTTGGCCAATTTGGTCAAATCGATCAACTTGACCCATTTGACCCAAATGACTCCAAATGAGTCAAAATTAAATCTAAGACAAATTGACTCAAACCAATTGAACCAAAACACCTTAAAAATCATCATTTGAACATGAATCAACCCTTGGTTTAACCCAATTTGATCAATTGGCCAACTTAACCCAACCTAGCCCAATTTGACCCATATGGGTCAAATTGAGCCAAACCCACTTGAATCAAGCCTAAACCCAATGGGATTTGATCTAACCCATCCTAAACTCACCCTTGGTTAGCCTAAAGTCAATCCAACCCAAAATTAGTCCAATCCCACATATTACTTATTGGATTTTCCTCCCTACATGGCATCATACTCAATTGGGAAGGTCAACCCCTCCTCCTTTCCACTTGACAACCTCTTCACACTCAAATTGGCACCTAACCTACATGGCTAACCCAGCCAAAGTGGGCTAGGTTGACCATGGACCAAAGGGAGGTGAGTTAACTCTCCTCCCCACCATGGTCAAAACCATTGGACCTATGGAAGGAGGAGGCTACCTTGAGCCACCCACCAAGACCTCTGGCCAATCAAACTGAGCTACCGCCTTGACAACTTCGATGCTTGGCAGGGCCAAAATCAAGGGATGAATCTCGTCCATCTAAGGGGGTGTATACCCCTCATTTCGATCTCAAACAAGACCATTCGCACTTAGAGAGCTTTGAGAGAGGACATTTTAAAATCCCTAGAGCTCTCCCTAAGCCTCCCAAGCTTCCCCATTATCGAAAAACTCCAAACCAAAATAGGGAAAGCCCTTTTTCAACCCAACTCCATCAATACTCAACCAGACTCAAATTAATTTTACCCACACCTTCCTCACACTTCCTCGAGCAAGAACAAATCATCTCTCAAGCTCCCCGACCATTAGAGGTGTGATTTCTATCAACGTTAGCTTGCATAGTGATAGTTCGTGCCCCATAGAGCATACGATGAGGAATCAACATGTGTGCTACTCAACGGGGCTTCATCTCTACTAGATGAAGCTACCACAATCAATTTTACCATCGATATCTAGTTCCAACATGGTAATTCACTTCAAACCATGATTTTGTGAAAATTTACTAAGCCTTTTTGAAGAAAATTTGTATGTCATGCAAATCTGATCTATAGATCCCTTTGGATCTAGTTCGTGATGGTGTGGGGTGAATCTCGAATCAATCTAAGCTCGGGTAAGCTCAAATTGAGCGATGGAAGGAGGATGGTGCCCATCTCACATCTCTTGAGAGATGATTGATCATGTACCATCCATTCCGTGTGATCAGAAAGGACGATCGTGATTATTCGCTAGATAAAATCCACTTAATCCTATTAAAATTAGGGGTTAATCGACGATGGATAAGAAAGCGAGTTCGCCACCACCATGTAGGTGCCACGTCAAACGACTTTAAGTAACCAATCCCGCGGTGCCACGTCAGCGCTCTGCATGGCATGGATGGGATTAGGCTTAATTAATTAATTTTAATGGATGAATCTTTGAAAATTCATAATAAATTGTAGGAAAATCTAAAAAATATAAAAAAAAATTTATTTTGAAGGTATTTCATAGTAGAATCATTTAAAATTAAATTAAATTAATTTTGAATAGTAATTAAGGCTTAATTACAAACTTAATTACTTGAGTAATTGATCTCAAACTTTATGTGTTAATTTAATGGGATGACCTCTGCCTCTCATAATTTTCTTTGGATTTATTGCTTGGTTAATTAGGGGAATTAACTTTTAAGCTCTAATCACTCTTTAATTAATTTAATTGATTAATTAACCTCCCAAATATTAAAAATTAATAAATTAAGTGCACTAATCACTGTTGAACAGTGGATGGGCAAGGGGAATGGGGTTTGGACCTCCTTCCTTAGTCCATCCCTCTTCAAAAGAAATTTAATTAAGATGAAATTAATTAAGAGTTTAATTAGTTAATTATGTGGATTAATTAATCAAATTGAAATCATGAGCATATTAGATAATTAACAATCAATTAAGTGTTCGTCTTTATGTGTTTAATAACATAAAGACCTTTAGGAAAATTATGATCAACCCATAAGTGTGGAAAAATCATAAAAGTACTTAATTAAGTTTATTAATCTAATTAACCCTTAATTATGAGCCATTTGCATTAGGTCCTTGTAGGAGGATTATAATTTTATTTTTTCACATGTTCATGTCATCTGTGGCTCATAATGAAGTTGTTAATCAAATTAAAGAAGTATAGGTAAGGGTAATTAATTGATTTAATTAAGTATCCCACTTAATTAATTCTTAAAATTCACCTAATTATCTTTTCTTATAAAAAAAATCAAATTACCAATATGGGAATGGGATTAAAAAAACAAATGCTAAATTATCCTCCTCTTTAAATCAAACCAAAAATCCAAAACTAAATTGATAAAAAAAAGCTTTGGTTTACTTTAAATAATTTTATTTAGTATGAATGTTCTTAGGAATTAATTTAATTGAATGGATCATGTGTTTATATTTGATTATTCCTTTCCAATCATGTTAAATATTATATGTCATTTGAATTCATGCATTCATGCTTTCAAGTTCAATAAATCAATGAATTTCCTTTATGTAAGCTTGTATGTGTTGGATTAACTTAAATATATTTGTGATTATTATCATTATTTAAATCCAAATATATTTTCTAAAAATTATAAATGGATAACAACATATGTTGTGATGATAGTTATAAATACATAGGAGGTGCATGTGCTTATAGCCTAAGCATATGAAGTGAAGTCTTCTTTCATTCATTCATATGTTGATTTACATAGGTTTGAATGGTAGTGAGTATATAGTCTGGACAGCCCCAAGGAGGTCATTTGATTACCCCACTTCCCTAGTTAACAAAGGCACGTACTCATTTGATTTCATTCTTATGTATTTTGATATTAGAATTTGGATAGAGCTTTAATTTATATACATAAATAATTCAATTAAAGAAAATATAACATTTGCATGATTTTCATTCTCTTAATTGTGCATACATTCATATGTATCTAAACAAGCAAGTATATAGTATGGACATCCCGAATACGAGACTTTAGCTAGCCCCAAGGAGGTCATTTGATTATCTCACTTCCCTGGTTAACAATGCACGCACTTGCTTATGTCTTTATACATGTGTATGTGATTAAAGAATGGGAATCCCCTTTTCTATTAAAAATGCATGCATCCATAATTGTTCAAGTGATTGAATTGTTTAGTCATGCGATTTGAGTTTTTTTTCCTATGTTCATGTATGCAAATTTACATATATTTAAATGTAAATTGGTATATATATGGACATCCAAGAATACGAGGTTTTAACTAGCCCCAAGGAGGTCATTTGATTACCTCACTTCCTAGTTAACAATGACACATACCTATTTAATTTCATCAATATGTATTTTTGTATAAGAATTTGGATAAAGCTTTAAATTTACATACATCAAATAATTCAATCAAATGAAATATAAACTTCAAACATACACATACATTCATCATTCAGGTGCGTTAAAACATGTTGTATGTATAGATATACTTAGGATTGGATCATATGCATGTTATATGTGGTGGAAAGAAATGATTTAACATATATCATGTGGGAGTAATTCAATTAGATTAATCTTAAGATACATCTCTTATTGAATAGGATTATTTAAAGTGAACCTAAACTTAGGATTAATAAAAAAATATTTAATAACCCATTCACTAAAGAGAACTAAATCAAATTAATATGCATTAGAAAGTGGCTTAAGATAGGGATGGAAGAAGGTAATCCTCTTCTTTCTCTTTACAACACTTAGTTGTTAAGTGTAAATCATATGAAACAAAATAAATTACAAATTAAAATTATAAATCAATTAAACATCTCCAAATGAAACCAACCCTTTTGTGAAATTAAACACTTCTAAAATTAGAAAATTATAATTCTAATGCTTATTTAAGACATACACCACACAAGCCTTAACATACACATTAGAATTAAGTCACCACTTTTAGCTCTATGTTAGGACATTGTATGATGTGATGTATATTTTGTTTTATGACATATCATTTTAGACGGGATGTTATGGTGTATGCTTCACAGACTAGATATTAGGCCGCTCTTAGCCTAATCATATTTTATGCAGGGGATCATGCTTGAGGGATGCTTAAGAATAAATATGAGTGCTCTCTTTGCAGTTGGTTAAATCCCTAACACAATCCAAATTAGGATAGGTGGGCTTGGTTATTCATGTGCAGAGTGTTAAGTCCAAATTATATATAAAACTGCTTGAGATTGTATGTATGTTTAGCTAACTTCTATTTTATAGGGTGGTTAGATTTATTTTTTTATATATGAATGTAATTTTACAATAAGAATAAGGATTAGTGCTATGGGATTAGGATGAGCAGTGGCTAGAAGGCTTGGGGTGCCCTGTGATGCCTTTGAAAAAAGCACATCCAATTCTTTCATATTTCGGGTTGTATAAGGGTAGAGCTCAACTACCATATTTTCTCTTTTTAGCTTATACAATGGAACCCATCGCACCAGCCTCTTATTATTTTGAGTTAGTTTATAAAATTGATTGATGATTTATTTAAATTACATATTAGGATGGTATGCTTTTCATAGTTTCTTTATGATTGATGTTTTAATGTATAGCCTTGAATGTAATAGGCTCTTAGGATAAAATAAATTTTCTATCCAACTAATCACTCATAATTAAATTTTAAATAATTCATAATCTCATCATAAAGCCTATGTTATAATTAGGATAATTAAAAGATTTAGCAACCCCTTAGCTGTATGATTGTTGTGGTATTTATTTTTAGATTATGTGTATATGGGGGATCGAGGTGTACTTTGAGGTGATGGGTATGAGGAATATATACTATCTCGAAGAAATAACCCTACGATGGACCTAATCACCTAAAAATGACTTCTAAGGTATGATGGGTCTTCGAATGTACTAGAGATTTTTCTCTACTTTACATAGATGAATAAAGTAGAGTTTATTTAAACTAGGTTCTAAAGTTTCCTATGGGGGCAAACCCGCATAGTTAATTATATCCTAAAAAAGGTGAATTTCTTAGGAATGTTCTCGATTAAAGTGGACAATTATTATCTCCAAAGATTTCAAAGAGAGGACTATCAATAAATTGGCTATGTTTTAAAAATCAAGTGGGATAGATCAAAAGGAGAGACTTATTATCGAAGCCAAAATGAGATGAGTAGGGGATGCTCCTGATACTAGGAAGCCTAGTGAGCATCCCAAACTATCCTATGATTGAGCTTTATATATTTGAAATTGAAGAGAATTATATATTTGAGTTGAAATTTATTAAAAGCTAGGATTTATAATCCCACAATACAAGATTATGGAAATACCTAAGAGGTAAGGATTTATTCTTGTAGCCCGAGGGAAAACAACAACCTCATATCCTAAATCTAAGGAGCTTTGATGAGGGCCAAAGTGCGTCCTAAATCTAAGGCAAAAATGGGTATATTGTTTACCTCCACAAGAAAGGGTAAATCACCCTTCTGCTGGACTTATATCTATGGAGTGGTAGCCAACTAACTCCTCCTACGCTTTAAAATCATATGATCAAATCACATGTTTTATAAGATGGTTAGAATGTGTGGTGTTTATTTTTAGTTATGTTGATATATGTGTGTGTATATGTGAGGGGGACACCACATATATCTGATGATGTACTTATTGAGGTGATCATGTACATTAAGGAATAGTGTACTATCTCGAGAGATAGAAGTCACTACCCTACAATGGACCTAATCACCTAATAAGGACTCCTAAGCTATGATGGGTCTTTGAATATACTAGAGATTTTTCTCCTACTTTACATGGATGAATAAAGTAGGGTTTATTTAAATCGAGTTCTAAAGTTTCCTATGGGGGCAAGCCCCCATAATTAATTACATCTTTAGAAAAGTGAATCCCTTAAGAATACTCTTGATTAAAATATATAATCGTTATCTCCAAAGATTTCAAAGATAGGACTATCAATAAATTGGTTGTATTTTAGAAAATCAAGTGGGATGGATCAAAGGGAGAGTTATTGAAATCAAAGGAGATGAGTAAGGAGTGCTCATGATATTAGAAAATCTAGTGAGCACTCCAATCTATCCTATGGTTAGTCTTTATATATTTGAAATCGAGGAGATTTAATTATTTGAGTTATAATTTTATTAGAAATTTAAGACTCATAATTCCATAATACAAGATTGTGGAAATGCCAAAGAGGTGAGGATTTATGCTTATTTCCGCAAAGGGAAACAATGACCTCAAATCCTAAATCTAGGGAGCTTTGGTGAGGGCTAAAGCACGACCTAAATCTAAGAAAAAAGTGGGTATATGTTTTACCTCATAAGAGAGAGTAAACCACTTGACTGCTGGATTTATCACCGCCTGTAGTGGTAGTCAGCTAACTCCTCCTATGTTTTAAAACCATGTAGGTAAGTCATATGTTTTGCAGGATGGTTAGGCTGTCATTTATTTAGAAAAAGATTAAGTACTTAAACCCACTCCCTAAGAGACTAGAGCATGAGGGGTATGGATAATGACTTAATCTAATGCAACCTTTATCAAATTTCATTTAATTTGGGACTCTTTATTTTGATACATACTATAGATTTTATATGTCTAAATGCATGAGAAGTTGATTATGGGCCAAATCAAAAGAGAAAGAGGTGTTCTTCCATTATAGGCTCTAAAAGGTTAAGCCTATTTCTATCTAGCAAAGATGGAAGTCCTCTCTTAACAAGAGTGAAACAATATGGTTATGCATGATATTAAACATACAATCATCTAGGTAAGGGGTTGCTAAATATTTTATTATCTTGATTTAATGCCTAGGCTTTTATGTGAGGTTATGAGTTATTTTGAGAGATTTAGTTATGAGTTGTTAGTTTGGGTAAAAAAAGTAATTTTTATCCTAGGAGCCCAATCACCAGGACACACAACAATCACCAATTATAAAGAAACTATGAAAATATATGCTATTTTATAATGCACAAGATAAACAAAATATCAAAAAAATTTTATAAAGCTATCATATAAGAATAAAAGGCTGTTGTGGTCGGGTACTATTGTATAAACCAGAAAGAAATGTAGGTAGCCGAGCTCTACCCTTATACATCCCAGCATAATGAAAGAATAATTATAATTACAAATGATGAATGTTATGGTGGGTCTTCATTCTTCATTCTTTATTCTTTCCTTCTTTCTTCTTTCATTTCTTCATTTGATTTGCTCCATTTCTTTCTTCCTTTTGTCTTGATGTGGATGTGCTTGTTCCAATGGAATCACATGGTATATAAGAATTGGTCTTATAACCAATGCTCATCCTAATCCCCCATAATATGTATCTTAATCCTAATGCAAAATTACATTAAAAGAAGAAAAGTAAGTCTAGCTACACATGCAAAATAAATGTTAGCTAAACACACCATACAATTCAAGCAGTTATATGAATAATTTAAACTTAGGACCTCACACATGGGTAACCAAGCCCAGCTATCCTAACTTGGGCTATGCTTAGGGGCTAAGCAACCTGCACAGCAAAAAATATTTATATTTTTATTACAGGGGCCCCTTAAGCACAACCCCCTACAGAAAATATGATTAGGCTAATCACGGCCTAATATCCAGACTACACACATACACCCTAACATTTAGTCTATAATAATACATCACAAAATAAGCATACATCAAACCATACACCGCCCAAACATAAAGTTAGAAGTGGTGGCTTAGTCTAAAGTGTGTGGTATGTTCTAACTAGGCTATAGGGTTGTAATTTTGCTAAGTGCGAGAGATTTAATTTATAAAGGGTTGATTTCTCTTTAAGTGATTTAATTGATTTGGGGATTTTACTTAATATTTTATTTTATTTCATATGGCTTACACTAAACAACTAAGTGTTATAAAGAGAAGAATCCCCTCTCTTTCATCCCTACCTTAAGTCATTTCTAAAGCAAGTTGATCAATTCCCTTTAGTGAAGTGTTTATTATATGTTTTGAATTAACCCTAAGTTTAGGTTCTCCCTAAATGACCTTATTCAATAAAAAAGACATCTTAAGATTAAGTAGAATGAATTACTATCACATAACACATATTCATTCATTTGTTTCTATCATGTACATCATGCATATGATTAAATCCTAAGCATACCTATACATATAATGTATGTTTTAGCACACTTAAATGATGAATGCAAAGAAGTGTGTTTAGAATTTTAATATTTCATTTTGATTAAATTATGAATGCATGTATTTTAATAGAAAAGAAGGATTTTTCATCCATTAGCTAAGTACACATTCACATGTATAAAGTTTTAAGTGAGTACATCGCCATTATTTTCTACATCAGGGGTGTAAGGTACAAGACCTACTTAAGACTACTTAAAGCCTCATAGCCTCAGGGTGTCTAGACTAATATACCACTTTTATTAGATACATATAGATGTATAAGCAACTATAAGGATAGGAAAAACTCATGCAAAAGTTGTGTTTGATTTATAATTTTATTCATTAGCTACATCATACATACATATGTATAAGAGTTTTAAGTGAGTATGTCATCATTATTTTCTGCACCAGGGGCATACGGTACAATACTTACTTAAGGCTACTTAAATCCTTGTAGCCCCAGGGTGTCCAGACTAATATATCACTTTTCTTAGATACATATGAATGTATAAAAAGAACCACAAGAATAAGAAGTCATGCTAGAAGTCATATTTGATTTGATTATATGATATATATATGTGATATGAAATTCTTCCTAAGTCTTAACATGGAGATGCATAGAATATATATAAGCAAATGTTGTGTTCTTTTCAAATGAACTATACATTTGTAATTCCCATATAAATCCATGTAAGGTAGAGAAAGAGAACTTCATATTACATACCTTATATTATCAACACATGCAAACTTATAAATACTTGTAATTAACATCACTTCATATTACTATAATTGATTTATGGGCTTTTAAAAATAGCTTTTGATTTAATAGTGATAATAGCCACATCTATTTTTAATTTAAGTCAACACATGCAATTTGACATAAAAGAAACTATTTTCATTTGATTTTAAAAGAAATGAATGCATGATTTACATGGAAATCAATGTTTAACATGATTAAAAAGAAATAAAGGAATATAAGCACATGATCTCATTCATCCTAATTAATTCCTAAGAATAATCATATTAAATAAGGTAATTTAAAATAAATCAAAGTTCTTTAAAGACACTTTTAACTTTGAGTTTGATTTGATTTAAGAAATATGAAAGAGGTTTGCTAAACCTAACACAATTCCCCATATGTGAATTAATTTGGTTTAATGAAAAATATTTAGGTTGATTTTATATTTTAATTAGGTTAATGTATGAATTATGTGAATTAATTAACCCTTACCTATATCACCTTAAGTTAATTAACTAATTAATAATAATTCAATATGATATGCAACCACATGAAAGTAAATTTGCAATGCTCCTAAGAAATGAAAGAGGCCTAATGCAATTGGCTTATGATTAATAGTTAATTAGGCTTAAAGCTTCTCATTTAACTTCTTTTATGGTTTTCTCACACATGTGAGATAACCATAATTTCATTATCTCTCACCTTTAGTTATTGAACACCCAAGGAGCTACCCAAGATCAATTAAAGGTTGCTTAGGTGTGAGGTGAATTTTAGATTGAGTTAGATCAAGCTTATTAATTAGTTGATTGAATCCTTTGATTACATTTTGATTAGATGATGAAATTAGCTTAGGAAAAGGGATCAAGGACAAGTCCTCAATCTTTAATCCCTAAGACATTTTAAACACTCAATTAGGTTTTGATTTTTGTCTTGGAGATTAATTAATTATCAATTAATTTAATTCCAAAGAGTGAAGAAAATCTAAGAAATGAATTAGGAAAAATATCCCAATTACACTCTCTAAGTTCTCTTACTATTTCACAAAGGTAATTAGGCTTAAATAATTAATTAAAACATTGTTAATTTATTAATTATCACTAATTAAATTAAGAGAGTGATTAAAGCTTAATCATTTAATTTTCTAATTAAGCAACCAATAAAATCCTAGAAAAATAGGGGAGGCAGAGGTCATCCCCTAGACATCCAAAGAAAATTTGAGATTAATTGGATGTTTAATTAAGGGATAATTAAGCTAATTTTATTTCTGATTAAATCTTAATTAAGCCATCACTATTTAAAATCAATTTAAAATAATTTTTCTAGATTCTACTCTAAAATATTTTTAAAATGAGCCAAAGTTTATATTTTTTTGGATTTTTCTACAATTTGGTATGAATATAGGAAGTTTGAGCCTTAAAAATTAATTAAAATAGCCTAATTAAGACCTTAATCTTGTCGGGCCATGTGGCCTTGATGCAGCGCGCTTTTCATCTGGCGTAATGAAATTGGCTATTTAAGTTGTCATATCTGCACACTGACTCGCATGGATGCATGCGGACCATCCGACGGCGATCGAACGGCCACGCATCTGATTTTAAAGTAGAAACCGTGGGATCTACCATAATCTACTCACAGTCGTTCGTTCCAATCTCCCAGAATAGATGACATATGAACTTCGTTCTTCGTAAGCAGTGAAAGATGAGCACCGTCCGACTTTCCTCGTTCGATCCGATCTCACCAGACTTGGATTGGGATCAAACTGATCCCACACCTTCGGAAGTAAAGGGGATGCACATCCAATAGTTAAATTCACATGGGATTAAAATTCTCTTTGAAAAAACCAAGCATGATTTCCCTATAGCTAATGTTTTGAGGAATTACCTCACCGGAGTTAATGTCCGGTGGTGAGTCATCGGAGGTAGCTTTGCCTAGTTGAGGTAAAGCCCCGTTGAAGAAGTCTCGGCTTGATTTGGTGTGGACTGCTCAATCAACCACCTCATGCATGTAGGAGCTTTGGCTTTGATCGATGTCACACCTCTGGCCACTTGGATCTCGGGAAATGATTTGTTGGGCTTCGACAAAGTGTGGTGAGAGTATAGGTAATAAGAATGTGAGTTTGATTATAAAATGAGGGAGTATTGATCGAAGGGGTGATGTTCTATTTCTACTTTGCTCTAGAATGGACAATGCCAATTTAAGAGGGCTCAAGGGTACTGGGAACACTCTGAGGGGCATCAAAATTGGATTGGGGACTCACCTGGTGCAATTGGCTATGATTGCTGCTCGAATTGAGGGGGTATACCCCTCAATTTCTTGTGATGGATGGACAACAATGTGCACACAATTTGAGCTAGTTTGTCACCATCCGGCCACCGGACTTATCTTCATCAGGGTCAGGCTGCACGCTAGGGATGGGAGAAGTGATGGGAGGCGCCATGGATCCATTATGCCAAGGTTGTAAAGTTTGGATCCAATGGGTGCTTAGTTTGGGTTGGAGGTGAGTCAACTCACCTCGAAAGGTCCTTGGCCAACCTAGGGTGGGTTAGGTGGGCTAGGTGGGTCATGGGAAGGTTCTATTGAGTGTTAAAGGGTTTCCACGGAGATGGGAGAGTCGACTTGGCTTGGATCCATTAGTTTTGAAGCTTAAATCCAATGGTTTGATGGCTAATCCCCTTGGATGGGGCCCACTTAGCTTTTGGGGAGGTCTTGGGCTGACTTAGGGAGTTTAAATTTAGTTAGATCAGCCCACAAAGTTTCATAAATTGGATTTAAGTGGTTTGGCTTAGATTGGTCAAATGGGTTCAATTTGGGCTATGTTGAGTTGGGTTGACCAATTGATCAAATTGGGTCAAACCAAGGCTTGGGTTAGGTTCATATGATGATTTGGGATGTTTTGGTTCAATTGGTTTAAGTTGGTTTGGCCTAGGTTTGGATTGGACTTATTTGGATTCAAAAGGTTCAAATTGGTCAAGTTGATCAATTTGACCAATTTGACCAAATTGGGTTGGGTTAAGTGTCGAGTCAAGTTCCATTGATCAATTGAAAATGATTGTAGGCTTTGGTTTGGTTTAATTTGGATTTAATTTAAATTTTGGCCAATTTGACCCTTTAGGTCAATTTGGGCTAAGTTGGGTCAAGTTGACCAATTGGTCAACTTGGGATCAATTATGATTTTGGTCAAGTTCAATAAGTGATTTGGAATGAACTTGAGCCATTGGTTGCAATCAATATGGATTAAATCATGATTTGACTTATTTTAGCTTTTTAGGCCAATTTGGGTCAACTTGGGTCAAATGGTCAATTAGGCTTGGTTTGGCTCAATTGATGGCTTGGTCATGTTCAATCATTGATTATGAATGGGTTTGAGTCAATGGTTTTAATCGATTTGTCATATGGTGAATTTTGGCTAGTTTGGGTTTCATTTGGGTTAAATGTTGACTTGGTCAAAGGCTAGGCTTGATTTGGTATGACCTAATTCAATGCAATTGATCACCCTAGGATGATTGTTGATCATGATTGAAGGTTTAGGTGGCTTAGTTTAATCTAATTTGGGTTAGATTAGAACTTGGCTCAAAAAGATACTTTAGGTCACTTTGGGTCAAGTGAGCTTAAATGGGTTGGTTTGCTTGATCATGGCTTGATTCAAGTTTAGTTGAACTCACACATGAACCTAGGATTGAAATATAAATATATGGTCCTCATTTTTAGGATGAGCTCTCAACCTCTCCATCTTAGACATAGGACTTCTCTTAGACACTAAGAGTTCTTTAGTCTTAAGACACTTCTAGTGATTAGTTGAACACTCAAACCCTGAGACTTGAAAGAGTTAGGCATAGGAATAGGTTATGCCGTAGGGGTGTTAGGAAAACTTGCCTACCATTTAGCTTGAACCACATCCTCACTTCCTTCCTTCAAGTCAAAATTCAAAATTCAAATCAAACTCCAAATCAATTCCAACTTTAAACTCAAATTAATTCAAACTTAATTGATTTTCTCAAATCTAAATCAACTTCAACTCAGATCAAACTTCAAATCAAACCAATTCCAAACCAAACTCAAATTAATTCTAACTTTATTGATTTTATGAAACCTTAAATCAATTCCAATGGATTTTCTCAAATCATGAATCAATTCCAAATGATTGAAACCTATGATTGAATTCCAAATTAAAAAATCGTTCCTAAGTCACCTTGATTCCATCTTATGGACTTAGCTCAAATCAAATCTAAATCAATTCAAATTCAAGAGATTTTCTCATAACCATTTATATTCTCATTTATAATCACAAATATAAATGGAATATAAATTCAAATATCCAAAAATCAATTCAAAACTCAAACCCAAATTCAACCAAAATCCAACCTAAGCCTTTCAAGTTAAATTCTTGAACTTAGCCAAATCAAACTCAAATCAAGTCAAACCCTTGATTATTTTTTATGATTCAATCAATACTTCAATCATGAATCAGATATAAACATAAACTTCAATCATAAAATCAAAACCAAATTTAAAATTCAAACCCAAATCTAACCTAAATTCAACTTAAGCCTTTAAGTCAAATTCTTGAACCTAACCAAATCAATTCAAACTCTTGATTTTTTTCATGATTCAATCAATACTTTAATCATGAATCCAAATGTAAACACAAACTTCAATCATCAAACCAAAACTAAATTCAAAAATTAAACCCAAATCAAACTTATGTTCACCCTTTTGAACTTGAAATTGTCAAATGAATCAAAACCCATTTGACTCTAATTACTTGCAAATGATTTATATTTCAATAATAAGTCCATATATGAGTTCAATCAAACTTGAATCAAGCCTTGATCAAGTCAATTGACCAACTTAGGCTCACTTGACCCAAAGTGAATTAAAGCACCTTTTTGAGCCAAATTCTAATCCTACCCAAATTGGATTGAACTAAGCTCATCTAAGCCTCACATTATGAGCAACAATCATCATGAGATGATCAATCAATCAAATTGGGTGAAACTAAGTCAAACCTAAGGGTTGACCAAGTCAACACTTAGCCAAAATGAAACCTAAACCAGCCAAAATCCACCGTTGGACAAATTGATTAAAACCATTGATCTAGACTCATTCTAAATCAATGTTTGAACTTAACCAAGTCATCATTTGGGCCTATTCTAGCCTAATTGGCTATTTGACCCAAATTGATCCAACTTGACCTAAAAAGTCAAAATATGTCAAATCTTGATCTAAGCCAAATTGATTGCAACCAATGGGTCAAATTCATTCTAAACCACTTATTCAACTTGACCAAAGCCTCAATTGGCCAACTAGACCCATCCTAGCCCAATTGACCATGAACCCAACTTGACTTAGAATATCAAATCAAGCCAAAATCACATTAAACTAAAATTTAACCAAACTAAAGTTACCAAAATATTTTAAATGACCAACCAAACTTAAACCAACCCATGACCTAACCTAATTAGGTCAAATGTGTCAAATTGGTCAACTTGACCCATTTGACCTAAATGAAATCAAATGAACTAAAACCAAACATAAATCAAATTGAACCAAACCAATGATGCCAACACATTTCAAATGGTCATATGAACTTGACACATAGTTTGACTTAATTTGACCAATTGATCAACTTGACTCAATTTGACAAGTTGATCAACCTGAATGGGTCAACATGAGCCAAATGACATCGAATCAACTCCAAATTCCTTGAACTTTGGACCAACCTAATTTCAAACTATTCCAAATCTACCTAAATTGAAATCAATGCCAAATGATCATTTTACCCCTAGGTCATGGGGTAACCTATGGCCAATTCCACTTGAAATTTGGCCATATCCTTTTCATGGCAGCTTGACACCCTCTTAGTGGACCAAGTGGACACTAATGAAAGTGGTACACAAGACCTAATGGGTTTGGCTAAGCCAAACCCAACGCAAGGCCAATATTGACCCTACACTTGGAATTTCTCCATATGGAATCACTCCTCCACTCAAATGAGCACATGGAAAGTTCGCCATTCCACTTCTCTGCTTAAACTGAATCACATGGCATCCAAAATGGCCTAACAAACCCAATCAATCAAGTTAATTTGATCAAAATGGCAAAGCCAAGCTCGGCCGTCCGATCCTTATGGGGGAAGATATACTCCCCTCATTCTACTTCAATCAAAATCTCTTGCTGTCGATTGAGCCATAAAACCTAGAGTAAGCATTTCCAAACTTCTCCAAGCATCCTCCGCTCATGGCATTTCTCCATTTCTCAGTTTGCCAAAACCAAAAATAGTGGAGGTAGCAAGAAATTCCAATTTACTTAATACCCAACTTCAGTCCAATTCCTCTTACAAGAACCCTCAGTGGACCCATTCAAGCTCACCCAAGTAAAGTTCCAAGCTCTCAAGCCACGAGAAGGGGGAGTTTAACCAAAGCTGCAAGCACTTGAGGAAGAGTTTGGCCAATAGGAAGATCCACTCAACCTCAAGCCTTCAAACCTTTACAGGCTTTGTCTCCACTAGACAAAGCTACCTCGATGGTTGAGAGCATCGATGATGGCCTCCAGCGAAGTACTATTCAAAATTTAGCTTGCATTGAATTTTCTTTGGTCCTTTTTGAAGGGAATTGTAATCCCAAGTGATTTTCACCATTAGATCTTCATCTCCTTGTATGTTGATGGCATGGGTTCAATCTAAGCTCAATCCGAGCTCAATCGAGCTCAGATCAAGCTATGGGGGACAAATGGTCGTCGTCTCTCGCAGGCGAGCACAGGGATGAATCACGGACCGTCCATCCCATGTGTTTTGGATGGACGGTCTTGATAAATCTATGTTAGATATTCTAATTTATGCTATTAGAACTATGGTTTAATCCTGACTGTCCGATCTTTGATCGAACTGTCCATGGAGAAATCGCGTAGCGCCACCGGCTGATGCGACATAGGATGTGATAACTTAAGTGATGAATCCCGTCACGCCACATGGAAAGCGTGCGCCGTGTCAGCAGTCCGCGTGGCGCCAACATGATTAGTTATATACTTAGGGATTATTTAATTATCCTTAATCACTCAAACTTCAAAAATACATAACTAATTATAGGAAAATTAGAAAAATACAAACTAAAATGCATTTTGAAGATAATTCAATGGGGAATAATGTAAAATTGAGTTTAATTGATTTTAAATAGTAAAGTTTCTATAATTTGGGTTTTATTCAAAATGTAATTATGTTAATTACTCCCTAATTACTTCAGCAATTAATTCCAAACTTTCTAGGGTTGATTAATGGGATGACCTTTGCTTGGCATGATTTTCTTTGAATTTAGTGTTGGCTTATTAGGGAATAAGATTAGGAGTTCTTTCTTAAATCTTTTCCCCTAAGTTTAGTTCATTTGGATAAACATATAATTAAGGTAAAAATTAATTAAATAATTTAATCACTTTATTAACTGGCTTAATTAATAAAAAATTTTAAAATCAAATTAATTTGAATTTTATCAATTCCTTCTTGGGTAGATACTTAGGTGTTCAATAACCTAAGTAGCTTAAGGAAATCATATCTAACCCATATGTGTGGGAAGGGTTATGAAAGTACTTAAATTAAACCTTTTAGCTTAATTAATCATTAATTGTGAGCCAAATGTATTAGGCCCCTTTCTTTCTTAGCTGCATTACTGATTTAAATTTCTTGTGATTTTATGTCATACATTGGCTCATAATTATTTGGTTAAATATGTTAAGGAGGTGTAGGTAAGGGGTAATCAAATAACTTTGATTTACACCTTAACCTAACAAAATATTAAATCAATCTAATGGTACTAAAAATTAAACTAAAAATAACATACACATGTGGGAAATGGGTTAGGACCAACAAACCTTTTTCATATTTCCCAAATTCAAATCAAACTCAAAACAAAACTAAAAACTTCTTTAAACAATTTTGATTCTCTTTAAATAATCTTATTCCATAGGATTATTTTTAGGAATTAATTAGGGTGAGTGAATTTACATGCTTTCATCACTTTATTTCTTTCTAGCATGCTAAATGTGTATGTCATATGAAAATCATACATTCATGTCTTTTGAAAAATCAAATTAAAATGAAATATTTCCTTTATGTCAAATTGCATGTTTTGACTAAATTAAGAATATGAATGGCTATTATCACTACTAAATCCAAAATTATTTTCAAAACTTATAAATCAAACATTACAAATGAAAGGAATGCTACTTATAATTATTTATGAGCTTGCATGTGAGTATAATATAAGATGTGCATTATATGACTTTTCATTCTCTTCTCTTTTAACATAGTTTTGAATTGGATTTGCAAAGTGTATAGTTCATTTGAAAAGAACACAACACTTGCTTAAATTCATTCCTATTCATTCTTATATTATCAATTAAGAAGGATATTCACATTTACACATGTAAATTGCATAAACAAATCAAACAAACAAACACAAACTTTTTTGCATCTTTCTTTTTCCATTCATTTCTTTATTGTACATGCATGTATTAAGAAAAGTGGTATAATAGTCTGGATATCCCGAGTTGCAAAGCTTTAAGTAGCCCTAAGTAGATCTTGTACCTTACACCCCTGGTATAGAAAATAATGGCGCCATGCTCACTTATGTCTTTCATACATGTAAATGTGCATATGAATAATGGATAAAAGAATCTCCTCTTTTCTATTTAACAAAAACATGCATCATAAAAAGATTCCAAATTTCCTTAAGGAATATCACTTAGCATTCATCATGAAAGTGTGCTAAACATTTCCATTTGCATGTTTGGAAAGAAATAAAGTGTTGTGTGTTTTGTGATAGTGATTCACTTTATTTAATCTTAAAATGCCTTTCTTTTTGAATAAGTTTGTTTAGGGAAAATCTAAACTTAGCATTAATTAAAACTCATAATAAAATATTCACTAAATAAAAAATCAATAATGAATCTACTTTAGAAGTTACTTAAGGTAGGGAGGAAAAAGAAATTCTCTTCTTTTTCCTCTCTTTACAACACTTAGTAATTAATTGTAGGTTCATTCAATCCAAAATCAAATCACAAAATAAAATCAACCAAATCAACTAATTTACTTAAATGAAACCACCCTCTTAGTTGAATATTTTACAGTTAGAAAACTTCAACCTTAAAGCCTAGATAAACATATCACACAAATCTTAAATGACACACACATTAGGCTAAGTCACCATTTCTAGTCCTGTGTTAGGGCGGTGTATGGTTTGATGTTTACTTTTATTTTGTAATGAGATATTTTAGTTTGGATGTTAGGGTGTTTGTGCATAGACTGAATGGTAGGGCAATTTTAGTCTAATCATTGTCTTCTGTAGGAGATTGTGCTTAAGGGGTGCTGTAATAAAAATATAAAATGCCTTTGCTGTTCAGGTTGCTTATGCCCCTAAACATAATCCAAAATAGGCCAGTGGACTTGGTTACCCATGTGTTAGGTGCTAAGTCCAATTTATTCATATACATGCTTGGGATTGTGTGGTTTATTTAGCTAATCTCTATTTTATAGGTTTTAGTTAGATTTACTATTCCTATTTTTATGTAAAATTTTCAATTAGGATTTGGAATGATTATTATGGGGGATTAGGATGAACATTGGTTATAAGACTATGTCTTACGTACCATGTGAAGCCTTTGGCGCAACCACATTCCAACCAACCAAAAAAAAAAGAAGAAAGAAGAAATAAGAAAGAAGAAAGAAGAAAGAAGAAAGAAGAAAGAAGAAAGAAGAAATGAAGAAATGAAGAAATGAAGAAATGAAGTATGAAGACCCAATAACATGAATTCCTTCTTGATTGTAATTCATTCATTTTGTAATCCGGGTTATATAAGGGTAGAGCTCAACTACCCAATTATTTTTCGGGCTTATGCAGTGGAGCGCGACTACAAATGACCTTTTATTCTTTTGTGTTAGCTTTATAAATTATTTGATGTTTGTTTAGCTTGTGCATTAAGATGACAAGTTTTCTTAGTTTCTTCCTTACTTTGATATATTGCCTGGAAGATGATTAAGTTCTTAGGAAAATAAATTTTCTATCCAACTAAAACAACTCAAAACTAAAAATAAATAACTCATAATCTCACATAAAGCCTAGGTTATAAAATAAGATAAAATAATTAACAACCCCTTAGCTGGATGTTGTACGTTCTCACATCATGCATAAAAATCATCTTGTTTCACTCTTTTTATGGAGGGCTTCCACCTTTACCAGAGAACTTAGCTTGACCTTTGAGAGCCATGGTGGAAACACACCTCCTATCTTACTGATTTTGGCCCATAATCTAATTTCTCATGCATTAGGCATATGAATCCTAAAGCTTGTGTCCAATTGATTGTTTAAAAATGGAAATATAATATAATAAAAATTTGCATTAGATTTAAATCATTAATCATGCCCTACATGATCTAGTTTCTTAGGGAGTGTGTTTAAGAACTTAATATCTTTCTAAATAAACTACAGCTTAGCTATCTTACAAAAGCATTTGACTTACCTACATGTATTTAAAATCTTAGGAAGAGTTAGTTGGTGGCCACCTCTAAGCAATTGAAAGTCTAACAGTTGGGTGATTTATCCTCTATTATGGAGGTAAACCAAATACCCATTTTTGTCTTAGATTTAGGTCATGCTTTTAGCCCTTTCCAAAGCTCCCTAAGTTTATGTTCAAAGTTGCTACTTCCCTTTACGGGCTACAAGGATAAATCCTTACATCTTAGGCATTTCTATAGTATTTTATCATGGAATTGTACATCCTAGATTTATAATAAAAATTCAACTCAAATAAATAAATCACTTCAACTTCAAAAATATAAAGCCGAAGCATGGTAGTTTGGGATGCTTACTAGGCTTCATATTATCCTAAGCATCCCTTACTTATCTTTATTTGGCTTCGATAAGAAGTCCCTCCTCTTGATCAATCCCACTTGATCTTCTATAAATAAACTAATTGATTGATATTCCTATCTTTGAAATATTTGGAGACAACGATCATTCACCTTAATCAAGAGTATTCTTAAGAAATATCATTTTTTAGGATATAATTAACTATGGGGGCTTGCCTCCATAGGGAACTTAACAAACCTAGTTTAAAATAAAACATACTTTACTTTTTCATGTAAAGTAGGGGAAAAATCTCTGGTACGTTCTGAAGATCCATAGTCTTTAGGAGTCCTTATTAGGGTGATTAGGTCCATTTATAGGATGTTGACTTCTATCTCTCGAGTAGTACATCATTCCTCAATGCTGTACCTGATCACTCTAATAAGAACATCTATGGATCTACGTGATATCCAACACAAGAAGTGTTGAAAATTATTTTCATTCTTCATTTTATTTCTTTTCTCTCTTTGAAAAGATTTAGAATGAAGGATGAAAATTTTTCATTCCCATAGATTTTTCTAGGTTTGAATGAACCTACAATTAATTACTGAGTGTTGTAAAGAGAGGAAAAGAAATCCAATTACAATTTGTTTGGAGCCAAATGGGTTTTAGTTCATATGATAATTTCAAGTCAAAAGGGTCAACATGAGTTTGAATTGAGTTAGCTTGGATTTGGTTTGATAATTGTGGTTTGTATTTATATTTGGATTAATGATTGAATCATGACGAAATCATGAGTTTTGAGTTGATTTGGGTATCATTTAGCCAAGTTCAAGAATTTGGCTAAAAGGGATAAAATTAGGAATTTGATTTGATTTGGGTTTGGCTTGGACCATTTAAATTTATATTTCATTTATAATATAAATGAAGATATAAATGGGTTGGGAAAAAATAATTTGAGTTTGGAGTGATTTGGAAGCAATTTTGGTTAAGCTTATGGAGGTGGGTCCATAAGGCTTGACTTGGGAATTAATTTGGCTTGATTCATTTTGATTTGATTTGAAATTGTTTGAATTTGGATTTCATTTATATTTGTGAATATAAATGAATAAATGAATGATTTATGAAAAGATCAATCAAATTTGGGTTGGCTAAGCATATGAGGTGGTTCATATGGCTTAAAAAGAGATTTTGGAATTTGAATTTGATTATGAGTTTCACTCACTTAGAGTTTGGAATTGATTTATGATTTGGAATTTGGATTTGATTTTGGAGTTTGGATTTTGAAAAAATCAATTGAATTGGGGTTGATTTGAGTTTGGTTCAGGCTAAGTCCATAAGATAAAATGAAAGGGCTTAGGAATGGATTTGGAGTTTGAATTTAGTTCTAGGTTTCAATCATTGGAAGTCAGATTCAATTTTGGAATTTGGATTTGAATTTGAGGTTTGGTTTGAAAGAAGGAAGTAAGGATTGGGTTTAGGCTATTGGGTAGGCAAGTCCTCCTAAATCCCTAAGGCGTAACTTATTCTTATGACTAACTCTTCTAAGTCTCTAGGGTTAGGTTAAGTGTTCACCCGATCACTAGAAGTGTCTTAAAACTAAAAATCTATTAGTGTCTACAAGAGTCCTAGATATATAATGAGGGAGTTGAGAGCTCACTCCAAAAGTGAAGTCAAATAAGGGCGCCCAATAGGTGTGGTGTGATTGACTAGGTGTTGATCGAGATGATCAACAACGTCTGAAGGATTGCAAACACTAACAGATATGATCTACCCCTAAACCCAAGATGTAGAAGGAATCAAGATCTTAGTGCAATGCAACTCCACTCATGCCAAGGGTATAAGGGAGGAAGAAGGGATCCACCAAGAGATCAAGCATGTGAACCTTCCACTAGGGAAGCAGGTTCAGGTTATCCACTAAGGATAAAGATTTGAATTTGGATGCAAGATGTGGTTTGGGTAGAGTATCTGCTAGGGATTAGAATGTTTAACTCACCGGGATAGATGCATGAACCTTCCACTAGGGAAGCATGTTCAGGTTATCCACTAGGGATAAAGGGGGTTTGAATTTCTTTTGAAGGTGCACTTGCTGGGGAATGCAAGTTTGAATTGGAATTGATTGACTCCACTGGGGAAGTTGGGATGATATTTGTCTCACTGGGGAGAAATTGGTTAATTGTTTATTTAAGTTTTAGATTTCAAGATGGACCCTATCGGTGTGATGAACTGCACTAAGAAGGGGCTATATTAGCCTAGGCCTATCTCAAATTTACCAATCTAAAGGGGCAGTCCACTAGCCACATGGTAGAACTATCCAACCTAAGGGGTTGCCTTTGGTGTACAATGGCCGTGATAGGGAGAAAGCGTAACAGACTTACATCTCCAAAAGTAAGGGACACCTACTAGGGTGATCTGTTGGATGCAACAAATCAAACCCGACCTAGGGAAACTACTAAATGAATGCCTCTAGGACTTATATCAGGTCGAAAGTAGTCAGGATAATGTCATTTAATTGAATCATATTTATTTTAATTTCATTTTTTTTAATTTGATGGATCCACTAAGCGTGCAATGGATCCACTAAGAAGGGGCTAATATCAGCCTAGACATGTCTTAGATTTACAAATCTAAAGGGATAGTCTACTAGCCGTGAGGTAGATCTAACCGACCTAGGGGGTGCCTTTTGGTGTGCAATGGCCAAGTCAGGAAGAAAGTACGGGGACTCACATCCTACCACACAAGGAACCACTAGGGAGATTGGTCGCTTACACGACAAATCGAATCCAACCTAAAGCTGCCAATCGATTTGTATCGGTCGTGCTGGAAAGAATGCATAATAGACTTATATCCTTTAAAGCAAAGATGATCGTCGGGGTTACTCATTGGTGGCACAAAAAGTTGAACCTGACCTAAGGCGACTAGTGAGAGAGTGCCGACTTGGGGACTTATCTCAACTCAGTAGTCAGGTAATTCTTATAGGGAGTTCTGGTGATACTATCATAAAGATATGGCATCTGCTTGGGAAAGGGGTCATTGGGTGATTAAATTTCTAATCTACAAGCGAAGATATACTGTTTGTTTTATGTTTGTGTGGACCCTATTGATTTGTGAGGGACCACACTAAGAAGGAGCTTATATCAGCCTATTCCTATCATAGACTTACTGGACCAAGGGAGAATCTGCTCGTCCAATGAACAAATTCTCCAACCACAGTGGTGGCTACTAGGAAAGGGGGATTGTCCAATCCAAAAGTGATCTGAATAGTGTCTAAATGGGGTTGCTAAAGACGTGATCCAATTAGATTGCCCATAAGGGAGGTGCCACTAGGGGCGTTATTCGAAACCCTGTAAAAGAAAGCTTGTAGGTTTTGGTGGCCAACTCAAGGAGAAAGTGCGGGGACTCACATCTGCCAAGAGTGGTGTATCCACTAGGTGGGTCGCCATCAGCATGAAGATAACCAACCAACCTAAGGTGCCCATCGGTTTGTGATAATAAGTCTAGAAAGAAGGCATGTAGGCTTACATCTCTTTAAAGCAAAATTGATCACCGGGATAGTCTATGTTTGGCTCGACAGGCTATTCGACCTAGGTTGACTATTAAGTGAGGAGTCCTGTGTAGGGATTAAGCCCAAGCTTGAAATAGTCAGGCGAAAAGGAGCCACTGGGGACTTACCCTAAGCCTCGAATATACTTGACCTAGTAAGTGCATGATGGCTAGTTCAAGAGAAAAGCGTGTAGGCTTACATCTTCTTAAATGAAGTCAACATGGGGTAGTTTACTAGCTGTGCGGTAAGACCTACCAAACTAACAAGGAACTCATCAATTTACATTTATCACGTCAGGAAGAAAGCATTGGGACTCACATTCGCTATACAAGTGACCACTGGGTGACACACTAACAAAGTAGCATATCAACCCGACCTAGAGCAGTGTTGACCTCATTTTTAGGATGAGCTCTCAACCCTCCATCTTAGACATAGGACTCCTCTTAGACATTAAGAGATCCTTAGCCTTAAGTAGGGTTGTCAAAATAGCTCGTTGTTCATGAACAAGACTAAAAAAATTAGCTCGTGTTCTTGATTCATTAAACTTAGCACGAACACAATAAAAATTTTTTGTTTGAATTCAAAATGAGTCAAACATGAATAGTGGAACTGTTCGCTCGTGTTCGGCTCGATAAGGCTCGAACTACACATGGGCAAGCTGAGGGTCATGATGCGATTCTTCGGGACCTCGATTGCATTATTTTGATATTTATTTTAGCCAATTCGACTTCTCTGAGCGATTCAAATTTTGCTATTTTACTTATGTATTTCTAGCATTTTAATTATGAGTGATTCGAGCATTTGTGCCCTAGTTCTTACCATGAGCACTGCGCCTCGAGTTCTCCAATCTCCACTTCTCCTCCCTCTTGAGCATCGAGCAAGACGCGCCACGGCACAATCCCTTCCTCCTGAGTCCTACCTCTCGGGTTTCTCTTATTCTTGCATCACTGCATGGCATATCGAGCAAGTCAAGAGTCTTATACATGAATTTGATCCTCTGTGGCTCTATGAATCTATCCCTCTCTCTCTTATTCTTGTTTATTTGAGTCATCTGATGCTCTAACTCTTCTCTATGATTTCCTTTACTTTTTAACTCTATTAACTATTAATTTGGGATTAGTTGTAGTGTTCGACCTGCTCAGGTATGTCACAGTCTCATGGATCTATGTGGCCTTTCACCCATCTATGCTTATTGTGATTATGTGATTTGTTTTAGGAGCATGACTCTTCTGTTGTATGGGAGCCTCTATTGGTTGTGATTCTTATGAATATGTGAGACTGTGATGTTATTTAATGTTTACTGTTAGTGTTTAGTTTCAATGTGTTATGTATTTACATTATTCGTTCCTTCTGGTTTCTTGAAAGTTCAAAGTAAGTTGGAATGCGGTCAAAACAGCCTAGGCAATAGCAACAATTTCGTAAAAATAACAACAATGCAACTATACTATATTATGTATACAACAACACCATTCACCAAAATGTAGAACAATCCATAATAAGCAAAGAGGATGCTAAAGAAGGCACTTAATAGTTCTAATTAACCAATCCAGGAAAAATAGTTCTAATCAAAGCAAAGAGGCTGTCAAAAAAAGGAACCATTTTAGGTCCATCGAGAAGTGAGAATAGACTGAATAGCTAACCAAGTTACCAAAGTGCCAAACTTAAAACCTGAAAGAATCAACAAAAGCAACCATCAATGGCTGAATAGAAATGAAATGAAATACAATAATAAGCCAAAATCCTCTGATGCCATAGCATAGCAAATACTCAATCACATATAATAGCCAACATGTTACTATTATAAGAAGTTGCGGACTTGTAGTCTTGTAGATTTAAAATAGCAAAACAATAGTTGAATAAAAATAGCAAAACAACAAAACAACATATAATGATACAATTGGGCAGTGGGCAGTGGTCTAGTGGAGTCATGGGGAAGTGGGCAGTGTATAGTGGACTGTGGTCTAGTGACAGTGGACAGTTGAATATTTGAATAAAAAGATAGGAGTTTTTGTAGCTAATTGTAATCTCTGCAATTAGTAATGCTTGAAGTATGCTTTATATCACCTCGAGTCTCGAGCAAGAAAAATGATCATATATTCATATGCTTTTACTTTGATATTTGATGATTATTTGTTTTTTTCTATTTTACCAAATTATTTTTGAAAAAAATAGATGATTTAAATAGCCATTAGCTAGTTAACTAATTTTCTAATAATCTTATTATTTCTATTATAATGAAGCTCACTCTCCTTCTATTATAAATGATATTCATCCTTGCAATTTTGATTATGCAAAGCTTGGTTGCAATGTATGTATGTATATGTTCTCTATATCTATGACGCATTATTTTTTAACATATTTATCATTTAACACATGATGTTTGGAATTATTCATAGTCTACATATAACATATGTCATCATTTGAGCATTCCCAGTTTGCATCAACTGGTGAGGTACCATCAGTTGATATGGAATATTTGGAAGGCAATCATAATTAAGCATCTCTACAAATTATTGAGAGTACTAGCACTATACTAGAGGTGCACGCTAAAAAATCTAGAAAGAGAAAGTCTAGTGTGTGGGAGTACTTTGTAGAGGTTTAAACTGTCTAAGGGTGTTGAGATTCCTTGCTTGCAATGTATGTCTTGTGGAGTTAAGCTTCAAAAATAAAAAATAGGCACAACTTCACAACTTCTCAAAATGTCAAAGATTGTGATAAAATTAAATCAAAAGGTAAATAAGTTATTGATTTGTCAGATAAAAGACAAAACAGCTGAATTTCTCCCCAATTGATATTGCTAGTGAATTTGACATTTCTATTTTTCATGATCCTAAAAATTATGATCAAAGATAGGTCAAAGAAATTATTGCAAGGATGATTATTGTCCATGAATATCCTTTTATGATGGTAGAGCACACTTGGTTTAATATCTTATTAAAATATTTGAATCCTAACTATGAAAGTGTGTCTAGAAACACCCTAAAAATGATTGCATGCGGATTTATGATGTTGAAAAAGAAAAACTCAAGACTTATCCTAGTGTTGAGAGTTTCATTAACATCGATTGTTGGACATCTAATCGACAATATATATGTTTGACTATTCATTTCATTGATTTGTCATGGAAGATCCGTAAAAAGGATTATTAATTTTATTGAACTTGACCCTCCTCATACTGGGACTTTCATCTGTGATGCTATATATGACTGTTTGTTAGATTGGAATCTTCAAGATAAAATCTTCATAATCATTCTTGATAATGCCAGTAACAACGATGTTGCAGGTTCTTGCCTTAGAAATAACTTTGATTCAAGAGGAAAATTGCATATATATTGAATATAATGGTGCAGGATGGTTTGAAAGAAGTGCATGACATAATTTATAATATAAGGGAGTCAGTTAAATATCTCAAAAAATCTCCTACAAGGCTACACAAATTTGTTGAGATTCAAAATAGTTAGGTGTACCTACGCACTTCTCTTTGTATTGATGTGCCAACATTGGAATTCAACTTATATGATGCTTGAGTCTTTTGTTTATCATACCGTCTTAACTCATTATGCTAGAGATTCCAATTACAAGTGGGTATCACTAGATTCTCGACAAGGTATGAAAAATCAAAAATTCTTATCAATTTTTAATAATGTCACTCAAATAATTTGGCACATCATATCCAACATCAAATATTTTTTTGCCAACTGTAATGCATGTTAAGAAGCTTCTCTAAGAAGAATCTAGATCTGAAGATGAGTATATTAGAAAAATGGCCGTAGTTATGAAAATAAAATTTGATAAATATTGGGGAGTGTAACCTACTAATGTCTATTGCTGCAGTTCTTGATCCTCATTTAAAGTTGAAATTCATTTCATTTACATTTCCTAAGATCTATGAACTACATGAACTTGATTCTCAAATTACATGTATTAAGAAGGCTCTTTGGGAAATACATGGAATATATGCTTCTGAGAGTTCTTCTATTGCTGCAATGAATGAATCTATCAATGTGAGGTTTTCTTCTCCGAAGTTTGTTATAGATACTCTTGGCACATCTCATTTTGATTGTATGCTGGATTTTAAAGATTTTGTTATCCGGCTCCATATACCGCTAAGTCCGACTTGATGTATCTTGAGGAAGGGTTATTTGTTTGCAATAATCGAGTAGCAATTTGATATTTTGGAATGGTGGAAAATGAACACATTGAAATATCCATGTTTATCTATAGAATGGCTCGTGATATTTTTCAATTCCAATAATGATTGCTTTCAATCCTCATTTAGTGGTGGAAGGGTGCTAGATGATTATAGAAGAGTTAATGCATTAGTTTGTGCATCTAATTGGATTAGATCATCCCAACTAAATGCTAAAACACCATTAGTAAGTGCTTCATTGCTTCAATATAGTACCATGCAATTTAATATTGTTATTTCATTATATCTATTTTGCTTTTACTATTTTTTAATTTTTTTTCATAGCAAGAAATGTTGGAGGAGGAAAATTTGGGTGTTCCATTGGGTGATTCATGAGCAAGAAGCCAACAATGCCTTTTTTTTTGCTATTATGTTACTAATCACTTGAGGATTTCATATACATTTAATTGCAAATATTTTTCATGTTTTTATTTTATAGATTTGGTTATACACTTATTTTGATGATGATTGATGGATTGTTTGCTTATTTTGGCTTTAGGTTGATTTAAATTTATGAATTACTATGTAATATTATTTTGTTCTAATTATTTTTTTGGCAGAAGAATTATAGGAGTGAGGCTATGATGATTTAAAATGCTCAAATAGGTAAATGTTGCTTCGTTGCTTGTTGCCTTTATTTTGATTTGTCTTTATTGCATGTAACCCTATATAGGATTGAATTGATGGTAAAATATGCAAATTGGAGCATATATTTTTTTCATTAATCCTCTATGGTTTGGATGCATGCAATTTATCAACCATATGTGAGATTTTAAGATGATGATTGATGAGCATCGAATACTTTTATGTTCCAACATTTGTCTCTCTATATTTGGAATGGTATGTTAAAGTTAAATGTGCAACCATATAGAGTATGAAGTTATGTCATTATCATATAACATATGTGTTGTAATTAAATCTGAGCCTCTCTAATTTCAAAACTCCTATATTTTATTCAACTGTTGTCCACGACTACGGACCATTTACCCGCTTCTATCATTCTATGTTGTTTTATTATTTTCATTCAACCCGCTTCTGCTTTTAAATATACAAGATACAAGTCTACAACTTCTTATAATAGATAACTTGTTGATTTGATTGAGTATTTGCTATGACATCGAGGATTTTGGCTTATTATTGTGTTCAGTTTCATTTCTATCCAAGCATTGATGGTTTGTTGATTCTTTCAGAGTTTCAGGTTTGGTACTTTGGACCTTTGGTTGAATGTTCAACATGTTCTCACTTCTCGGTGGACTTTAAATGGTTACTTCTTTTGGGAACCTCTTTGCTTTGATTAGAACTATTTTTCCTGGATTGATTAATTAGAACTATTAACTGCTTTCTTTTGCATCCTCTTTGCTTCTAGTGGACTATTCTACATTTTGGTGAATGGTGTTGTTGTATTATTGATATGCTATGGCATCAAAAGGATTTTGGCTTATTATTATTTTTGGTTTCATTTCTATCCAGCCATTGATGGTTGATTTTTTGATTCTGTTAGGTTTGGTATTTTGATAACTTGGTTGGTTGTTCAGTCTATTCTCACTTCTCAGTGGACATAATTTTTGACTGCCACTTTGCTTCGATTAGAACTATTTTTTCTAGATTGATTAATTAGAACTATCAAATGTCTTCTTTTGCATCCTCTTTGCTTATAGTGGGTCGTTCTATATTTTGGTGAATGATGTTGTTGTATTATTGCTATGATATGGCATCAGAGGATTTTGGCTTTTTTGTGTTTAGATTCATATCTATCCAGCCATTGATGGTTGCTTTTGTTGATTCTTCTAGGTTTGATACTTTGGTGACTTGGTTGGCTGTTCAGCTTGTTCTCACTTCTCGGTGGACCTAAAATGGTTTCTTTTTTTGCAACCTCTTTGTTTTGATTAGAACTATTTTTTGGATTGGTTAATTAGACTTATTAAGTATTTTTTTGCATCCTCTTTGCTTCCAGTGGGCTATTCTACATTTTGGTGAATGGTGTTGTTGTATACAATATACTTGTATTATTGTTATTTTTTTTCTAGAATTATTGAGTACTTGCCTACTTGGTTGTTGTTGCTTTGACTACAAAGACTAAGTTACTTTGAACATTGAACTTTGAAGGTTACTTACTTGCTTTCATTGATTTCTATCATTTTATGAGAATCATGGGATTGATTGGCTCATTTGTTTTGGACTTTTGGGTGTACCTCATAACCTATGCATCCTCTTTACTTCCAATGGGCTGTTCTACATTTTAATGAATGGTGCTATTGTATACAGTATACTTGTATTATTTTTTTTTCTAGAATTGTACTTGCCTACTTGGATGTTGTTTCTTTGACTGCAAAACCTAAGTTACTTTGAACATTGAACTTTGAAGGTTTATTACTTGCTTTTATTGTTTCTATCATTCTATGAGAATCATGGGATTGATTAGCTCATTGGCTATTCTAGATTTTTGGGTGTACCTCATAACCTGTGCAACTACTTGTATTGTAAACTATTTTGACTCTACCCATGGCCTATTTCACTTACTATTTTTTGACTTTATTAGAATAAAGCAACAACATAGCAGAGGTAAGTTATCTTACCTCTACGATATTGTTGCTTTTGTTGCTTATGGTGGCTAATTGGCAATGATGGCTATGATGATCATAAAATTCTTTTCTTTGGCTGGTAGCATCTTCTGTGATTGTAACCCTTCTTGGAAGTTGAATGCTCACTAATTTGTTGCCCCTTATGTTGATAATTAAAATGAATATTTTTTTTACTCTGAGCCTGAGCCATCCATGCCTTCTCTTGTAGATCTTACTCATATATTTTTTTCTCTTCATTAACTATCTTCTCAAGTATTTTTTTTTTATCATTTATCTACTCCTTTCAAGTTTCAAGGTGTTGGACCCTGAATTTTGCCGACTACTGATCTTTTTCAAGCTCTCTTCATCGGCTGCTATCTTTTTTCAATTTTTACCTTTCTTTAGCTTTTTTTATTTTCTATTTTTTTGTACTTAAATGGGGATTAAACTCTTTAATCTTCTTGTAGCTCCTAGAGCATTAGATCTTTGAGCCTATCCCCCATAAGGACTTTATATTTCTTTCTTTAGTTTAATAAAACATTTTTTTTATACTTTTGTATGATTGTATCATTGTATTTGCATGTCTTTCATTATAAAAATTTTATGTGGAATGTATATTATAAATTTGAAAAATTATTAAATATTAAGAAAATTTGTATATTGTTTTGTGTTTTTTTCTTATCTATCTAAAATTTTGTGTTATAATAATTCAAATTTTTTTTAAAAAGTTAGTTTTAGTACTTAATTTGATAAATTCAAGCCTATTTCAAGCTTCTTCACGAGCTGAAATCGAGCTGATTCAAGCAAACAAATAAATGAGCCTTATTAGAGCCGAACACGAACACATTCGAGCTTAAACAGACAATAACGAGTTGAACACGAACATTCTCACCAACATGAACAAATAATAATGAAAGTAAACAAAGCCTCTTCATGCATGTTCATTTACACTTCTAGTCTTAAGACACATTTAGTGATTAGGTGGACACTCAACCTAGCCCGAAAGAGTAGAAGGGTTAGCCATAGAAATAGGTCATTCTTGGGTGAGGAAAATTTGCCTACCCTTAGCTTGAACCATTCCTCACTTTCTTCCTTCAAGTCAAACTCCAAATCAAATCAACAAAACTTAAATTAATTCTAGCTTAATTGATTTTCTTCAAACTCAAATCAATACCATATGATTGAAATCCATGATTGAAATCCATAATTGAAATCCATGATTGAAACCCATGATTGAAACACATGATTGAAATTCCAAGTTCAAAATATTTCTAAGTTCTTATTCCCTCTTAAGGACTTAGCCTAAATCATATTCAAATCAATTCGAATTCATGAAATTTTCTCATAACTCACTTATATTCTCATTTATATTCACATATATAAATAAAATATAAATTCAAATTAATCTAATCAAATTCCAAGTTGAAATTCCAAATTCCAAATCTTGCCTAAGTCCATTGATTTCCCTTCATGAACTTAGCCTAAATCATATTCAAATCAATTTAAATTCATAAAATTTTCTTATAACTCATTTATATTCTCATATATAAATGAAATATAAACTCGAATCAATCAAACTAAATCCAAAATTCAAATCCAAAATTCTAAATATTTCCTAAGTCCTTTAATTCCCTCTTAAGGACTTGCTCAAATCAACTTCAAATCACTTCAAATTTCTGGAATTTTCTGATAACCATTTATATTCTCATTTATATTCACATATATAAGTGAAATATAAATTCAAACAAGCTAAACCAATTCCAAAAATCAAACTCAAACTCATTCAAAATCCAACCTAAGCCTTTCAAGTCAAAATCTTGAACTTAGCCAAATCAATTTCAAATCAAGCCAAACCCTTGATTTTTCTTCATGATTCAATCAATACTTCAATCATGAATCTAAATATAAACACAAAATTCAATTACTTAACCAAAATCAATTCAAAAATCAAGCCAAAATCAAACTCATGTTCACCCTTTGAACTTGAAATTGTCAAATGAATTAAAGTTCATTTGACTTCAAACCACATGCAAATGGATTTATATTTCAATCATAAGTCCATATACAAGTTCAATCAAACCCAAATCAAGCTTTGACCAAGCCATTTGACCCACTTAGGCTCATTTGACCCAAAGTGACCTAAAGTAGCCTTTATGAGCCAAATTCTAATCCTAACCAAATTGGATTGAACTAAGCCCATCTATGCCTCTAATCATGATGAAGAATCATCATGGGTTGATCAATCAATCAAATTGGGTTAAACCAAGTCAAACGTAAGGGTTGACCAAGTCAACACTTAGCCAAAATGAAACCCAACAAAGCCAAAATCCACCATAGGCCAAATTAATTGAAACCATTGATCTAAGTTCATTCATGACCAATGTTTTGAACTTGACCAAGTTAATATTTGAGCCTAACCTAGCCCAATTGGCCACTTGACCCAAGTTGACCCAACTTGACCTAAAAAGCCAAAATGTGTCAAAACTTGATCTAAGCCAAATTGATTGAAACCAATGGGTCAAGTTCATTTCAAATCACTTGTTGAACTTGACCAAACTTCAATTTGCCAACTAGACTAACCTAGCCCAATTGATGAACCCAACTTGAAGGGTCAAATTGAGCCAAATTCAAACTTAACCAAAATTGATTGGAAACAAAAATACCAATCCATTTCATTTGACCAACCAAACCTACCCATGACCTAGATCAAATAGGTCAAATGGGTCAATTTGGTCAACTTGACCCATTTGACCTAAATGAACTCAATTGAATCAAAAGCAAATATAAACCAAATTGAATCAAACCAAAGCCACCAAAACATTTCAAATGGTCACATGAACTTGACCCAACCCTTAGTTTGACCCAATTGACCATTGACTTGTTGACCCATTTTGACCTAATGGGTCAACATGAGCCAAATCACATCAAACCAACTCCAAATTCAATGAAACTTGGCCAAACCTATTTTCTCAACATACCAATCATACCAAATTCAAAAATTAGTTAAATGACTATTTTACCCCTAGGCCATAGGGTAAATTTTGGCCAATTCAATTGGAATTTGGTCTAATCCTTTCCATAATCACTTGACACTCTTTTAATGGATCAAGTGAACACTAGGGAGTGTTGTGCACCCATCTCAATGGGTTTGTTTCAGCCCAACCTAGCCCAATGGCAAATCGACCATGTGAATAAAATGACCACATGGCAAACCTTTTCCCACTCAATTGAAGCACATGGGGAGTTCACTCTTCCACTCCCTAACCAAAACTAAATTCAAGGACATCCTAAACGGCATAACAAACCCATGGAATATGGTCAATTGATCAAAAATGGAACAATCCTTCTTGTTCAATTGCCAAAAGGGGAGATATACTCCCCTAATTCAATTCAATTTTCACTTCCCCTCTGTCAATTGAAGCATAGGAACTCAGAGTAAGCTTTAGAGAGTCTTCCCAAGCTTCCTAGAGAGGATTTGAAATCTCCATTCTCGGTTTTCATCACTTAAAAATAGGGGAGCTTGACTAAAATTCCAATTTTCTCTACACTCAACCTTAGCCTAATTCCCTTTACAAGCACTCTTAGGGAGCTTAATCGAGCTTGCCAAAAGCTTCATACAAGTTCTTGAAGCAAGGGAGGAGTGCCCTAGATCAAAGATGAGCTCAAGTGCCAGAAGAGTTGGTCCATAGAAGCCTCCACTCAATTTTAAGAGCTTAAACTTTCAGCAAAGCTTCATCTAACCAGACGAAGCTTCTCCAAGGGAATCGAGCATCGATGATCACCTTGAGTGAGGTTAGCCATTTTGAGCTTAAATTCAATATGGTTTGGAGCTTTGTAAAAGAAATTTTCATGGCATAGGATTTTGGCCATTAAATGTGATCTAGGATGCATGATGAAGGTGTGGGCCAAGTTCTAGCCCAATCTGAGCTCAATTGAGCTTGGATCATGGCCTAGAACATGGATGAATCTTTATCATAGGAAATTACAGGGATGAATCTCTGGCCGTCCATCCGTGCATTTTGGATGGACGATCAAAATTAAACATGTAGCGCTCATGGATTTATCCCTCTGATCCGTGACTTTATCTCGATCGATAGGAGAAAGATCATCGCCACATGACGCTACGATGTTATGGGTTAAGTACCAACCGACCGACGCAAAGTGCATGCCGTGGCGTGACATACATGGGATTAATAATATAATTATGGATTTAATAAATTCTAATTAATCACCAAACCTTCTAAAATTCATATCTCAACATAAAATTAAAAAAATATGACATAAATTGCATTAGAAAGATAATTGAACATAGAATATTCTAAAATTGATTTTGATTGATTTTAAATAGTTATTTTCTCTAAATTTTGGTTTTATTAAGAATATTAATTCACTAATTACTCTCTAATTAATTCACTGATTAATCCCAAATTTTTTTGGGTGGAATTAAAGGGATGTGTTCAGCCTCCCCTAATTTTCTTGGGATTTATTGGTGGCTTAATCAGGGGAATTTTTAGTTCATTCCTTAATCACTCTTAATGTAATTATACTTAATTAAGGGTATAATTAATGATTTAACCCTATGATTGAATCAATTAAGTCTTGATTAAGTGAATGTGAGATTTAAGAAATAATTTTGGGATACTCTCCTTAAGATATTTCTTAAACCCCCTTTATTCCTTAATCTTACCTTTATTAAGAGTTAATTCAGTAATTATCCCTTTAATTAATTGCATAAAATTCTAAAACTTTTCAGAACTCAATTAATTCTTCTTGGATAGATGCTTAGGTGTTCAAGAGCCTAAGTACAATTAAGAAAAGCAAAATTTAGCTCATATATGTGAGGGGTGTTTTGAAATTACTTAAGTTAAACCCTTAGCTTAATTAATCATTAATCATGAGCCAAATTGCATTAGGCCCTTTTCTTCCTAGGTGCATTGCTGATTTAAATTCCTTGTGTGATTTTATTTCATCTCATTGGCTCATAATTATTTGATTAACTATGCTAAGTGGAGTGGTGTGGGGTAATTAACATTAATTCATACCTTAACTTAATAAAAAATATAAAATGAATCTAATCACCTAAAATTGAACAAAAATATCAAACACATGTGGGAATGGGTTAGGAACAATAAACTCACCTCACATTTTACAAATTAAATCAAACTCAAAATCAAACAAAAATCATATTAAATAAACTTTGATTTGTTTTAAGCTTTCTTATTTCATAAGATTGTCTTTAGGAATTAATTAAGGTGAATGTGTTTAAATGCTTTCATTACTTTAGTTCTTTCCTAACATGCTAAATGTGTGTCATATATGATTTCATACATTCATGCTTTTCAAAATCAAATTTAAAATGAAAATGTTTCTTTTTGTCAAATTACATGTTTTGGCTAAAGTAAGAATATGAGTGGCTATTATCACTATTAAATCCAAATTATTTTCAAAATATATAAATCAATTATCAAAATAGAAAGTGTGTTACTTATATCTTACTTATAAGCTTGCATGTGAGTAAAATATAACGATGTGCTTAGTGTAGTTTTCCTTCTCCTCTCTTTTGATATAGTTTTGAATACGATTTGAAAAAGTGTATAGTTCATTTGGAAAGAACACAATACTTGCCTAATTCCATTTTCTATTCATATGCTATGAATTAATAAGGACACCTACACTTTCATATATAAATTGCATAAATAAACCTAAATAAAATAAATACAAACTTTTGCATCTTTCTTTTCCATTCATTTCTTTTATACACATGCTGGTATTTAAGGAAAGTGGTATATTAGTCTAGACAACCCCAGGGTTACAAGACTTTAAGTAGCCCTAAGTAGGTCTTATAACTTACACCCCTGATTAACAATGGTGTCGTACTCACTTATACCTTTCATACATTCATGTGTGCATGTGAATATCGGATAAGAGACCTTTTTTTCTACTTAATGAAAATCATGCATCATAACCATTCAAATTTTCTTAAGTAAACTACTTAGCATTCATTATAAAGTGTGCTAAATATTCTCTTTTGTATGTATATATATGTTTAGGATTCATCCATATGCATGTTATTGTTGACCTCATTTTTAGAATGAGCTCTCAACACCTCCATCATAGACATATGATTCCTCCTAGACTTTAAGTGTTCCTTAGTCTTAAGACACATCTAGTGATTAGGTGGACACTCCCAGCCCTAGAATACTTAGAAGGTTTAGCCATAAGATTAAGTCATGCCTTAAGGGTGTTAGGAAATTTGCCTACCCTTAGCTTGCACCATTCCTCACCTTGCCTTCTTTCAAGTCAAAACTCCAAATCAATCCTATTTGATTTTCTCCAAATCTAAATCAAATCCATGATTGAAACTTTTGATTGAAACCCATGATCAATAATCCATCAAAAATTTCTAAGTCCAAATTTTGCCTAAGTCCTTAATTTTCCCTTAAGGACTTAACCAAAACCTATTCAAACCAAATCAAACCTTTGAGATTTCCTCATAACTCATTTATATTCTCATTTATATTCATATATAAATTAAATATAAATTGAAACAAATCAAATCAAATTCAAAATTGAAAATCAATTCATGAAAATTTTCTTAAGCCCCTTTAATTTTCCATTAAAGGACTTAGCCAAAATCAACTCTAAACCTTAATCAAATCACTTCAAACTCATGGGATTTTCTCAAAACATATTTGTATTCTCATTTGTGTTCTCATATGAAAATGAAATATGAATGTAAATCAATCAAATTTAACTCAAAAATTAAATTCCAAATTTAAAATCCTTGAAATTCCCTTAAATCCTTTAAATTCCCTTTAATGAATTTAACCTAAACTTTGATCAAACCATTTCAAACTCATGGGATTTTCTCAAAACATATTTGCATTATCATATATAAATGAAATATAAATATAAATCAATCATATCCAACTCAAAAATTAAATTTGAAATTAAAAATTTTCTTAAATCCTTTAAATTTTCTTTTAATGGATTTAGCTTAAATCTTGATTAAACCATTTCAAATCCTTGAAATTTTCTCATGATCCATTTATATTGTCATTTATATTCACATATATAAATGAAATATAAATTCAAACAATCAAAACCAAGTCCAAAAAACTCAAATCCATTCAAAATCAAATCTAAGCCTTTCAAGTTAAAATCTTGAACTTTGGCAAAACACTTCCAAATCAAGCCAAACCCTTGATTTTTTTCTCATGGTTCAATCAAACCTACAATCATGAGCTCATATATAAATCCAAACTTCAATCAAATAATCAAAACCCAAATAAAAAATCAAACCCAAAACCTCTTCATATTCTTCTTTTGAATATGAAATTTTCAAATGGATCAAAACCCATTTGACTTCAAACCACTTGTAAATGGATTTATATTTCAATCATATGTCCATATACAATATCAATTAACTTCAAATCAAACTTTGACCAAGCCATTTGACCTACTTAGGCTCACTTGACCCAAAGTGACCTAAAGTACCCTTACGAGCCAACTTTTAATCCTAACCAAATTGAATTGAACCAAATCATATATCCTTCTCATCATGATCAACAATCATCATGGGACAATCAATCAATCAAATTAGGTTAAACCAAGTCGAACTTAAGGGTTGACCAAGTCAATAATTAACCTAAAATGAAACCTAACATAGCTAAAATCCATCATAGGACAAATTGATTGAATCTATTGATCTAAGTTCACTCATGACCTATGTTTGAACATGACCAAGCCAACATTTGAGCCTTACCTAGCCCAATTGGCCCATTTGACCCAAGTTGACCCATTTTGATCTAAAGGGCCAAAATGTGTCAAAACTTGATCTAAGCCAAATTGACTCAAACTATTGGGCCAAGTTCATTCCAAATCACTTGTTGAACTTGACCAAAGCCTCAATTGGCCAGCTAGACCCAACCTAGCCTAATTGATCTTAGCCCCAACATGACCTAAAGGGGTCATGTTGAGCCAAAATTGAACCTAACCCAAATTGATTGTAAATCAAGATACGAATTCACTCCATATGACTAACCAAACCTAAACCTACCCTTGGCCTACACCAAATAGGTCAAATGGGTCAAATAGGTCAACTTGGCCCATTTGACCTAAATGGAGTCATATGAGCCAAAATGAAAACCATACCAAATTGAACCAAACCAAAGGCTCAAAAATATTTCAAATGGTCATATGAATTTGACCCAATTTGACCTATTGGTCAACTTGACCCAAGTTGACCCATTTTGACCAAAATGGGTCAACATGAGACAAACCCTACAAATGGATTTCAAATCCAATGAAACTTGGCCAAACCTATTTTCCCAACATACCAAACATACCCAAAGTGAAAAATAGTAAAAAACCATTTTATCCTTAGACCATAGAACAAATTTTGGTCTAGCTCATGGGTATTTTGGTCATACACTCTTCACAATCACTTGAGGCTTTCCTAAAAGCTCAAGGGGACTTAGTGATGAGTGGTGCATCCAACCCAATGGGTTTAGGTCAACCCATTTGACCCATGGACCAAACCCGACCTCTAGCCTTGAAATTAAAATTTCAAATTCTCTCTTAAGCTCAATTAAGCACATGGGGAGTTGACATTCCACTCCTCTGGCCAAATAGACCACGTGCAATGATCTAACAGCCTAAACAACCCTCTTAGATATACTCCCCCTAATTGAATGAAATTTTTTCACTCATACTGAAGGCTAGAGAGTTAGCAATCATTAGAGAGCATCCTAAGCCTCTCTAAGGAAGATTAGAATTGCTTTTCTTGATTTTGCAATGCAAAAAAGGAGGTGGAGTGATTAGCAAACTTCTTCTACACTTGTTCCCATCCAAATTCCTTCTACACTCTTCATCTAAGGACCAAGTTGAGCCTACCCAAGCATCCATTTGAGTTCCCATAGCAAGGAGAGCTTCAATTCAATCAAAGCCACAAGGATCTTAAAGCGGGGTTGGTCTACCCATCAATCCACTTAACCCCAAGGCCTAAGAATTTCAACAGGGCTTTGTCTCCACTAGATAAAGCTACCTCATCGATCATGAGCACTAGTGATCACCTCCATGAGGTATGTGATTTTTTGACCACTTAGATTAGGAGGTGTTGGTCCTTTGTGAAAAGAATTTTGTCGCATGTGAAATTCACTGTTGGATTAGCCGCTCTACTCCTTTAGATGGTGTGGGTTGAGTCTTGAATGATTCTATGCTAGATTGGGCTCATATATCTCCTTGGATCATGGATGGTTCACATTGATCCTCGGGAAGAACTTTATCTCGCCCATCTACGCATTTTAGATGGAGCTGAGATTATTAGCACATTTTATAAAGACTTTACAATTTAAACCATGTATCCGTCCATCCTTGATCAAATGGTAAGGATATTGATGTACCAGCCACCCCTTGATGTAATGTTTAAGTGGGTGGCTCATGGCGCAACATGTGTAAAGCGTGCTGACCGTCACCACCACGCGTTGCGCTGTGAGTCGATATTAAGCAAGATTAATTTGGGATTTTAATTAATTTCTAATTAATTTAGAAATATTCAAAAATTCATAACTCCTTCAATAAAAATTAGAAAAATAAAAGGAAAAACACATTGGATAGATGATTTCATCTAGAATATTTAAAAATGGTTTCAATGGATTTTGAATTCCTCTTTTCTTTGAATTTGGGTTTCTTTTAGAATTTTAATTAGCTAATTATTCTCTAATTAAGTAACCAATTGATCTCAAATTTCTTGGGTTTATTTTAGGGGATGACCTCTACCTCGCCTAATTTTCTTGATATTTATTGATGGTTTAATGGGGAAAATTGCTAGCTCATTCTCTAATTACTCCTTTCATGTAATTAAGGGTAATTAAGATGTGCTTAGTAGATTTATCCTATGATTAAGTTTGATTATGGTTAGATCCAGTGAGTAGGGGTTTCATGGAATAATGTTTGGGGCATTTCCCCTAAGCTATTCCCTAAACTGCCATCTTCTCTCCTTAATCCTATCTTAATTAAGGGTTGGCTCATTAATCACCCCTCTATTAAATTTTTAAAAATTCTAAAAAGTTCCAGAATTTAATTAATCTACCTTAGGTAGATGCTTAGGTGTTTAATAACTTAAGTTCAATGAGGGAAATTAAAACCCCTTTCATAAGTGAGAAGGGGTATTTTAAAAGTACTTAAGCTAAAACCCCTTAGCTTAATTAACTTTTAATTGTGAGCCAAATTGCATTAGGCCTTTTCATTATTAGGTGCATTGCAAATTTAAATACCTTGTGGGTTTTATGTCATCTCATTGGCTCATAATTACTTAGTTAATTTTTTTAAGGTGATGTAGGTAAGAAATAATTAAGCCACTTAATTCATACCTTAACCTAATTAATGCTTAAAAATAGATTTAATTATCTAAAAATTAAACAAAAATACAAACACATGTGGGAATGGGTTAGGAATAGCAAACTCATCTCACCTTTTCAAAATTAAATCAAGCTTCAAACTAAACAAACATCATTTTGAAATTCACTTTGATTTATTCTAAATTTTCTAATTCCTTAAGAATGTCTTTAGAATTTGAGTAAAGTGAGTTTGTTTACATGTTTTCATTGCTTTGAATCTTTTCCAACATGTTAAGTTGTATGCCATGTTTTTCATGCATTCATAATTTCATGTTTCAAATTTTAATAATGAAATTGATTTACTTTATGTCAAAAGTGAATGTGTTGGCTAAAGTAAAATATAAGTGGCTATTATCACTACTAAATCCAAAATATTTTCAAAACTTATAGATGAAACATCAAATTTGAAAGTGTGCTATTCATATCTTAATTATAAGCTTGCATGTGATGAATTTTAAAGCATGTTTAACATATGTTTTCTTTCTTTCTTATGTTAGCATATTTTTGAATAGGAGTTGGTAAGATGTAGGGTTCATTTGAAAAGAATCCAACACTTACTTAATTCCATAACCTATTCTTCCCTATGCTCTCACCTAAGAAGGGTTGCCTATACTTGCATGCATAAATTTCATAAACAAAAATGAATCTATTAAACAATTTTTGCATTCTCCTTTTCCTTCTCATTTATTTTATACATGTGTTTATATTTAAGGAAAGTGGTATATTAATCTAGATAACCCTGAGGTTGTAAGGCTTTAAGCAGCCCTAAGTAGGTTTTATACCTTACACCTCTGGTTAACAATGACGCTGTGCTCACTTATGCCTTTTCCACTTTCATATGTGTATGTGAAATTTTGGATAAGGAAAACCTTTTCTACTTAAGAAAATCATACATGCTTAACTTCTAAATTTTCTTAAATGGATTACTTAGCATACATCATAAAGTGTGTTAATTACTCTAATTTGCATGTATAGATATGCTTAGGGTCCAATCCATATGCATTTTATATATATGCTGGGAAAGAAGTGAAGTAATGTGTGTCATGTGAATTTTGATTCATTTTATTTAATCTTAAAATGCCTTTCTTTTTGAATAAGTTTGTTTAGAGTTTATCTAAACTTAGGATTGATTAAAAATGTAATCAAAACATTCACCTAAATGAAACTAAAACATGAATCTACTATAGAAAATTACTTAAGGTTAGGGAAGGAAAGAGAAGTTCTTTTCTCTTTCCCTCTCTTTATAACTTAGTAATTAATTGTAGGTTTCAGTTAAACCAAATTAAAACATGAAATAAAAATAACCTAAAACACTTAAACAACTTAAATAAAACCATCCTCTTAGTTGAACATGTCCTTCACACTTAGAAAATTTGAACCCAAAGTCCTAAGCTAAGCATACCATACAAGCCTTTAAAGCTCACACATTAGCCTAAGTCACCACTTTATTTTAGTTAGGCATGGTTTGGTGTTATATTTTGTTTTATAATGAATGTTTTAGACTGAATGTTAGGGTGTATTCTCATAGAATGAATGGTAGGACGTGCTTAGTCTAATTATTCAGAGAGATTGTGCTTAAGGGTGCTATCATAAATAAAATATAATCGCTTCTTGCTTGTGTATACCCCAAGCATAATCCATATTGTGGACTTAGTCACCCATATGTGGGGTGATAAGTCCAATATACATGCTTGGGATTTGTGTGGTGTGATTTACTAACCTTTGTTTTGCAGGTGTTAGTTATATTTCCACCTTTTCTATTCATGTAAAAATTTATATAATTAAGATTTTGGAATGATTTGTTATGGGGGATTAGGATGAGCATTGGTCATAAGATCCCATCTTATGTACCATGTGAAGCATTGGAGTATCCACCTTCCAACTATCCAAAAGGAGGAACTAAAAGAAGAAAGAAGAAAAGAAGAAAGAAAAGAAGAAAGAAGAAAGAATGCTTGAAGACCCCATAACAATGAATTCCTTTGCTTAATTGTAATTTAATTCATTTGTAATCTGGGTTGTATAAGGGCAGAGCTCAGCTACCCATATTTGATATTTTTTTGGGTTTGTACGGTGGTTCCCTACCACAATGACCTTTTATTCTTTTTGAGCTAGTTTTATAAATTAGTTGATGTTTATTAAACTTGTGCATTAAGTGGCATATTTTTTCTAGTTTCTTCCTTGCTTTATGATTGGCCTGGATGAGGATTAGGCTCCTTAGGAAAAAAATAAATCTTTTACCCAACTTAACAACTCAAAATAAAACTAAATAACTCATAACCTCACCTAAAGCTTAGGTCTAAATCAAGATAAAAGAATTAACAACCCTTAATGGATGAGCATTTATTTATAATATCACAAAAAAATGCATCTTATTTCACTCTTGATTGAGGGCTTCCACCTTTTCCGTGAGAACTCAACTTGACCTTTAAGGGCTGGTGGAAACTCACCTTACCTTCACTGATTTTGGCCAATATTCTTCTTTCTCATGCATTAGGCATATGAATCCTATTAGCCTGAGTCAAAATGATTGTCCAAAAATAAAATGTAATATGAATTGTATTAGATCATTACACATGCTCTACATGGTTTAGTCTCTTAGGGAGTGAGTTTAAGGGCATAGTCTCTTTCTAAATAAATAACAACTGAGCTATCTTGCATAAAATATATGACTTGCCTACATGAATTTAAAATCATTGGAGGAGTTGGTGGCCACCCCTAAAAGTCCAAGGAGGTTTGTCCTCTTGGAAAACCAAATACCCATTTTTGCCTTAGATTTAGATTGTACTTTTGGCCCTCGCTAAAGCTCCATAGATTTAGGTTCTGAGGTTGCTTCTCTCCTTTGTGGCCATAAGGATAAATCCTCACCTCTTAGGCATTTTGATAATCATATATTGTGGAATCATAAACCCTAAATTTTTAATGAAAAATTCAACTCAAATAAATTAAATCAATTTCAAAAATATAAAGCCCAATCATATGATAGTTTGAGATGCTCACTAGGTTTCCTAGCATCATGAGCATCTCCTATTTATCTTTATTTGGCTTTGATAATAATTCTCTCTTTGATCAATCCCATTTGATCTTCAAAAATGAACTAATCGATTGATAGTACTACCTTATTGAAATCTTTAGAGACAATGATCATTTATCTTAATCAAGAGTTTTCTTAAGAAATCCCCATTCCTTAAGATGTAATTAACTATGGGGGCTTGCTCTTGTAGGGAACTTAACAAACCTGGTTTAAAATAAACCTTACTTTACTTTTCCATGTAAAGTAAAGGAAGAATCTCTGGTACACCTCGAAGACCCAATGTCCTTAGGAGTCCTTATTTTGGTGATTAGGTCCATTGTGGGGTGGTGATTTCTATCTTTCGAGATAGTACACCTCTCCTCAATGTCATACCCGATCACCTTAATAAGTACATTTGCGGATCTGCGTGGCATCAGACCAAGGTGTTATATTTCTTTTTTTATTTATCTTCTTTCCTAAAAAGGAGAATAGATGAAGGCAGGAATATAATTTTCCACCATAAGAGGCTAATGAGTGAGGTCCATAGGGGGCTTGCTTTCACATCAGAATAGCCTGAGATAAAAGATATGTGTTTGTTTGTGTTTTGAAAGAAAGAATAGGATGCCGCTTGGGATCTCTTACACCTATCCTAAACACGTAGGAATGTGTCTTCGCAAAGAAAGGATTCCACTTGGGTTCTCTTACACCTAATTTAGTTGAACTACTCAAAATATGATGCCTCTTGGGTTCTCTTACACTTAACCTAGTAGCACTGGAGGATCTTTTGTGGTGTGTTAGTGGAGGGATAAGATGTCGCTCTCTTTACACCTACCCTAAACACGTCATGGCAGATTCACAAATGAAAGATATTTATAACACATAAGAGATGAAATTTGATATGAAAAGAAGTTTTATTGATGATTATTTTCAAACAAGATTTATGGATAGTATTTCTATAAGTAGAGCCCATTGATTGGAAGAATGCACCCTTACAATTTATAAGTTGATAAGATCCTCCTTGAAGACCTTCTCTATGAAAAGGGTCATCCCAAGTTGGTTCAAACTTCCTCCCATCTTTGACAACAATTGGTCTCCTTAGGACTAAACATCTCTCTTGAAAAGCCAGAGTAACCTCTTTAGGATGAGCTCTAAACCCCTCCATCTTAGACATAGATTCTCTTAGACTAAGAGAGCCTTTGTCTTAAGACACATCTTGATTAGGTGGACACTCAACCCAAATTAGAGACTTAGAAGGTTTAGCCATAGGAATAGGCTGCCTTGGGGTGTTAGGAAAATTTTCCTACCCTTAGCTTGAACCACTCCTCACCTTTCTTCCTTCAAGTAAAACTTCAAATCAATCTTATTTTATTTTCTCCAAACTCAAATCAATATCACATGATTGAAATTCATGATTGAAATCCATGATTGAAACCAATAATTCAAGCTCCAAGCTCCAAAAATTTCATAAATCTTTAAATTCCCTCTTAAGGACTTAGCTAAATCATGATCAAATCAATTCAAATTCATGAGATTTTCTCATAACTCATTTATATTCTCATTTATATTCACATATATAAATGAAATATAAATATAAATCAATCAAATCCAAAATTCAAGCTCTAAACTCCAAAAAGTTCCCCTCTTAAGGACTTAGCCTATATCATAATCAAACCACTTCAAATCCTTGAAATTTTTTCATAATCCATTTATATTCTCATTTATATTCACATATATATTGATGAAATATAAATTCAAACAATCAAAACTACTCCCAAAAATCAAACTCAAATCCATTCAAAATCCAACCTAAGCCTTTCAAGTCAAAATCTTGAACTTAGCCAAATCAACTTCAAATCAAGTTAAACTCTTGATTTTCCTTCATGATTCAATCAACCCTACAATCATGAATCCAAATCTAAATACAAACTTTAATCACTTAATCAAAATCCAATTAAAAAAACAAACCCCAAATCCATTCATATTCTTCCTTTCAATATGAAATTGTCAAATGAATCAAAACCCATTTGACTCAAAACCACTTGCAAATGGATTTATATTTCAATCATAAGTCCATATACAAGTTCAATCAAATACAAATCAAGCTTTGACTAAGTCATTTGACTCACTTAGGCTCACTTGACCCAAAGTGACTTAAAGTACCCTTATGAGCCAAATTCTAATCCAAACCAAATTGGATTGAATAAAACTCACCCATGCCTCTCATCATGATCAACAATCATCATGGGATGATCAATCAACCAAATTGGGTCAAACCAAGTCAAACCTAAGGGTTGACCAAGTCAACACTTAGCCAAAATGAAACCTAACATAGCCAAATTCCACCATAGGCTAAATTGATTGAAACCATTGATCTAAGCACATTCACGAACTATGTTTAAACTTGAGCAAGTCAACATTTGAGCCTAACCTAGCTCAATTGGCCACGTGACCCAAGTTGACCCAACTTGACCTAAAAAGTCAAAATGGGTCAAATATTGATCTAAGCCAAATTGATTGAAACCAACATTCAAGTTCATTCCAAATCGCTTGAACTTGACCAAAGCCTCTCAAAGGCCAACTACCTAACCCCAATTGACTTTGAACCCAACTTGACTCAAGGGGTCATGTTGAGCCAAATTCAAACTTAACCAAAATTGATTGGAAACAAAGATACCAACCCACTTCATATGACCAACCAAACCTAAACCTACCCATGGCCTAGATCAAATAGGTCAAATAGATCAAGTTGGTCAACTTGACCCATTTGACCTAAATGAAGTCATATGAGCCAAATTCAAAACTAAACCAAATTGAATCAAAACAAAGGCACCAAAATATTTTAAATGGTCATATAAACTTGACCCAACCCTTGGTTTGACCCAATTTGACCAATTGGTCAACTTGACCCAAGGTGATCCATTTTGACCTAAATGGGTCAACATGAGCCAAACCATATCAAATAAAATCCAAATCTAATGAAGCTTGGCCAAATCTATTTTCTCAACATACCCAACATATTCAAATTCAAAAATCAGCCAAATGACCATTCTACTCCTAGGCCATAGAATAAAGTTCGGTCAAATTTATAGGGAATTTGGTCAAGCCCTCTTCATATCAACTTGATACCTTCCTAATAGGTCAAATAAACCCTATGGAGGGTGGTGCACCCAACCCAATGGGTTTGGGTCAGCCCAAATGGACCCAAGGCCAAATTCGATCCCATAGCCCAAATTGGCCAATTTGAAAACCTGCCTCCACTAAATTTGAAGCACATGGGAGGTTACTATTCCACTCCTTAGCTCAAATCGACCATGTGCCAACTTCAAATAGATCAAACAACTCTTTCCATATGGTCAATTGGATCAAAATGGCAATGATAGCTTCGGCCATTTGATTGCCATAGGGGGAGATATACTCTCCCTAATTCATTTTAATTTGCACATGCCCATTGTTGATTGAGTGTTAGGAGCCATGAGAAGGCAATCCTAAGCTTTCTAAGAGGGATTTGAAAAGAGCATTCATTTTCATCCTTTGAAAATAGGGAGCTCCATCACTAACTTCCTCCACACTACAATCCAACTCAATTGCTTTGCACACTCTCTCGGGGGACCAAATCGAGCTTGATTAAGCTCTCATTCAAGTTCCCAAAGCAAGGAGAAGTTCAATATGATCAAGGATGCGAAGGGGAGCAAGGGGAGTTGGTCTATAGAGCAAACTACCCAACCTCAAGAGCTAATTCTCTCACGACAGCTTCGTCTCAACCAGACGAAGCTCCTCTAAGGGAATTGAGTGCTGGCGATCACCTCCAGTGAGGTATGGAATTTTTTGACCATTAGAGTTTGGAGGTGTTGGTCTTTTGTGAAAGAAAGTGTCATGGCATAAGAATTCCACCATTGGATCTTCTGCTTGATGATGTGTGTGTGTAAAATTTTATCATAATCCAGCTCACCTAGCTGAATCAAGGATTGATCATGGATCTCCATTAATCCTCGAAGAACAGGATAATCCCACCATCCATCCAATTTTGGATGGACGCGGTAATTACACACATTTTAAAATCTATTTATCTTTTAAACCACGGGTGATTCTTGCTTGATCCTTGATCGAATAGGTATTAAACCACATCACGCCAATGCGGATGATGGATGGTGACCCGCCACATGTAAAGCTAATTGCGCCTGCTCATCGGGGTTAAGTTAAGGGAATAATTAGGTTTTAATTAATTCTAACTAATCCTCTAAATTTTAAAAATTCATATCTCCCTAAATAAAAATTAGAAAAATATGAGGTAAATTTCTATTGAAAGATAATTCAATCTAGAATATTCTAAAATTGGTTTTATTGGATTTTGAGTTGTATCTTCTCTGATTTTGCCTTTTATTGGAAATCTTATTATATTAATTACCCCATAATTAATTCTCTGATTAATCCCAAACTTCTTGGGTATGTATTAGGGGATGACCTCTACCTCCACTAATTTTCTTGTGATTTATTAAAGAATTGCTAATGTATTTCCTAATTACCCTCCTTATGTAATTAAGGATAATTAAGAGTTTGATTAGTGTTTTAATCCATTATCAAAGTTGATTAAGGTTTGATCCAGTGAGTAGGAGATTTAGGGAATAATTTTGGGGCATTTCCTGTAAGCTATTCCCTAAACCCCTTTTTTCCTTAATCCTCTATAATTAAGGGCTAATTCATTAATTTCCCTCTTAATTAATTGCTAAATTTTTTTAAAACTTTTCATAACTTAATTAATCTACTTTGGGTAGATGCTTAGGTGTTTAAGAGCCTAAGTTCAATTAAGGAAATTAAAACCCAACTCATATGTGTGAGGGGTGTTTTGAAATTACTTAAGTTAAACCCCTTAGCTTAATTAACCATTAATCATGAGCCAAATTGCATTAGGCCCCTTCCTTTCTAGGTGCATTGAAAATTTAAATTCCTTGTGAAGTTTTATGTTATCTCATTGGCTCATAATTACATGGTTAACTATGCCAAGGTGGTGTAGATAAGGGTTAATTAACATGTTTAATTTATACCTTAACCTAATAAAAATCTAAAATAAATCTAATCATCTAAAAATTAAAAAAAATGTGAAACACATGTGGAAATGAGTTAGAAATAGCAAACTCAACTCACATTTTCAAAATTAAATAAAATTCCAAATCAAATAAAAATCAAACTAAATGAACAGTGATTTACTTTAAGCTTTCTTATTTCATAAGATTATATTTAGGATTTAATTAAAGTAAATGTGTTTACATGTTTTCATTGCTTTAATTATTCCCCAACATGTTAGATATGTGTGCCATGTGGTTTAATGCGTCCATACTTTTCAAAATTCAAATTTAAAATGAAAATGTTTACTTTATGTCAAATTTGCATGTGTTGGCAAAAGTAAAAATATGAGTGGCTATTATCACTATTAAATTCAAATTATTTTCAAAACATATGAATCAATCATCAAAACTAAAAGTTTGTTACTTATATCTTAATTATAAGCTTGCATGTGAGTAAAATATAAAGATGTGCTTAGTGTAGGTCTTCCTTCTCTTCTCTTTTAGTATAGTTTTGAATAGGATTTGGTAAGATGTATGGTTCATTTGAAAGGAACCTAACACTTTCCTAATTCTATGTCATATTCATTCCTATACTATCACTTAAGTGGGATACTTATGTTTGCACATATAAATTGCATAAACAAAAAATAACAATACAAAGTTTTTGCATTCTTTCTTTTCATTCATTTTTTTTTGTACACATGTTTGTATTTAAGGAAAGTGATATTAGTCCTGAGAACCCCAAGGTTGTGAGGCTTTAAGTAGCCCTAAGTAGGTCTTACCTTACACCTCCGGTTAAAATGGCATACTCACTTATGCCTTTCTTACTTTCATGTGTGCATGTGAAAATTAGATAAGGAATCCCTTTTCCACTTAATGAAAATTATGCATCATAAACTTCCAAATTTCTTTAAATGAATTACTTAGCATGCATCATAAAGTGTGTTAAATATTCTCATTTATGTGTATAGATATGCTTAGGACTCAATCATATGCATGCTATACATGTTGGGAAAGAAATGAAGTGATGTATATTTTGTTAATTTTGTTCATTTTATTTAATCTTAAAATGCCTTTCTTTTTGTATGGGTTTGTTTAGAGTTCATCTAAACTTAGGATTAATTAATGCAACTAATTAAAATATTCACTAAATAAATCATTAATATGAATCTACTTTAGAAATTACTTAGGTTAAGGAAGGAAAGAGAAGTTATCTTCTCTTTCCATCCCTTTATAACTTAGTGATAATTGTAGGATTCACTTTAACCTATACAAAACACACACAAAAAAAAAAAAATTCAACCCAAAACTTTTAAACAACTTAAATAAAACACTCTTCTAAGTTGAACATTCTTCACACTTAGAAAATTCTAACTTAAAGCCATAGCTAAGCATACCACATAAACCTCCAAAGCACACACATTAGGATAAGTCACCACTGCTAGCTTTTAGTTTGGGTGGTGCATGGTTTGATGTTTGCTTTTTTTGTGATATATGTTTTAGACTGGATGTTAAGATGTATGTGTATAGAATAAATGGTAGGATGATCTTAGTCTAACCATTATCTTCTGCAAGGGATTATGCTTAAGGGGTGCTGTAATAAATAAAAATATTAATGCTTTTGTTGTGTAGGTGCTTATACCCCTAAGCATGATCCAATAGGCCAGGTGGACTTAGTCACCCATGTTTGGGGTGATAAGTCCAATATACATGCTTGGGATATGGTGGTTTGTTTAGCAAACCTTTGTTTTGCAAGTGTTAGTTAGATTTACTTTTTTCTTTTTCATGTAAATTTTATAATTAGGATTTTGGAATGATTATTATATGGATTAGGATGAGCATTGGTCATAAGATCTGATCTTCTGCACTATGTGAAGCCTTTGGAGCATCCACCTTCCAACCATCCAAAAGAAGGAACCAAAGAAGAAAGAAGAAAAGAAGAAAAAGAAAAGAAGAATGAAGAAATGAAACTTGAAGACCCCCAAATGAATTATTTGTTTAGTTGTATTTAATTCATTTGTAATCGAGGTTGTAAGGGGTAGAGCTCGGTTACCCAATTTATTTTTAGGTGGTGCCACCACAATTGGCCTCTTATTCTTTTGCGCTTAGCATTATAAATTGATTGATGATTTGTTTAATTTATGCATTAAGTGGCATTATTTTCCTAGTTTATTCCTTACTTTATGTATGGCCTAGATGATGATTTGGCTCTTAGAAAAAAATAAATCTTTTACCAAATCTAACAACTCAAAACTAAAAATAGAGAACTCATAACCTCACCTAATGCTTAGGCTTAAAATTAAGATACAAGAATTAACAACCTCTTAGCTAGATGAGTATTTATTTTATAACATCATGCACAAATGCATCTTGTTTCACTCTTGATTAGAGGGCTTCCACCTTTCCTAGAGAAACTTGGCTTGAACTGTGAGAGCCATGGAGGAAACACACCTCCTCCCTTCTCACTTTTTTTGGCCAATAAATTTATTTCTCATGCATTAGACATATGAATTCTAATAGCCCGAGTCAAATAATTATCCAAAAAATGAAAATAAAATCAAATATGAATTGCATTAGATTTAGGCCATTTAAAGAAAGCCTTTACATGATCTAGTCTCTTTAGAGAGTGAGTTTAAGGACTTAGTCTCTTTCTAAATAAATAACAACCTAATTATCTTGCATAAAGCATATGACTTGCCTACATGAATTTAAAATCATAGAAAGAGTTAGTTGGTGGCCACCCCCAGGTGGTTGTAAGTCCAAGAAGTCAGTTTGTTTGTCCTCTTCTATGGAGGCAAACCAAATACCCATTTTTTTACCTTAGATTTAGGTTGTGCTTTCGGCCCTTGCCAAAGTTCCCTAGATTTAGGTTCTGTGGTTGCTTCTCCCCTTTGTGGGCCATAAGCATAAATCCTCACCTCTTAGGCATTTCCATAACCTTATTATGGAATTATCAGGCTTAGAATTCTAATGAAAAATTCAACTCAAACAAATTAAATCAATTTCAAAAATGTAAAGCCCAACCATAGGATAGTTTGAGATGCTCACTAGGTTTTCTAGCATCGTGAGCATCTCCTACTTATCTCCATTTGGCTTCGATAATAAATCTCTCTTTGATCAATCCCATTTGATCTTAAAAAATGAACCAATCGATTGGTTGTCCTTTCCTATTAAAATCTTTAGAGATAATGATCATTTACCTTAATCGAGAGTTTTCTAAGGAATCTCTATTCCTTAGGATGTAATTAACTATGGGGCTTGCCCCTATGGAACTTAACAACCCGCTTTAAAATAAACCTTTACTTTTCCATGTAAAGTAGGAAGAATCTGGTACACCTCAAGACCCAACGCCCTTAGAGTCCTTATTGGTGATTAGGTCCATTGTGGGTGGTGACTTCTATCTTTCGAGATAGTACACCTCTCCTCAATGTCATACCCATCACCTAATAAGTACATTTGTAAATCTATGTGAATCCCAATTTTATTGCCATGTATTCTTTCTCTTTCATTTATTTCTTTCTTCCACCTCTAAAAAGGAAAGGAATAAATGATGATGAAGTGACATAAGAATGTTAAAATTTCCATCCATTTTCTCGAGACTTCATTGGGATGGTTCCTCTCTCCATATTTTGGTAAATGATCATTGTCTCTCATCGTATCATAGTGGTTTGTACTTTCTATGAACAATAGACTATCTTCTTTCCATTGGTACTTAGCTTATTTCATCCTTAAGTTGCTAGCCATTTTAGGTTTTAGGACCTCACCCCGTGTTGGTCTTAAAACCCCTGTTGGGTTCTCCAATGGGTAAAAAAATGAAAATCTAATAAAAGAAAATATTTGAAGACTTCCTCTTTATCATGTTTATGATAAAGAAAGGTTCATTCTAAAATAATAAAGATAAAATAAATTTTTCATAAAAGCACTCTTTCAAAAATGCACATAATAAAATCTTCCACAAAATTTTCTTAAATCACCCTCTAATAATTCAATTGTTTCATGTAGGAATCTTCAAAAAATAACAATCTTTTCCAAAAGCACAAATGAACATCTTCCTCAATTCATTTTGATGAAGATTTCATTTTCAAAATAAAATGAATCCTTTCAAAAGTTAAAATCAAAATCAAAAATAAGATTTTCAAAAGCACACATGAACCTTTCCATTCAATACACTCACATCTATTGAGTGGAAGTTTCATTTTCAAACAAAATTATTTTTTTTCCAAAAGCACAAATGAACATCTTCCCTTAATTCACTTTCATGAAGATTTCATTTTCAAAATAAAATGAACAATCATCATTCTAAATATCGAAATCAAAATTAAAAATGAAACTTTTAAAAAAAGCACATATGAACATCTCCATTCAATATACCCAAATTTATTGAATGAAGATTTCATTCCCAAATAAAATAAATCATTTGAAATCCCACTTAAACATATTCCATATATGATTAAGTTGGAATTCTCTTTCAAAAAATAATAACCACACACAAAACAAAAAATTTTCATATTTTCAAAATAAGATTGACTTCCATTCTACATACCAAATTTGAAATGGAAGACTTCTTTTTTCAAAAAATCAAGACTTAGCAATCATATTTTTAAAATTCAAAACACATTTGGAACCTCATCTAGCATACTCAAATTGCTAAGTGAAGTCTCCAAATTCAAAACCAAAAATTTTCAAACATATTTGGAACTTTATTTAGTATAATCAAATTTGCTAAGTGAAGTCTCCAAATTCAAAACCAAAAATTTTCAAGCACCTTTGAACTTTGTTCTTTAGCATACCAAATTTGCTAAAGAGAAGTTTCCATTTTCAAAACCAAGACACAAAATTTTGAACATCTTTGAATTTCATTTAGCATACTCAAATTTGCTAAGTAAATTTTCATTTCACAAAACTATGTGGACTTCATCTTAGATACCATATTTGCTAAAGTAAAGTCTCCACTTTCAATAAAAAATAAAAAAAACAAAATAAAATGAAACACATTAGATATCCTTAGCATACCAAATTTGCTAAGGATCCTACTTTTCAAAATCAAAACATCCAAAATAAAATAAAACACTTAGATTTTCTTACCATCAAATTTGCTAAGAATCCTATTTTCAAAAATAAAATAAAACACACTTGGGTTCTTCACTTAGCATACCTAAATTTACTAAGTGGGAATTCCAATTTCCCAAATCAAACAATAATTCATAAGAAGAAATTATCATTTTCAAACACTTCAAGCATACCCAAATTTGCTAAGTAAAACACCAAATCAAAAATAAAATCAATTTACCCTTACTTTAACAAACTCAAATTTTTTAAAGGAAAGGGTCCTCAAATTAAAAATATAAATTCAAAAAAAACATGAACCTATGGAAGCATCCTTCTAAAAATACTTGAATCCATCTTTTCAACATACCCAAATTTATTGAAGTTGGATTCATATTCAAAATTCCTCTTTCAATCAATCAAATCTTCTCAAATCCATTTGAACCCACTTAACACTTCCAAGATGTTGGATGTGGGTTCAAATTTTCAATTCAAATTCAAAAATCAACAAAGATAGAAATATGATCCAAGCTCATTTCCTATTGCATTCTCACCATCGATGCGACAACTACAATTCAGCTTTTGTCGTTGATCTAAATGGTACTCTCAAATTGTTTCACTTTCCATCATGGTATGGATTTGGCTTTAAACCAACCTCCAACTCATTGGATCATACACTTATCCATTTCGTAGGGATTTGAGGGAATGAGGATTACATGTGAGGGCACTCCTCAATGATCAGGACCACGATGACCGCGTGAAGCTTTGATTGCCCTGATTCCGACATCTCCTCTGAAGAGGAAAGTGGCAGCCCCACCAACTCAGAAGGATAGTACTAGTAGTGCGCAACCCCTTTGCAGCCCCATGGTTTCATGTGCCCAAGTGAGGGCTAGCACCTCTCATCTACCTCTAAGGCTCTCTGATCTCGTGATTCCTACCTTTTGAGTATGGTCTAGCTCTCACTCCTCCCATCCGACCAGAACACAGCAAAGGAACAAAAACCACATGATCAAAAGGTATCACACAAGGATTGCCAGGGAGATGGAGGAAGTGTTATTGAGGAGTTCCTATTTACTTCACCACATTACAACAACCGCCATCCTCTCTCGGGTCAAATAGAGGATGTTAGAGGATTCATCACCTCCACCAGTGGTACAACATCACCGAAGCTACTAGGGAGGGATGTTTTAATCACCTCCTTTGCCGTGTTGGCAGCTACGAGTCCGGAGCTCAATTTGATATGAGATCCATCATCCCCATAGTGTGTGGAAACATATCCAAGAGAGGCTACATTCATACCACCACATGTAGGGAGAGGTGAGGTTCGGCACGCGCTTACTTATTGATTTTCAATCTGCTACCCATCACCATACAGCATATCTTACTTATCGGGACTAGTCCAAGAGGACAACCTATGCATAGAGTTGGTGGTGTCTCCACCACCGCTCTACTCCCCCCATCACCAGGTCATAGCATCTCCATTTCAAAGGCCAAGGCCATATCCGGAGAAGCACACCATTGGTGATCAAGACCAGGGATCTCCATCTGCCTATTATGGCGAGGCCAAGCTCTCCTATTCAACCTTCTGCCCTAGTGGTGGTGCGGAAGAGAGTGGCCCCAAAGCAAGTGGTCCCTTCACCAACTGCAAGACATGGAGATGGTAGCTATTTTAGAGGTAGCGATGATAGCCCAACCGCACCAAGGATAATGGAACCTCCTAGAATGTCACCCTCATAGCTAGTGACAAGAGTGTCTTTCATCTAGTGAGTACTCTGATTGATCCCAAGAAGGCAAGGTCGTGCCTCTCAAGCACGATAGTGATCACACCGGCCCAGTCATTTGTTTCTCGCGAGAGATTCTCTAGGTGATAGTAATCATTATCTTGTAGAAGAAGGAGATCTTGGGGTATGATTGGTTGGATGAGGAGAAGTTAGTTTGATCCCAACAAAGATGACTTGTTGGGAGACTCAGCTGTAGTCTGCATGGTAGATACTAGAGAATCTCTTCTCGTGAGAGCCATGGAAGGTGATGAGGTTAATCAAGAAGATACAATCCCAACACCTCCATATTGAGGCAAAAGATTAAGATAGAAGGATAGCTAGAGGACTTTAGTAGTTTGAGTAATTTCAAAAAATAAGCCCAGCTCATCCTATTATAACCATTAGTCTGAAGTTAGTGCATGTCTTGGACCCAAGACCTTACCTCCATTGAGCAAGGTAGCACTAGCATGTATAGGAAGGTAGTGGAAAGTACCTCCATACAAGAAAAGATATCGATCCATGGTTAAGCAAGTGAAGGAAGCATTGGCTTAAGCCCTGGAGGATCATCGGCCCAAAGGGTAGACTACCCTGAGGAATTGATTTAATCCAATATCCCAAGGGTTTCACCTTCCTTCAAAAGCTTTGATGGTGGAAACCCAAGACATCATATATACACTTGGCTATGTTGCAACATGTGGCTGATGCTTTGCTATTCCCTTCGTTAGTAGCCTAGTGGATTGCTTTTGATTGGTATGAACCCCAACAAGAAAGATATCGAGTTGGAGCAACTCTTTATCAAGAGGTTTGTTGAGCTCAAAAGGGTTACTATAGTGATCTCATGTAGCAACAACACCGTGTGAGTCCCTTGTTGATTATATTCTCGATGCAACAGTATGAAATGCAAGTGTATCTGAGTAGCATGCCATTGAGATTCTTAAAGAATATCCATGCCACCTTCATGCTTAAGGGCTTCACTATCAAGACATTTGAGAAGCTAATCAACAAGGTGGCTACAAGGAGAGGCCAAATAGCTTTTCAAGATTGCCCAAAGCAAAGCCACAAAAGGTCTGAAGAAATCAAGAGCAAAGGATAGGGTAGAGGGGAAGACCAGCTAGAGATCAATCCGAGACCACACCAACCTCCACCTCTTGCCACCACCGAGGCCTACCTACTCCAAAGAGCCTCCGCCACACCACCGCCTCTGCCCATACCATACCACCAATGCATATACCACTCCAAGGCTATGGTCCACCTACTCTTTAGATAAGTTAATAACCTTATTCATTTAAGAGGGAGGTAATCGTGAAAATCTTTAAGAATCTCTTAAAGACTGACAGCTACCCGAGCCTAGAAATGGGAGAAGTAGGCAAAAGTCATGATCCAAACTTTTTCCCTACCACCATATGTTAGCCATGTTTTGGAGGATTGCTTCACATTTAAGGACCGGGTTGAACATTTTTCAAGATTGGTGTGTAGTTATCCCAAAGGAATACCTTGGAACAACCATCCCCATTAGGTAATCCTTGGGATACATGTGATCCTTCCAAAACCAAAGAAGGTTGGGATATTTCTTTATCCAAAACCTCTAAGAAGATCATCCAAAAGATCAAGAAGCTTTCCTTGTAGTGCTTGAGTCAGCTCAAACCTCCAACATCAAGGAAGGTTTGCAAGTTTGCCAACTAGGAAAGAGGAGCTCAATAGAAAAGCATGTGTCGCCTGATAGCCCATTAGCACCACCACCGAAGTCCATCCTCCAGCCTACTTGCCTATACACTGACTTCTTCCATTTCAACTAGTTCTTATTCTTCTTCTACTAGTAGAACTCTTGTATCGGTAGATAAGGGCATCAAATACCTTAGCCCACTCACTTTACTTGATTTCTACTTTGTACCTCCAAAAAAATCCAAGAAATTGATGAATAAAGCTAGTTTGAATTACATGTCACTCGATGGGTTACTTCTTCTATTCTAATGATAACTCTTCAAGTCAAAATAACTATAACAATTTTGATCTTCCTTTTTGATTCGAGTTGACTTTCCTACTGAATACTATGGTTCCTCTGAGATAGACAATCATCTGAGGTCCCATAGGAGAAGCTAGGTGAGCCTGATGCGTGTAGAACCTTCCATTACCATGCCACAAGAGATCAAAGTCAACCTCAGTGGTGGTTCTACCTCCTAGCACACACCTCAAGATAGAGGAAAACAAGTCATTGGAGAGGATCGAGAAGCCCTCCACAAGATGCTCCACCCTTGGATATGCTTGTGGAGGATCAACCCAAGGTGGACGCAATGTCCTCTTCTCATCTAAGAAAGTAAGCATCAAGCTGATATATGATGCCCTCATCTTATCCAAAGAGATGAGGAATCATTAATCAAGGCTCTTGATCCTAAATATGCTTAGCTCATGAATACTATAGGTGAGGAGGCACATTATGTAAAAGAAGCTCAGGGGATCACTTTCATAGATGAAGACCTTCTTATGGGGGACTTGGAGCATAACCGTCCCCTCTACATCACAGTTAACATGGATAAGTTCAGATTGGCCAGAGTTCTCATTGATCCAAGTGCATCGATGAACATTATGAGTCTAAAGACCCTTGCCTATTTGAGGATCGATCTCCACACTCCAAGGAGATCGGATGATGTTGAGAGGATTCAAAGAACAAGGTGAGCGGGCTTTAGGTTCTATAGTGTTACCTTTGGAGATAGGTGACTGGAAGATCAAGTTCTACATCATTGATTCAATATTCACCGCTTTGCTTGGTAGGCCTTGGATACATCGTAAGATCATTCCATCCTCCATCTGCATCAAGTTTAGAAAATGGGATTGAATAGGGATGAAAAGCCATTTTAGTTAGAGAGGTTGAGATTTATGAGGATGTGACCTACTATCTTCCTCAACACACCTTTCTCATGAACTTGGACAAAATTCAAATTTAAAAAAGCAAAAGAAAAAGAAAATGATGAAAAGAAAGATAAAAGAAAAAGAAAAGAAAAATGAAAATCCAAGTGAACAAGAAAGGGGAATTGAAGAAGAAATAGATCGATATCATTTTCACCACGCCATTCCATCATATGGACATGTAGGATGGCTCAACCTCCACAAGTAGAGCAGAGGCGTAAATGGAGGCGCCTAGAGGTGGAAGACCCCTTTGGCCATCACCAATAAAGGTTATGTTCCTCAGAGTCTTACTATTCACATAGACTTGGAATCCAGCTGAGGATGAGTCTAATGTGATTAGTATACCACAACCCCTCTGGGTTCCATTGGAGGTGACTTTTGATCCAAACAAGATGAAGACCAGCCTATAAACAAAGCAAAGTATTCAATAGTTTATGTAAACTATTAGCAACTGGGAACCTTAGCTTAACCTCACTTACATCTCAAAAGATGAAGGTTTGGTTAAGAAGTCTAAGTCTTCAAGTGACATGAAGTAAGAGATTCTTTTGGGATCATCATCCTCAAGTCCTCAAGTTGATGTAGAACTTGAGGATACATTTAAAGAATTAATGGAATTACCATGATTTTTTACTCTTTGTGTTCATAATCTTATACGTAAAGGTTTAGTTCCTCATACATGGTCCAAGCAGTCGAGTACTTTGAAAAGTTATGGAATATAGGAAGCACAATCAAGAGCAAGGACTAGATTCGTACATGTGGGTCATGATGATAATACATTTGTTGTTACCAATCATTTGAGTCGATAGTTCTTTTCACACAACACCAACTCTTATGAGAGAATGTGTGTTTAGAAATTATAGATGATCCGATGATCTCCAAGTCAAAGGATGCACCAGAAGAGGAGATTCATTCAATAATAGACAAGCTTAAAGAAATCAACCTCGATGAAGAAAAAAATCCCGCATATCGTTTGAATGAAGAAGAAACCAATGACTTAGTTAGCTATTGACTCGAAGTTTAAAGACTACACATGGAGTTATGAAGAAATGCCCACATTATCTCGACGTAGCCCAAGCTAGCAATAGATCCTAACGCTACCCTATTAAGCAAGCTCCTAGATGCATGAATTGAACAAATAAAGTGTCATTTCAAGTCAAGAAATTGATTGATTCTGGTTTCATCTAGGAAGAAAAATATCCTACCTAGTTAGCTAGTGTCATCTTAGTTAAGAAGAAGAATGACCAAATTCGCATATGCGTCAGGGATTTAGATAAGGCATGTCCTAAGGATGAGTTTCCTCTTCCTATACCAGAATTAATGGTGGACATTGCCTCATCTCATGCTGTATTTTCTTTCATGGATGGGTCATCTGGCTACAACCAAATCAAGATGTCTCTAAAGATGAAAGAAACACTACTTTTGAACCCGATAAATCTTTCATAAAGGTCATGCCTTTCACCTTAAAAATATTGTGCTACATACCAACGGCCATGACTAGATCTTCAATGAACTCATCCATCAGTTGAGTGCTATGTTGATGATCTAGTAGTCAAGAGAGAAAAGGAAGACCACCTTTGACTTGAGAGTAGTTTTGAACGCTTAAGATAATATAACCTAAAATGAATTCTAAAGTGTGCATTGAGTGGAAATTCCTTGTTTGTTGTTCAACACCAGGGAATAGAAATAGATCCTAAAAAGATCAAAGCTATCTTAGAAATGCCACCTCCTAAGAGTTTAACTCAAAGATCCTTCAAGGATGGTCTACATATCTAAGCCACTTTATCTCCAACCTATCACAGAGATGCAAGCCATTTTTAGCACTTTTTAAAAAGGATGCTAAGTTCAAGTGGGTTGATATGTGCTAGCATGCTTTCAAAGACATCAAGTAGTATTTGGTGAAGCCTAGTTCTCGCAGGCCTATCCTGGGTAGGCCACTCATCCTCTACATTACCGCATTGGATGACTCTCTTGGTGTTTTGTTGGCCCAAGCCAATGATGAAGGGAAGGAGAATGCTCTCTACTACCTCAGCCATCATATGATTCTTGTTGAAGCAAACTATCCACCTATCGAGAAACATTGCCTAGCTTTGATCTTTGCTTCCCAAAAGATGACATTATATGCTTTCTCATAAGGTGAACTTGATCTCCGTGATAAATCCAAGAAGTTCTCATGACACCAATGCTATATGTTTGGCATGCATCCATGATACTTTTGTAGTTTTTGATATCACATTTGTACCCTCCGAGGTAAAAGGACAAATCACTAGATTTCTTAGCAAAGACACCCACTTCTGATTCTTCGCTTAGTGATGATCTCCCGATGAACAAATCATGAACTTAGGGGAGGTCAACCAATTAATGGGAGATGTATTTTGATGGCAGCTTCTTTTCTGGGGAAGCACCACCATCTATTCTCCAAGAAAGGCAGGGTAGGAATAGTTCTTCTAACTCATATGTGATGAGATTCTCATACTATCTTCCAACCCTACACCAAACAAAGTATGAGGCTTTGATTATTGGTCTGAGTTATCACTATCGCCAAGTCAAGCATCAACATCTTTGGGGATTCTCGCTTGGTTATCAATCAAATTATCGGGTCTTACAAGTTCTCAAACCCAAGCTTATCATTACTATGAGTATACCATGAAGCTCAAATTCAAGTCACCATCTACAAGGTTCGAGAGAACGCAAGAGAGATGCTTTGGCCAAACTTGCCAAAGAATTAGCAAGATGAGTCCATTCCAATAAGGGTCCAAAATAGACAAGTCCTATCCCTTATTGATGTTGAACTCATAGAGACTTTCTCTTGAAGGGAGGTTACCATTGCCAAAATGGACAGGAGCGGATTGGAGGCAACCATTCATAGATTATTTGAACACAAACTACCTAAAGAAAAAATCACAAGCCCATCGTGAAATAAAGAGCTCTCTCATTTCATTGATGGCACCCACCGCATCGTCCTTTGCAAAATATGCTATTTAAACAAACACGAAGCCCATGGAATTGTAACCGAGGTACATGCAGGTCAGTTCGGTCTGAAGATGAAGATGAAGATCAAGAGACTAGGATACTACTCGCCTTCGATGATTACAAACTACATGGATGTAGCTAGGAGATGCCATTAGTGTCAGGTGCACAGTGTGGTCCTCCACCAACCACCCAACATTCTACACCCTATATTGGCCTCATGGCCATTTGAGTGTTCCATTGTGTCGATCGATCCTCCTTTCTTCCAAGGGCATCAATTCATCTTAGCTTCCACCGACTACTTTTCCAAGTGGTGAAGCCATCCCACTGAGAGGTCACAATGCGCTTTTTTAGAACCATATCATATATAGGTTCGAGGTGCTGAATTATATCATAATGGTACTACATTCAAAAGCAAAGATCAATAGTTTTGCCGAAGACATGTATAGATTGGAGATACTCCACCATTTACTACCCCCAGTAAAATGGCTTAGCAAAAGCATTCAATAAAACTCTCATCAGACATTGAAGAAAAGACTCTTGATGATAATAAACACAAGAATGAGTGCTTGGTTGAAGCCTTGTGGGCCTACCACACCACATACCAAACTCCTCACTACCCCATTTTCTTAGTGTATGGGTCCAAGTTCTACCTTTAGAAGTTCAACTCATCACTAAGGATAGCATTGGGTAGCAAGATCACTAGAGAATGCAAAGTTGCATTAGAAGAGTTCAAGGTTTGAGAAGTCACGAGCGTCAAAACCTTGAGTTGTATAGGCCAAAATGATTCAAGCTCACAACAAGTCGCCTCTGTCTTTCCAAGTAGAGAACTTGTGTTAGTCCTAAGGAGACCAATTGTTGCCCTCAAAGATGGGAGGCAACCCACTTGGGAAGGCCCCTATGCTAGAGAAGGCCTACCAAGGAGGATCTTATCGCTTATTGATTGTTGCTTCCAATTAATGGGTTCTATCTAAAGAAATATTAAATAAAATCATGTTTGAAAATAATTATTAATAAAAAAACAAAATATGATTCCATTCATCAAATCTTCTTCTTTCAAGCATTATTGTTTTTGTCTTGTGAATCCACCATGCCGTGTTTAGGTAGGTGTAAGAGTCCCCTAGTGGCATCCTATCCCTCTTTCACAACACAAACACAATCTCTCTGACGTTATTAGAATAGGTGTAAGAGAACCCAAGAGGCATCCTATTTTGATTAGCACAACTAAGTTAGGTGTAAGAGAACCCAAGCGACATCCTTTCTTAGTGGGAATTCCTGCATCCATGACACCATTTCATAAAACTCCCATGTGTTTAATAGGTGAGAAGAGTCAAGAGGCATCCTATTCCTTTAACACATGCATAAAAACACAAATCTTTATCATTTTGATGTGGGAGCAAGCCCCTATGACACTCACTCATTAGCTACTCTAGGTCGGTCTACATGCTACCTCTCTAGTATGTCACCCCAGTGGTCATTTATTTTGGAAGATGTGAGTCCCCATGCTTTCTTCCTAACTTGATCATTGCAAACCAATGAGCTCCTTGTTAGTTTGGTAGGTTTCACTATGCAGCCAGTGAGCTACATCATGTTTAATTTGCTTAAGAAGATGATACCCCATGCTTTCTTCTTGAACTAGCCATCATGCACTAACTAGGTTAAGTATATTTGAGGTTTAGAGTAAGTTCTCCCAGAAGCTCCTTTCCTCTTGCCTATGTTTGAGTTGATATAAGTCCCCTAATGACATTCACTCAAGTAGTCCCTAGATGACACCATCGAAAGATACTATCCCAGAATCGCCACATAGAGGATGTGAGTCCCCGAAGCTTTCTTCTAGTCGATTGTTGCAAACTGATGGGCACATTAGGTTGGTTGACATTCGCTATGTTGACAGCAACTCACTCAATGAGTACACCACTATTGGAAAATGTGAGTCCCCGCGCTTTCTCCTTGAGTTGGACACCGAATACCTATTGTATATATGACTAGCCATGTCATCTTCTCCAGGGTGTTGGATTAAGCCCTTTAGCCCCCATCCCGTGGGCACTCTATTTGGATCACATCCTTATGACCCCATTTAGACACTACCTGGTTGCTCTTGATTGGACAATCCCCTTTCTAGTAGCCACCCTTGGTGGTGGAGAATTTGTTCAGCGGATATGCAGATTCTTCCTTGGTTTAGTAAATTTGAGATAGGTCTAGGTTGATATAAGCTCCTTCTCAGTTTGATCCATTGCAAACTAACAGGGTCCACAATAAAATAAACTAAACAAAATAAACCAAATATATTCGCTTGTGGATTAGGAATTCAAGCCCCCAAAGGGCCCCTTTCCCAAGCACATCCCATTTTTGGCGGTCAAGAACTCCCTATAGAATTGCCTAACCACTGAGTCGAGATAAATCCCTGGTACTCACCTAGTTGTGCTTAGGGTTCAATATTTTTTTCCACAAGCTGTTACCCCGCATTTTTGGAAGATATTAAGACTATGACACATTCTTTCTAGCATGACGAAAATCAACCTCTAGGTCGGGTTCAATTTGTTGCCCAAAGTAACCGATCACCCCTGGTCTTTTTGGAAGATGTGAGTCCCCGCTTTCTCCTTAATTGATCATTGCAAACCGAAAGGTACTCCTTTGGTTGATAGTTCTCCCATCGCCCGGGAAGCTACTCCCTTTGGTTCAATAAATTTAAGTTAGGTCTAGGCTGATATGAGTTCCTTCTCAGTTTGATCCATTGCAAACTAACGGAATTCATCAAAATAAAAATCTAAAAAATGAAATCAATTGACTATTTTGATTGATTTAAGTCCCCAAGATTCACTCAATAGTGGTCGGTGATTTATTGCCCAAAGCAACCAATCACCCCTTTCCTTGTTTCTAAGATGTGAGTCCCCATACTTCTTTAACTTGACCATTGCACCAAAGGCACCCTTCTTGGATAGTCCTACCTTGTGGTTGGTAGACTATTGCTTTGATTAGTAAATCAGGTTAGTCTCTACCACCCCCTACTGCTTCATCAAACAAATATGATCCATCATAATCAAAACAATTTAAGAATAAAATCTATGTTTGACTATTTTTGAGTTGATTTAAGTCCCCAGATTCACTCAATAGTCGCCTAGTTAATCTATTGCTGCCAATAGATTACCCCAGCAATTGGTCCCTAGTTTGGAGGATGTAAGTCTACTATATTTTCTTCCTAGTACAACTATTGTATACCAAAAGACATCCCTTTAGTTGGCTAGTCTTACTATGTGTCTAGTAGACTACCCCTTTAGATTGGTAAATCTGAGTTAGGTCTAGGCTTCCATGGTCCCTACTCATGCAGTTCATCGCAAACCAACAGAGTCCAACTCAAAATCCAAAACCTAAAAATTAGAAACTAAACAAATCCAATGAAATAAAGAAATAAAATAATTAATCAATCTAAATCAAATCTTTTGCTTCCCCTGAGTAAGATGCAAATCTTTCTAGTTCCCCTGCGGATCTAGAATTCTAATACCTGAGTGGATTTTACAATGCTTCCCTCACGGATGACTTGAACTTTCTTCCCTAGTGGAGAGTTCACCCTCCCGTGGAGTGAAAACAAAAACAAATTAAACAAACAACAAATTAAAACAAATTCAACCCTCTTCCCAGCGGAACTCAAATCAAATCTCTCATTCTCTTGTGGATGACTTGAACCTACTTCCTTAGTGGAAGGTTTACCTACTCTATGCCTTAGTGGATTCCTCCCTCTCTCTTATGTCTTGGACATAAGTGAGCCACATTGCACTAAGCTCTAAATTCCTTCTACACCTTGGGTTAGGGGTAGATAGTTTCTGTTAGTTCTTATGATCTTTTAATCTTGTTGATCATTTCGGTCAACACCAATACGTACGGTGTTCCTTGTCAGTCACACAACACCTATTGGGTGCCCTTTGTTGACCGCATTTTTAGGATGAGCTCTCAAACCCTCCATCTTAGACATAGGATATCTCTTAGACACCAAGAGATCATTAGTCTTAAGACACATTTAGTGATTAGGTGGACACTCAACCTAGCACTAGAGACTTAGAATGGTTAGCCAGAGGAATATGCCATGCCTTAGGGGTGTTAGGAAAATTTGCCTACTATTAGCTTGAACCACTCCTCACCTTTCTTCCTTCAAGTCAAACTCCAAATCAATCTTATTTGATTTTCTCCAAACTCAAATCAATATCACATGATTGAAATTCATGATTGAAATCCATGATTGAAACCCATAATTCAAGCTCCAAGCTCCAAAAATTTTCTAAGTCTTTAAATTCCCTCTTAAGGACTTAGCCTAAATCATGATCAAATCAATTAAAATTCATGGGATTTTCTCATAACTCATTTATATTCTCATTTATATTCACATATATAAATGAAATATAAATATAAATTAATCAAACCAAATCCAAAATTCAATCTCCAAACTCCAAAAATTTCCTAAATCCTTAATTTCCCCACTTAAGGACTTAGCCTAGATCATGAACAAACCACTTAAAATCCTTGAATTTTTTTCATAATCCATTTTTATTCTCATTTATATTCACATATATAAATAAAATATAAATTCAAACAATCAAAACCTCTCCTAAAAATCAAACTCAAATCCATTCAAAATCCAACCTAAGCCTTTCAAGTGAAAATCTTGAACTTAGACAAATTAACTTCAAATCAAACCAAACTCTTGATTTTTTTTTCATGATTCAATCAACCCTACAATCATGAATACAAATCTAAGTACAAGTTCAATCACTTAATCAAAATCCAATTCAAAAATCAAACCCCAAATCCATTCATATTCTTCCTTTGAATATGAAATTGTTAAATGAATCAAAACCCATTTAACTTCAAACCACTTGTAAATGGATTTATATTTCAATCATAAGTCCATATACAAGTTCAATCAAACTCAAATCAAGCTTTGATCAAGCCATGTAACCCACTTAGGCTCACTTTACCCAAAGTGACCTAAACTACCCTTATGAGCCAAATTTTAATACTAACCAAATTGGATTGAATCAAACTCACCTATGCCTCTCATCATGATCAACAATCATCATGGGATGATCAATCAACCAAATTGGGTCAAACCAAGTCAAACTTAAGAGTTTACCAAGTCAACACCTAGCCAAAATGAAACCTAACATAGCCAAATTCCACCATAGGCTAAATTGATTGAAACCATTGTTCTAAGCTCATTCATGAACTATGTTTGAACTTAACAAAGTCAACATTTGAGCCTAACCTAGCCCAATTGGCCACTTGACCTAAGTTGACCCAACTTGACCTAAAAAGTCAAAATGGGTCAAAACTTGATCTAAGCCAAATTGATTGAAACTAATGGGTCAAGTTCATTCCAAATCACTTGTTGAACTTGACCAAAGTCTCAATTGGCCAACTAGACCTAACCTAGTGCAATTGACCTTGAACCCAACTTGACTTGAAGGGGTCATGTCGAGCCAAATTCAAACTTAACAAAAATTGATTGAAAATAAAGATACCAATCCACTTCATATGACTAACCAAACCTAAACCTACCCATGACCTAGCTCAAATAGGTCAAATTGGTCAACTTGACCCATTTGACCTAAATTAAATCATATGAGCCAAATTCAAAACTAAACCAAATTTAATCAAACAAAAGCCACCAAAACATTGCAAATGATCATATGAACTTGACCCAACCCTTAGTTTGACCCAATTTGACCAATTCACCAACTTGACCCAAGTTGACCCATTTTGACCTAAATGGGTCAACATGAGCCAAACCATATCAAATCAACTCCAAATCCAATGAAACTTGGCCAATTATATTTTCTCAATATACCCAACATATTCAAATTCAAAAATCAGCCGAATGACCATTTTATCCTTAGGACATAGAACAAATTTTGGTCAAAACCATGGGAATCAAGCCCCTCTTCATATCAATTGATACCTTCCTAATAGGTCAAGTGAACTATGGAGGGTGGTGCACCCAACCTAATGGGTTTGGGTCAGCCCAATGGACCCAAGGCCAAAACAGCCCATAACTCAAATTATGAAAACCTCCTTCACTCAATTTTAAGGGAAGTTACCAATCCACTCTGGCTCAAATGTGCCAACTTCAAAGATCAAACAACCCTTTCCATATGGTCAATTAAAAAAACCATAGCTTTGTCATGATGGCCATGGGGAGATATACTCCCCCTAATTCAATTCAATTTGCTCATGCCCATTATCGATTGAGTGTTAGAGAGTGTTGGGAGCCATCAGAGAGAAATCCTAAGCTTTCTAAGAGGGATTTAAAAAGAGCATTCTCGATTTTCATCCTTTAAAAAATAGGGGAGCTCCACTCAATTCCTAACTTCCTCCACACTACAATCCAACTCAATTGCCTTTGCACACTCCCTCGGGGGACCAAATTGAGCTTGCCTAAGCTCTTATTCAAGTTCCCAAAGCAAGGAGAAGTTTAATTTGATCAAAGCCATAAAGGGGAGCAAGGGGAGTTGGTCCATATAGAAAACTACCCAACCTCAAGAGCTAATTCTTCAACCATCCTCTGATGAAGCTACTTGGAATCGCCTGGATCGCCTCGCAAGGAAATTTTGACCATTAAACTTAGGAGGTGTTGGTCTTTTGTGAGAGAAAGTGTCATGGCATGAGAATTCCATCGTTGGATGTGATCTTCTATACTTTTTGATGGTGTGTACAAAATTTTATCCTAATCCGAGCTCATTCTAGCTTAGATCAAGGCTTGGATCATGGATGGTCTCCATTAATCCTCAGGAAAGAATAGGGATAATTTCGGCCATCCATCCATGCGTTTTGGATGGAAGATCAAGATTAAATGCACTTTTTATAAATCCATCCTTTAAAACCAGGGTGATTTAGTCGGATGGATCGACGGTATTAAGCATTCCACGCACCGTGGTGATGGGATGTTTATGAATAAACGCTTCATGACGCCACCGCCACGCATGTCAGGTTAAGGGATTAATTAGGTTTTATTAATTCTAATTAATCTTCTAAGTTTTAAAAATTCATATCTCCCTAAATAAAAATTAGAAAATATGAGATAAATTTCTACAAAAAGAAAATTCAATCTACAATATTCTAAAATTGGTTTTAATGGATTTTGAATTGTATCTTTCTCTAATTTTGCATTTTATTAGAAATTTTATTTTATTAATTACTCCTTAATTAATCCTCTGATTAATCTTAAACTTCTTGGGTATATTTTAGGGGATGACCTTTTCCTCCCCTAATTTTCTTAGGATTTATTTAAAACTTAATTAGGGAAATTGCAAATGTATTTTCTAATTATCCTCCTTATGTAATTAACGATAATTAAGGGTTTGATTTGTATTTTAATCCCTTATTGAAGTTGATTAAGGTTTTATCCAGTGAGTAAGAGGTTTAGGGAATAATTTTGGAGTATTTTCCCTAAGCTATTCTATAAACCCCATTTTCTTTCCTTAATCCTCTCTTAATTAAGGACTAATTCATTAATTACCCTCTTAATTAATTTTTAAAAAATTTTAAAACTTTCTAGAACTTAATTAATCTACTTTGGGTAGATGCTTAGGTGTTTGAGAGCCTAAGTACAATTAAGAAAATTAAAGCCCAACTCATATGTGTGAGGGGTGTTTTTAAATTACTTAAGTTAAACCTTTTAGCTTAATTAAGCATTAATCATGAGCCAAATTGCATTAGACCCTTTTCTTCCTAGGTGCATTAAAAATTTAAACTCCTTGTAAAGTTTTATGTCATCTCATTGGCTCATAATTACTTGGTTAACTATGCCAAGGTGGTGTAGATAAGGGTTAATTAACATGTTTAATTCATACCTTAACCTAATCAAAATCTAAAATAAATCTAATCATCTAAAAATTAAACAAAAATATCAAACATAAGTGGGAATGAGTTAGGAATAGCAAACACAAGTCACATTTTCAAAATTAAATTAAATTCCAAATCAAATAAAAAATCATACTAAATTGAACTTTGATTTACTTTAAGCTCTATTATTTCATAAGATTATCTTTAGGATTTAATTAAAGTGAATGTGTTACATATATTTTAATTATAACCTTGCATGCAAATAAAATATAAATATGTGCTTAGTGTAGGTCTTCCTTCTCTTCTCTTTTAATATAGTTTTGAATAGGATTTGGCAAGATGTATGGTTCATTTGAAAGAAACCTAACACTTCCCTAATTCCATATCCTTTCTATACTATCACTTAAGAGGGATACTTATGCTTGCACATATATGCAAAACAAAAAATCAACTAATACAACTTTTGCATTCTTTTTTTTTCCATTCATTTCTTTTGTACAAATGTTTGTATTTAAGGAAAGTGGTATATTAGTCTGGACAACCCCAAGGTTGTGAGGCTTTAGGTAGCCCTGAGTAGATCTTATACCTTACACCTTTGGTTAACAATAACGTTGTATTCACTTATGCCTTTCTTACTTTCATGTGTGCATGTCAAGATTGGATAAGGAATTCCTTTTCTACTTAATGAAATCATGCATCATAAACTTCCAAATTTCCTTAAATGAATTACTTAGCATGCATCATAAAGTGTGTTAAACATTCTCATTTGTGTGTATATATATACTTAGGTCTCATTCATATGCATGTTATATATGTCACAAAAGAAATGAAGTGATGTATATTTTGTGAATTTGGTTCATTTTATTTAATCTTAAAATGCCTTTCTTTCTGAATGAGTTTGTTTAGAGTTCATCTAAACTTATGATTAATTAAAATACTTGATCAAAACATTCACTAAACAAAATTAAAAATATGAATCCATGTTAGAAATTACTTAAGTTAGGAAAGAAAAAAGAAGTTCTCTTCTCTTTCACTCTCTTTATAACTTAGTGATTAATTATATGATTCACTTGAACATAATCAAAACATGAAATAAAATCAATCCAAATTAATTAAACCACTTAAATGAAACCCTCCTCTAAGTTGAACATGCTTCACACTTACAAAAATTCTAACTTAAAGCCATAGTATACCACACAAACTTTAAAGCACAATTGGCTAAGTCACCACTTCTAGGTTTGGGTGGTGTATGGTTTGATACTTTCTTTTGTTTTGTGATATATATATTTGGATGTTAGGATGTATGCTCAGAATGAATGGTACTTCTTAGTTTAACCATTATTTTGTGATTATGCTTAAAGTGTAAATAAAAATAAAAAAATTTTTTGCTTGCAGGTGGTTATACCCCTAAGCATAATCCAATAGGCCAGGTGGATTTAGTCACCCATGTGTGGGGTGATAAGTCCAATATACATGCTTTGGATTTGGTGGTTTGTTTAGCTAACCTTTTGCAAGTATATTTTTCCTTTTCATGTAAATTTTAATTAGATTTTGGAATGATTATTATGGGGATTAGGATGAGCATTGGTCATAAGATCTCATCTTATACCATGTGAAGCCTTGAGCATCCACCTTCCAACCATCCAAAAGAAGGAACCAAAGAAGAAAAAAGAAAAGAAGAAGAAGGAAGAAAAGAAGAATGAAGAAATGAAGCTTGAAGACGCCCATAACAATGAGTTCCTTACTTAGTTGTATTTAATTCATTTGTAATCTGGGTTGTATAAGGGTAGAGCTCAACTACCTAATTTATTTTTGGATTTGTGCAGTGGTGCCCGACCACAATTGGCCTCTTATTCTTTTGTGCTTAGCTTAATAAATTGATTGATGATTTATTTAGTTTGTGCATTAAGTGGCATCCCTTATCTAATTTTTTTTCTTACTTTATCTATGGCCTGGATGATGATTAGGCTCTTAGGAAAAAATAAATATTTTAACAAATCTAATAACTCAAACTAAAAATAAAGAACTCATAATCTCACCTGAAGCTTAGGTTAAAAATCAAGATAAAAGAAGTAGCAACCCCTTAGCTGGATGAGTATTTCTTTTATAATATCATGCAAAAATGCATCTTATTTCACTCTTGATTGGAGGGCTTCTATCTTTACCAGAGAAACTTGGCTTGACCTTTGAGAGTCATGGTGGAAAGACACATCCTCTCTTCTCACTGATTTTGGCCAATAATCTCATTTCTCATGCATTAGGCATATGATTTCTATTAGCCTTAGTCAAAATAATTATCCAAAAATGAAAATAAAATGAAATCTGAATTGCATTAGATTTAGGTTATTTGAAGCATACTCTTACATGATCTAGTCTCTTTAGGGAGTGAGTTTAAGGAGTTAGTCTCTTTCAAAATAAATAATAACTTAGCTATCTTGCATAAAGCATATGACTTGCCTACATGAATTTAAAATCGTAGGAAGAGTTAGTTGGCAGCCACCCCCAGGCAATTGTAATTACAAGCAGTCGAGTGCTTTGTCCTCTCTTATGGAGGCAAACTGAATACCCATTTTTGCCTTAGATTTAGGTTGTGGTTTTGGCTCTCACCAAAGCTCCCTAGATTTAGGTTCTAAGGTTGCTTCTCCCCTTTGTGGGCCATAAGCATAAATCCTCACCTCTTAGGCATTTTCATAACCTTGTATTATGGAATTATAAGCCCTAAAATTCTAATGAAAAATTTAGCTCAAATAAATTAAATCAATTTCAAAAATGTAAAGCCCAATCATAGGATAGTTTGAGATGCTCGCTTGGTTTCCTAGCATTGTGAGCATCTCCTACTTATCTTCATTTGGCCTCGATAATAAATCTCTCTTTGATCAATCCCATTTGATCTTCAAAATAAACTAATCGATTGATAGTCCTTTTCCTATTAAAATATTTAGAGACAATGATCATTTTCCTTAATTGAGAGTTTTCCTAAGGAATCCCCATTTCTTAGAATGTGATTAACTATGGGGGCTTGCCCCTATAGGGAACTTAATGAACCCAATTTAAAATAAAACCTCTCCTCAATGTCATCCTGATCACCCTAATAAGTACATCTTTAAATCTGTGTGGCATCCTACCAAGGAGATTTTACATTCTCCTGTGTTCTTTTCATTGATTTACTTCTTTCTTTCCACCTCGAAAGGAAAGGAAGAGAATAGATGATGATGAAGAGGACACCGCATGAATGTTAAAAGTTTCCACCATAGGGACTTATCCCTGAACCTCAAATATATTCATCCTAGTTAGCGCATGATGGCTAGTTCAAGAAGAAAGCTCGGGGACTCACATCTTCTTAAACAAAGTCAACATGAGGTAGCTTACTGGCTGGGGAGTGGAGCCTACCATACTGACAAAGTGCTTGTTGGTTTGCAATGATCAAGTTAAGAAGAAAGCACGGGGACTCATATCTTCCAATAAGTGACCACTGGAGTGACATACTAGCAAGGAGCATGTAGATCTGACCTAGAGCAGCTAATGAGTGAGTGCCATAGGGGGCTTACTCCCATATCAAAATAGCCTGAGATAAAAGATTTATGTTTATTTTTGTGCATGTGTTAACAGGAATAGGATGCCTCTTGAGTTCTCTCACACCTATCCTAAACACACTGGAGAGTTTGATGGGATGGTGCCACATATGGCAACCGAGAATTCCCACTAAGAAAGGATGCTGCTCGAGTTCTCTTACATCTAACTTAGTTATGTTAATCAAAATAGGATGCCTCTTGGGTTCTCTCACACCTATTACAGCACCGGGAGGTTATGTTTATGATGTGAAAGAGGGATAGGATGCTGCTGGGGGACTCTTACACCTACCCTAAGCACGTCATGGTGGATTCGCAAAACAAACAAACAACGCTTTGAAAGAAGAGAAGATTTTGATGAAATGGAATAGATTTTGTTCTTTTGATAGAATTATTTTTAAACATGAATTATTTCGTGGGTAATATTTCTTTAGGTAGAGCCCATTAATTGGAAGCATCGGGTGTTCCCCTTTACAATTGATGAGCTGATATGATCCTCCTTGGTAGGCCTTCTATATAGCATAGGGGCCTTCCTAAGTGGGTTCAAACTTGCTTCCAATCTTTCGATGGGCAACAATTGGTCTCCTTAGGACTAACAGATGTTCTTCTACTTGGAAAGACCTAGAGAGGACTAGCTTATTGTGAGCTTGAATCATTTTGGCTTTGTACAACTTGAGATTTTGGCATGCCCGTAGGTGACTCTCCTCCAAACCTTCGAGCTCTTCTAACCGCAACTTTGCATGCTCTGAAGTGATCTTGCTACCCAATGTTATCCTTAGTGATGGGAGTTAAACTTCTAAAGGTAGACTGGCTTCAAACACATACACTAAGGAAAATGGAGTATATTGAGTCAGAGTCTGGTATGTGGTGTGGTAGGCCCACAAAGCTTCAACCAATTGTTCATGCCTTTGTCATTTGTTATCATCAAGACTCTTCTTTAATATTTGGATGAGAGTTTTGTTGAATGCTTCTGCTATGCCATTTGCTCTGAGGTAATAGATGGTAGAGTATCTCTAATCTATACTGTATCTGCTGGTGAAGTTGTTGGTCTTCGTGCTTTTGAATGCAGTACCATTATTAGATATAATTCATCGAGGCACCCGAACCTATATATGATATGGTTCTTGAAAAACTGAAGCACATGCTGAGCCGTGACCTCTCTGAGTGGGATGGCTTCCACCCACTTGAAAAAGTAGTCGGTGGAAACTAGAATGAATCGATGACCCTTGAAAAAAGGAGGATCGATCAAACCACAATGTCAGTACCCCAACACTCAAATGGCCATGAGGCCAAGGTAGGGTGTAGAATGTTAGGTGGTTGGTGGAGGACCACACCGTGCACCTAACATTGATGGCATGTTCTAGCTACATCCATGTAGTCTATAATCATCGAAGGCTAGTAGTATCCAAGTCGCTTAATCTTCATCTTTAGACCACACTGATGTGCTCCACATATACTTGAATGTACCTCGGTTACAATGCCACGGGCTTCATGTTTGTCTAAACTATGTAACCATATTTGGTCAAGTGATCGGTGGTACAGGGTGCCATTAATGAGAGCGTAGGAGAGAGATCTCTATTTCACTTGATGGGCTTGTGACTTTTCTTGAGGTAGTTTTCCAGTGTTCAAATAGTCTATGAACGGTTGCCTCCAATCCAGCTCCTTTTTGGCAACAACAACCTCTCCTTCAAGAGAAAGTCTGTCAATAAGTTCAACATTAATAAGGGATAGGACCTGTCTATTTTGGACCTTTATTGAAATGGACTCATCTTCCGAGACATGTCAATTCCTTAGCAAGTTTGGCCAAAGCATCTGCTACTATGTTCTCTTCTCGGGGAACCTTGTAGATGGTGACTTCAAGAATTTGGGCCAACAGCTTCATGGTATACTCATGGTAATGATGAAGTTTGGGTTTGAGAATCTTGTAAGACCTGATAATCTAGTTGATGATCAACTGAGAATCCCTGTAGATGTTGATGCTCTTGACACTGATTGTGATGAATAACTCTAGACTAATAATCAAAGCCTCATACTCAGCTTTGTTGTTGGTGTAGGGGTTGGATAGATAGTATGAGAATATCATTACATCATGGTCTAGAGTTAGAAAAACTATTCCTACCCCTGCCTTTCCTTGGAGAATAGATCGTGGTATTTTCCCTTTGTGAAAAGATGCTGCACCATCAAAATACATCTCCCATCGGTGTTTACTGGCCTCCCCTAAGTTCATGATTTGTTCATCGGGGGAGATCATCACTAAGCAGAGAGTGAGCAGGAAGTGAGTGTATTGCTAAGAAATTTGCTAGTGCCCATCCTTTTACTACACGGAGGGGAACAAATGTAATGTAAAACTGTGAAAGTATCATGGACCAGTGCCAAACATAAATAATGTCATGAGATCTAGTGGATTCTAGATCAAGTTTACCTTATGAGAAAGCATATAATGTCATAGATTTTGGGAAGCAAAGATCAAAGCTAAGTAATGTTTCTCAATAGGTGGGTAGTTCACTTCAGCAGAGATCAGGTGATGGTTGAGGTAGTAGAGAGCATTTTTCTTTCCTTCATCATTGGCTTAGGCCAACAGAGCGTCTAGAGAGTCATCCAATGTAGTAGTATAGAGGATGAGTGGTCTGCTTGGTATAGGGGCTACAAGAATTGTCAACTTCACTGAATATTGTTTGATGTCCTCGAAGGCATGCTGGAACTTATCATCCCACTTGAACTTGGAATCCTTTTTGACAAGTGTTGAAGATAGCTTGCATCTCCTCGATAGGTTTGAGATAAAGCATCTCAGATATGCCAATCATCCTTGGAACGATCGGAGCTATGTTAAGCTTTTGGGAGGCGGCATTTCTAAGATAGCTTTGATCTTTTTAGGATCTATCTTTATTCCCCGATGTCGGATAACAAACCTAAGGGATTTTTCTAAAGTTACTCTGAATGCACACTTCAGGGGATTCATTTTGAGGTTATATTATATTAACCGTTCGAAGACTACTCTCAAGTCAAAGATATGGCCTTCCTTTTCTCTACTCTTGACTACTAGATTATCAACATAGCACTCAACTTGATGATGGATGAGTTCATTGAAGATCTATGTCATGGCCCATTGATATGTAGCACCAAAATTTTTAAGGCCGAAAGGCATGACCTTATAATAAAATATTTCGATCGGGTCTCAAAAAGTGGTGTTTCTTTCATCTTCAGGAGACATCTTGATTTGGTTGTAGCCAGATGACCCATCCATAAAAAAAAACACTGCATGAGATGAGGCAATATCCACCATTAATCGTATAGGAAGAGAAACTCATCCTTAGGACATGCCTTGTTTAAGTCCCTAAATCAACACAAAACAAATTTGGCCATTCTTCTTAATTGACACCGCTAACCGGTAGGTATTTTCTTCTCGATGAAACGATCGATCAATTTATTGACCTCATAAATGTCTTATTATTCAATTTATAATCGCATGTGTCTAGGAACTTGTTTGATAGGGGTAGCATTAGGATCTATTGCTAGCTTGTGGCCTACTATGTCAGGAGATAATCTGGGCATTTCTTCATAACTCTATGCGAAGCAGTCTTTAAACTCAGTCAATAGCCTAACTAAGTCATTGGTTTCTTCTTCATTCAGAATGAACAGATGTACATCGGGCTTGGATTTTCTTCTGTCCCAAGGTTGATTTCTTTAAGCTTGTCTATTATTAAATGAATCTACTCTTCAAATTTTGGAGGTGCATCCTTGATCTGAAGATCATCTGGATCATCTGAAGTTTCTAAACACACATTCTCATAAGAGTTGGTGTTGTGTGAAAAGAACCTATTAGACTCCAAATGATTAGTAACAAATAAGCAGTAATCATCATCATCGATCGGACCCATTGTACTGAATCCTAGTTCTGCTCTTGATTGTGCTTTCCTGTCTGTATTGTTCCATAGTTTTTCAAAGTACTATGACCTGTGCCTGGACCATGTATGAGGAACCAAACCTTTCTGTATAAGATTATGAACACAAGGTGAGTAAAAGTCAAGTGGTAATTCCATTAATTCTTTAAATGTATCCTCCTCAAGTTCTACATCAACTTCAGGACTTGAGGATGATGATCCCAAAAGTAATCTCTTGACTTCATGTCCTGGAAGACTTAGGGGCTTCCTTAACTACTAAACCTTCAACTTTTGAGATGAAAGTGAGAGCTTGGGATCCCACTGCCTAATAGTCTACAAACTGATTTGAATACTTGCTTGTAAAGGCCTAGTCTCATCATGCGGATTGAAAGTCACCTCCAATGGAACCAGAGGGGTTGGTTGGTACTAATCACATTAGACTCATCCTCAGGATTCCAAGTCTATGTGAATAGCAAGGGTACTCCTGTGAACTAGAACATAACCTCTATTGGGTGATGGCCAACCAGGGGGTCTTCCACCTATAGAACTGCATCTATTTATGCCTTTGCCTTTCCCTGGTGGAGGTTGAGTAATTCTACCCACACGTCTATATGATGGAATGTGGGTGGAATGTGATATGTGGCTTTGTTTCTTCTTCAATTCCCTGTTCGTGTGGACGGATTTTCATTTTTCTTTTCTTTTTTCTTTTGCTCTTTCTTTTTCTTCATTTTATTTTTCTTTTTTGTTTGAATTTTGTCCAAGTTCACGAGAAAGGGTGTGTTGAGGAAGATAGTAGGTTACATCTTCATAAATTTCAACCTCTCTAATTAAAAATGGTTTTTCATCCCCATTGACTCGGTATTCAATCCCCTCCTTTCTGAACTTGATGCACTGATGGAGGGAGGATGGGAGGATGGAATTATATTATTTTGATGTATCCAAGGCCTACCGAGAAAAATAGTGAATGAAGTATTCAAATCAATAATGTAAAACTTGGCTTCAATCTTCCAGTCACTTATCTCCAAGGGTAACACTATGGAACCTAAAGCTCTCTCGTCTTGTTCATTGAATCCTCTCAACATCACCGATCTACTCAGAGTGTGGAGATATCGATTCTCAAATAGGCGAGAGTCTTTAAACTCATAATGTTCACCAATGCACCTAGATCAATGAGAACTCTGGCTAGTCTGAATCTGCCCATGTCAATTGTGATGTAGAGGGGACGGTTGTGCTCCAAGTCCCCAAGAAGAAGGTCTTCATCTATGAAGGTGATCCCCTGAGCTTCTTTTGCATAATGTGCCTCCTCACCAACAGCGATCAGTTGAGCTAAGCATATTTCAGGATCAAGGAAAGCCTTGATTAATGACTCCCTCATCTCTTTGGATAAGACAAGGGCATTGAATATGCTTAGCTTAGATGGTAACTTTCTTAGATGAGAGAGGACATTGTAGTCCACCTTAGGCTGATCCTCCATAAGCATATCCAAGGGAGGAGCATCTTATGAGGGGCTTCGATCCTTACTAATGACTTGTTTCCTCTATCTTGAAGTGCTGCCCTAGGAGGTAGAACCTTACCACAAAGAGGTTGACGGTGATCTCTTATGTAGGGTAATGGAAGGTTCTACGCACATCAGCTCACACTTCTCCTATGGGACCCTCAATGATGATTCCAAGTCTATCTCAAGAGGTGAACCCATAGTAATTAGAGGAAAGTCCAACTCTAAATTAGAAAAGAGAAGATTATTATAATTATTTTGACTTGAAGAGTTATCAGAAATAAGTAGAGAACCCATCAAGTGACATAGATGTAATTCAAACTAGCTTTATTCTTCAATTTCTTGGATTTGACAGGAGGTACAAAGTAGAAATCAAGTAAAGTAAGAAGGGTAAAGGATTTGGTGCCCTTATTCGCTAATATAAGAGTTCTACTAGTAAAAGAAAAAGAGCTAGCTGAAGTACGAAAAGTCTCTGATGTGGTAGCTACAATCGTAGACTGAAGGCTGTACTTGGTCGATGGTTGTGCTACTAGGCTATCCCGGGCTGGCACAAGCTATTGCTGCTGAGCTCCCCTTTCCTTGAGTTGGCACTGGCAACTTGCAAACCTTCCTTGATGTTGGAGGTTTGAGCTAACTCAGGCACCTACAAGGAAAGTTTCTTGATCTTTTGAATGATCTTCTTAGAAGTTTTGGATAAAGAGATATCCCAACCTTCTTTGGTTTTGGAGAGATCGTAAGTATCCCCAAGGATTACCCTGATGGAACTAGATGGTTGTTCCATAAGGTATTCCTTCAGGATAATTATAGCACTGGTCTTGAAGCCATGTTCAAGTCAATCCTTTAAGCTGAAGCAATCTTCCAAAATATGACCTAGCATTCAGTGGTACGGGAAAAAGTTAGGATCATGGCTTTTTCCTACTTCCTACGATCTCTTAGGTTCTGGTAGCTAAAAATCAGGCTTCTTTGAGAGGTACTTAAAGATCTTTCTAATTACCTCCCTCTTAAATGAATAAAGCTTATTAAGCTTATCTAAAAGAGTAAGTGGACCATAGCTACTTAGAGGCAGATATGCATACTACTGCTGCTAGTAATGTGGTTGGAAGGATGATGTCAGTGGAGGCTCTGAGGCGGTGACCGCCTCGGTGGTGAGGAGGTGGAGGCTAAGGTCATGGTCTCTGACTGATCTCTAGTTGGTTGCTTATCTACCATGTCACTTCCCTAGCTTCTTATCTTAAAAGGCAATTGTTTAGCCTCTCCTTGTAGACTAGCCACTTTGTTGATTAGCTTCTTAAAAGTTTTGATAGTGAAGCCCTTAAGCATGAAGGAGATCGGGCCATGGATATTCTTTAAAAGAATCTCAATGGCATGTTGTTCAGACAACTGTGGCTCGCATTTCATACTCAGGTTATGCCATCAGAGAATATAGTCAGCAAGGAACTCACTTGGGTGTTATTGTGCTACAACAAAATTGCCCATAGTAACCATTTGTTGAGCTCCAGCAAACCTCTTGATGAAAAGTTGCTCCAACTTCGAATGTCTTGAACTATTAGGAAGTTGCATACCTCAAAAGCTATCCTAGCTACCGACAAAGAGGTGGAAAAGCAAAGCATCGCCACCGACATTGCAACACCGTGGCTACAATATGTTGCCTCGGTTTCCACTACCATCAAAGCTTTTGAAGGACAAACCCTTAGGATATTGGATTGTATCAAATTCTTCCGGGTAGGGTATACCCTTTGGAACTGATGATCCTCCCCGGGCTTGAGCCAATGCTTCCTTCACTTGCTGTTGAACCATGGATTTTATGTATTTTTCTTGTATGGAGGTACTTTCCACTACGTTCCTATACATGCTAGTGTTACCTTGCTCAACGGGAGGTAAGGTCTTTGCTGGGTCCAAGACATGCACTAACTCGATGATCGTTTGATAGGGTGAACTATTAGAGCTTATTTCTGAAGTACTAAGACTACTGCTAACAAATCCTCTAGCTACTTCACCATCCTATCTATCTTTTCATCCTTTTCTTTTAGTTGTGCTAGGAGGTGTTGATGCGAATGGGTTGTGTCTTCCTGCTCGGCATCATCACCTTCCATAGCTTGCTCTATGAGGAGGGATCCTCTGGTATCTACCATACAAACCTCGATTGAATCTCTCAACAAATCATCTTTGTTGGGATCAAAACTAACCTTCTCCACATCAAACCAATCATACAATAATTTCTTTTTTTCCATGAAATAATGAGCCACTATCTTATCTAAATAATGATCAATCTGAGTAGGTACAAATATCTTCGGTTGATCGGTGTGATCATTATCATGTACTAAGAGGCACCTGACATCCCCTGTTGCTAGAGAATCAATCCTATGAGAAATATACTCACTAAAAGAGACACGGTCCTGACTGCCACTGATTCTGAAAGGTGTGACACTCTTAGGAGGCTCTATAATCATCGGTGCAATAGGGCTATCATCTGCTACCTCTATAATAGCTGCTACCATCTCCATGTCCCAGTGGAGTTGGTGAAGGGATGACCACGCCGGGCCACTCCTTCCACACCACCAGGGTAAGGTTGAAGAGAGCTCCCTCGCAGATGGTGAGGGAGGATCTCGCCAGCCATGACCCGGGTATGCTTTTCCCCAAATATGGCCATCATGGCCTTTGATGGAACTGGAGATGTTGTGATGTGAACTAGTGATGGCGGACAAAGGGTAGAGAGGTGGTGGAGACCACCCACTCTCTGAATGAGCCCTCTATGATGAGTGGTCCTTGTAAGATGTTATCAGGCGGGTAGGCCGAGCTAGAAAATCAAAGTTCATCAACCAAACCTCTCGCTCTACGGTGATATGAGCATCCTCTGGCCCCCTCCTATGATATTTTTTTCCCCACACAGGGGATGATAGATCTCAAATCAAATTGAGCTCAACTGAACGCCCGTAAGCCTGACCGGCATAAGATTGATCGATATGACCTCCTACCTCACCGACCTTTGCTAAACCACCGGAGTGGAGGTGCAATGGTTCTTAGCATCCTCTATCGACCTAAAGAGAGGATGAAATTTGTTGTAACCGGTGGTGAAGTAAAATAAAATTCCTCAATATGAATGGGCTATCTCCATCTCTAGCAATCGGTATGATACCACTTAATCATGCAATTTTGTTCCTTCACTATGTTATAGGATGAGAGAGTGAGAGCGACTCAAAAAGTGGGGAGGTAATCCCAGATTAGAGAGCCTTTCTTAGAGGGTAGATGAGAGGGTGCTACCTCACTAGGGGTAGACGAGAAACCACAGGCAGGTCACTATCACCGGCTGGTGGACTACCACCGCTTTCCTCTTTAATGAGGAGATGAAGGGTAAATTGATATGGAAGACCGCTTCGCCCACCACTAGCACTTGTGAGAGGGGAGTTCCCTCACATGTGATCCTCACTCCCTCAAATCCTCTATCGAAATGGATCAGGTTAGTATGATCATCTTGGGAGAGATTGGCTTGATCCAAGGCCAAGTCCATGCCATAGGGGAAGGTGAACATAAACTTCTATGAGCCTTCCATTTTTAATCAACTCAAAATCAAAGAAACTGAAGCGTAGAATCCATGCAAAGAATATGCAATATAGGAAACAAGCTTGGATCATATTTCTATTTTTGTTAATTTTTGAATTTAAATTTAGAATTTGAACCCACATCCAACATCTTGGAAGTGTAAAGTGGGGTTCAAATGGATTTAGAGAAGATTTGGAAATTTGATTGGAAAGAGAAATTTTTGAATATGAATCCACTTTCAACAAATTTGGTTATGTTGAAATGGGTTCAAATATTTTTTAGAAGGATGCTTCCATAGGTTCATGTTTGAAATTAGATTTTTGATTTGAGGACCCTTTCCTTTAACAAATTTTGGTATGTTAAAGTAAGGGTCAATTGGATTTGATTTCGATTTGGTGTTTTTTTAAATCCACTCACTTAGCAAAATTGGGTATGCTAAGTGAGGTGTTTGAAAATAATTATTTTTTTTCATTTTGTTTGCTTTTATATTGTGAATCTTTTATAATTTTGAAAATTGGAATTCCCACTTAGCAAATTTAGGTATGCTAAGTGAAGAATCTAAGTGTGTTTTGTTTTTGTGTTTAAAAATTTTTAAAAATGGGATTCTTAGAAAATTTGAGTATGCTAAGAAAATCCTAAAGTGTTTCATTTGTTTTGGATATTTTCATTTTTGAAAAATAGGATCCTTAGCAAATTTAGGTATGCTAAGGAAATCCTAATGTGTTTCATTTGATTTTGATTTGTTTTTGATTGAAAGTGGAGACTTCACTTTAGCAAATATGATATGCTAAAAGGTGAAGTTCCGCTTAACTTTTCGTGAAATGGAAGTTTCAATAAGAAAATTTGAGTATGCTAAATGAAATCCCAAAATATGTGTTTAAATTTTTTGTGTTTTGAATTTGGAGACTCCACTTAGCAAATTTAAGTATGCTAAATGAGGTTCCAAATGTGTTTGAAAATTTTTGGTTTTGAACAAACTTCACTTAACAAATTTGAGTATGCTAAAAGAAGTTCCAATTGTGTTTGATAATTTTTGATTTTGAATTTGGAATCTTTACTTAGTAAATTTGAGTATGCTAAATGAAGTTTCAAATGTGTTTGAAATTTTTTTGGTTTTGAATTTGGAGACTTCGCTTAACAAATTTGAGTAAGCTAAATGAAGTTCCAAATATGTTTAAAATTTATTTTTTTATTTTGAATTTGGAAACTTTATTTAGCAAATTTGAGTATGCTAAATGAAGTTCCAAATGTGTTTAAAAATTTTTTGATTTTGAATTTGGAAATTTCACTTAGCAAATTTGAGTATGCTAAATGAAGTTCCAAATGTGTTTGAAATTTTTTGGTTTTGAACTTGGAGACATCACTTAGCAAATTTGAGTATGCTAAATGAAGTTCCAAATTTGTTTGAAAATTTTTGATTTTGAACTTGGAGACTTCACTTAGCAAATTTTAGTATGCTAAATGAAGTTCCAAATGTGTTTGAAAATTTTTGGTTTTGAATTTGGAGACTTCACTTAGCAAATTTGAGTATGCTAAATGAAGCTCCAAATGTGTTCGAAAATTTTTGATTTTGAACTTGGAGACTTCACTTAGCAAATTTGAATATGCTAAATGAAGTTACAAACATGTTTGAAAATTTTTGGTTTTGAACTTTGGAGACTTCACTTAGCAAATTTGAGTATGCCAAATGAAGTTCCAAATGTGTTTGAAATTTTGTTTTGAAAAGCAAAAACCTCATTTTAGCAAATGTTGTATACCATAATGAAGTTCCAAATGTGTTTTGAATTTTGAAAATATGATTGTTAAGTTCTAATTTTTTTAAAGAAGTCTCCAATTCACAAATTGGGGTATGTAAAAATGGAAGTCAATCTTATTTTTGAAATATGAAATTTTTGTTTTGTGTGTGATTATTGCTTTTTGAAAGAGGGAATTCCAACTTAATCATATATAAAATGTTTAAGTGGGATTTCCAAATGATGTTATTTTTATTTGGAAATGAAATCTTCATTCACTAAATTTGGGTATATTGAATGGAGGTGTTCATATGTGCTTTTGGATAATTTAGTTTTATTTGAAAATGAAACTTCCATTCAATTTGGATGGAGAGGTTCATATGTGCTTTTGGAAATTTTAGTTTTGTTTGATAATGAAACTTCTATTCAATTTGAATCAGTGTTTCATATGTGCTTTTGGAAAATTTAGTTTTGTTTGAAAATGAAACTTTCATTTAATTTGAATAAAGAGGTTCATATGTGCTTTTGAAAAATTTTATTTTTGATTTTGATTTTTGGAAAGATGATTGTTCATTTTATTTTTGAAAATTAAATCTTCATCAAAGTGAATTGAGGAAAGATATTCATTTGTGCTTTTGAAAATATTGTTATTTTATTTTTGAAGATTCCTACATGTAACAATTATGAGAATTGTTAGATGAGGGTGATTTAAGAAAGTTTTGTGGAAAATATTTTATTATGTGTATTTTTGAAAAGCAAAATTTTTATGAAAAATTTATTTTATCTTTATTACTTTAGAATGAACCTTTCTTTATGTTAAAGATGATAAAGAGGAAGTCTTTAAATGTTTTCTTTTATTAAATTTTTATTTATACATATTGGAGAATCCAACGGGGTTTTAAGACCAACGGGTGAGGTCCTAAAACCTAAAGATGTTGCTAACTAACTTAAGGATGAAATAAGCTAATGGAAAGAAAGATAGTATAGTTCATACATAAGTACAAACCCACTATCGATACTTAGAGACAATGATCATTTACCAAAGATGGAGAGAGGAACCATCCCCAGCGGAGTCGCCAGAAAAATCTGTTGGTGGAAAATTTAATATTCTTAAATGTCCTCTTCTCATTTATTCCTCTTTCCTTTCTGAGGTGGAAAGAAGATAAAGAATGAGAACACAGGGAATATAAATCTCCATGTGGATATGCAAATTGATGTTTATTAGGGTGATCTAACACGACATTGAGGAGAGGTGTACTATCTCGAAAGATAGGAATCACCACCCTACAATGGACCTAATCACCAAAATAAGGTCTCCTAAGGACATTAGGTCTTCAAGGTGTACCAGAGATTCTTCCCCTTCTTTACATGGAAAAGTAAAGGGTTTATTTTAAACCGGGTTCGTTAAGTTCCCTATAGAGGCAAGCCCCCATAGTTAATTATATCCTAAGTAATGGGAGATTCCTAGGAAAACTCTCGATTAAGGTAAATGATCATTGTCTCTAAAGATTTCAGTAGGATAGGACTATCAATCAATTAGCTTATTTTTGAAGATCAAATGGTATTTATCAAAGAAGGAGTTATTATCGAAGCCAAATGAAGATAAGTAGGAGATGCTCACAATGCTAAGAAGCCTAGCGAGCATCTCAAACTATCCTATGATTGGGCATTACATTTTTGAAATTGATTTAATTTATTTGAGTTGAATTTTTCATCAGAAATTTAGGACTTGTGATTCCATAACACAAGATTATGGAAATGCCTAAGAAGTGAGGATTTATGCTTATGGCCCCCAAAGGGGAGAAGCAACCTCAGAACCTAAATCTAGGGAGCTTTGGTGAAAAAGCACAACCTAAATCTAAGGCAAAATGATTGGTTTGCCTACAAGTGAGGACAAACCAAATACAACCGCCTGGGGCCAAACTAACTCCTCCTATGATTTTAAATTCATGCAAGTCATATGCTTTATGCAAGATAGTTTATTATTTATTTAGAAAGAGACTAAGTCCTTAAACTCACTAAAGAGACTAGATCAAGGCATTCAGTAATGACCTAAATCTAATTCAATTATTTCATTTTATTTTCATTTTGGACAATTATTTTGACTCGGACTAATTGGATTCATATGCCTGATGCATGAGAAATGAAATTATTGGCCAAAATTAGTGAGAAGAGAGGAGCTATGTTTCCACCATGGCTCTCAAAGGTCAAGCCAAGTTTCTCTGGCAAAGGTGGAAGCCCTCCAATCAAGAGTGAAACAAGATGCATTTGTGCATGATGTTATAAAAGAAATAGTCATCCAGCTAAGGGGTTGCTAGTTCTTTTATCTTAATTTTAACTTAAGATTTAAGTGAGTTTATGAGTTCTTTATTTTATTTTTGAATTATTAGATTTGGTAAAAGTTTTAATTTTTCTTAAGAGCCTAATTGTCATCCAGGCCATACATAAAGCAAGGAATAAACTAGGAAAAGGATGCCACATAATGCATAAGCTAAATAAATCATCAATCAATTTATAAAGCTAAGCACAAAAGAATAAGAGGCCATTGTGGCCGGGCACCACCGCACAAACCCAAAAATAAATTGGGTAGTCGAGCTCTACCCTTATACAATGCATATTATAAAAGAATTAAATACAATTTAGCAAGAAATTTGTTATTATGGGGGTCTTCAAGCTTTATTTCTTCATTCTTCTTTTCTTCTTTTCTTCTTCTTTTCTTCTTTTTGGATGGTTGAAAGGTGGATGCTCCCAAGGCTTCACATGGTATATAAGGCAAAGACTTATAACCAATGCTCATCCTAATCCCCATAACAATCATTCTAAAATCCTAATTGCAAAATTACATGAAAAAAGAAAAATGGAAAGCTGACTAACACCTACAAAAAAGAGATTAGCTAAAATAAATCATACAAATCCCAAGCATGTATATTAGACTTATCACCCCACACATGGGTGACTTAGTCCACCTGGCCTATTGGATTATGCTTAGGGGTATAAGCACCTACACAACAAAAGTATTTATATTTTTATTTATTATAGCGCCCCTTAAGCACAATCCCCTCCAAAAGATAACGATTAGACTAAGATCGCCCTACCATTCAATCTACGCACATACACCCTAACATCCAGTCTAAAAAATTACATCACAAATAAAAATAATCATCAAACTATGCACCATCCTAACCTAAAGCTAGAAGTGGTGACTTAGCCTAATGTGTATGCTTTTAAGGTTTGTGTGGTGTGCTTAGCTATGAATTTAAGTTAGAGTTTTATAAGTATGAAGGATGTTCAACTTAAAGGAGGGTTTCATTTAAGTGGTTAATTATTTTGGGTTGATTTTATTTTGTGTTTTGATTAGGTTCAAGTGAATCCTACATTACTAAGTTAAAGAGAGAGAAAGAGAAGAAACTTCTTTCCTTCCCTAACCTAAGTAATTTCTAAAGTGGATTCATGTTTTAATTTTGTTTAGTGATTTTTTTATTATGTGTTTTAATTATTCCTAAGTTTAGATGAACTCTAAACAAACTTATTCAAGAGAAAGACATTTTAAGATTAAGTAAAGTGAAGTAAAATTCACAAAACACACATTACTTTATTTCTTTCCCATCATGTATAACATGCACATGAATAGATCCTAAGCATATTTATACATACCAAATGAGAATATTTAACACACTTTATGATGCATGCTAAGTAAGTCACTTAAGAAAATTTGAATGCTTACGATGCATGATTTTCATTAAGTAGAAAAAGGAGTTTCTTATCCAATTTTCACATGCACATATGAGTGTATGAAAGGTATAAGTGAGTACGGCGCCATTATTAGCACCAGAGGGTAAGGTACAAGACCTACTTGGGGCTACTTAAAGCCTCACAACCCCGGGGTTGTCCAGACTAATATATCACTTTTCTTAAATACAAACATGTGTACAAAAGAAATGAATGGAAATGAAAGAATGCAGAAGTTTGTGTTAGTTGATTTAATTTTGTTTATACAATTTATATGTGCAAGTGTAGTTAACCTTCTTAAGTAATAGCATAGTTATGAATAGGAGATGGAATTAGGCAAGTATTAGGTACTTTTCAAATGAACTAAACACTTCACAAATCAAAAACTATACTAAAAGAGAGGAGAAGGAAAACTACATGCACATCCTTATATTTACTCACATGCAAGCTTATAGGTAAAGTATAAGCAAAGACACTTTCAATTTTGATAATTGATTTATATTTTAAAAAATAATTTGGATTTAATAGTGATAATAGCCACTCATATTCTTACTTTAGCCAACACATGCAATTTGACATAAAGGAAACATTTTCATTTTAAATTTGATTTTTAGAAAGCATGGATGCATGAGATCATATGACACACAGATTTATCATGTTAGGAAAGAACTAAAGTAATGAAAGCATGTAAACACATTCACTTTAATTAATTTCTAAAGACAATCTTAAGAAATAAGAAAGCTTAATGCAAATCAAAGTTTATTTAATATGATTTTTGTTTGATTTTAAGTTTGATTTAATTTTAAAATGTCAGTTGAGTTTGTTGTTTCTAACCCATTCCAACATGTGTTTCATATTTTGGTTCAATTTTTAGATGATTAGATTCATTTTTTATTTTTTGATTAGTTTAAGGTATGAATTAAGCATTTTAATTACCCGTTACATACACCACCTTAGCATAGTTAACCAAATAATTATGAGCCAAAGAGATGACATAAAACCTCATAAAAAATTTAAATTTGTAATGCACCTAAGAATAAAATGGCCTAATGCAATTTGGCTTATGATTAATGATTAATTAAGCTAAGGGGTTTAACTTAAGTAATCTTAAAACACCCCTCACACATATGAGTTGAATTTTGATTTTCTTAATTGAACTTAGACTCTTAAACACCTAAGCATCTACCCCTAGTAGATTAATTAAGTTCTAGAAGGTTTTATAATTTTTAAAAAATTTATTAAAAGGGTAATTAGTGAATTAACCCTTTAATTAAAAGATGATTAAGGAAGAAAAAGGGTGTTTAAGGAATAACTTAGGGGAAATGCCCCAAAATTATTCTCTAAACCTCCTATTCATTGAAATAAACTTTAATCAACTTCAACAAAGGATTAAACCACTAATCAAACCATTAATTATCCTTAATTACATTAAGGGGGTAATTATAAAATGAATTAGTAATTTCCCCATTTAAGCCACTAATAAATCCTAAGAAAATTAGGGGAGATAGAAGTCATCCCCTAAAATATACTCAAGAAGTTTGAGGTTGATAAATGGACTAATTAAAGGGTAATTAGCAAATTAATATTTCCAATAAAACCTAAATTCAAAGAAAAGAAGTATTCAAAATTAATCAAAATCAATTTTAGAATATTATAGTTTGAATTATCTTTCAATGGAAATTTACCTCATATTTTTATAATTTTTTTCAAAGAGATATGAATTTTTAAAATTTATAGGATTAATTAGAAATATTTAAAACTTAATTAATCCCTACAAAGATAACACGCAAGCTTAGTTGCGCTTTACATGCCACTCTTTCGCTGTCACAAGGATCTGACCCAGACAAAGTTGCCATTCAGAGGGGATTAAAATTAGATCTAAGGGTGTGTTTAATCTCAGCTGTCCATCTAAAATGTGTGGATGGATGGCTAGAGATTTATCTCTTCCAACGCCTGTGATGCATGTAGACCATCCATGTTCTTGGCCTTGATCTCAGCTAGATTGAGCTCAGATTGGGATGAAATTTTGCACACACCATCTGACCCTAATGGCAAGCACAACTAATAGTTGAAATCTCATGCCATTAACATTTCTTTCACAAAGGACCAACACACGTTGATTTTAATGGTCGAAAGATGGCATACCTCATCGAAGGTGATCACCGACGCTCGATTCCCTTGGAGAAGCTTCATCTGGTTGAGATGAAGCTTTGGTGAAAGTTTTAGCTTTTGAGGTTGAGTGGATATCTCTATGGACCAACCCCTCCTCCTAATGAGCTCGACTTTGATCTAGATGAATCCTCCTCTACCTTTGGAGCTTGGGAAAGAGTATGGGCAAGCTCGTTCACCGATGGAGTGTGCAAAGGGAATTTGGTTGAATTTGAGTGTAGTGGAAGTTGAGAAATTAGTGGAGCTCCCCTATTTTCACTTAAGGAAAACTGAGAAATGGCCAATTCAATCTCCTTCTAGGAAGCTTAGGAACTCTTGCTAATGATTCCTCTCACTCTCTAGGCTTTAATCGACAATGAGGAAGTGAAGTTTCAAATGAATTAGGTGGAGTATATCTCCCCCAATGGCAATCAAATGGCCAAGCATAAGCTTGTCATTTTGGATCAATTGCTAAGATTCAAAGGGTTATTTGATATTAGAGGCTTGCACATGGTCGGTTTGGTCAAAGGAGTGGATTAGTGGAATGACCATGTGCTCAAAACAAGTGGGAAGAGGTTTTCCATGTGGCCAATTTGAGCCATGTGCTCAATTTTCTCCTTGGATCAAATTGGGCTGACCCAAACCCATTTTTTTGGGTGCACCACCCTCCATAGGGTTTATTTCACCTATTAGGAGAGTATCAAGTAGGTATGAAGAGGGCTTGACCAAATTCCCCATGGATTTGACCAAAATTTGTTCTATGGCCTAAGGGTAAAATGGTCATTTAGCTAATTTTTAAATTTGGACATGTTGGGTATGTTGAGAAAATAGGTTTGGCCAAGTTTCGTTGGATTTGGAGTTCATTTGGTATGGTTTAGCTCATGTTGACCCATTTAGGTCAAAATTGGTCAACTTGGGTCAAGTTGACAATTGGTCAAATTGGTCAAACCAAGTCAAGTTTATATGACCATTTGAAATATTTTGGTGCTTTGGTTTGATTCAATTTGGTTTAGGTTTGAATTTGGTTCATATGACTTCATTTAGGTCAAATGGGTCAAGTTGACAATTTGACCCATTGACTATTGAGCTAGGTCATGGGTAGGTTTAGGTTTGGTTAGTCATATGAAGTGGATTGGTATCTTTTTTTTCAATCAATTTTGGTTTAATTTGAATTTGTCTCAAAATGACCCTTTAGATCAAGTTGAATTCAAGGTCAATTGGGCTAGGTTAGGTTTAGTTGGCATGAGGCTTTGCTAAGTTCAATAAGTGATTTAAATGAACTTGACCCATTGGTTTCAATCAATTTGGCTTAGATCAAGTTGGGTCAACTTGTGTCAAGTAATTATTTTAAAAAGCTTGATTTGAGTTTGATTGAACTTATATATGGACTTGATTGAAATATAAATCCATTTGTGAGAAGTCAAATGGGTTTTGATTCATTTTATAATTTCATATTCAAAGGAAGAACATGAATGGATTTAGAGTTTGATTTTTGAATTGATTTTTGATTATGTGATTATAAGTTTATATTTATATTTGGATTCATGATTGAAGGATTGATTAAATCATGAAGGAAAATCAAGAGTTGGGCTTAATTTGAAGTTAATTTGCCTAAATTCAAGATTTTGACTTGAAAGGCTTAGGTTTAAATTTGATTGAATTTGAGTTTGATTTTTGGAATTGGTTTTGGTTGTTTGAATTTATATTTCATTTATATATTGTAATATAAATGAGAATATAAATGGGTCATGTGAAAATTTCAAGGATTTGAAGTGATTTGATCATGATCTAGGCTAAGTCCTTAAGAGGGAAATTAAGGATTTAGAAAATATTTTGGAATTTGAATTTGATTATGAGTTTCAATCACTTCGAGTTTGGAATTGATTTATGATTTCAAATTTGGATTTGATTTTAGAGTTTGTATTTTGAGAAAATCATTTGAATTGGGGTTGATTTGAGTTTGGTTAAGGCCAAGTCCATAAGATACAATCAAAGGGCTTAGGAAGGGATTTGGAGTTTGAATTTAATCATGGGTTTCAATCATTGAAGGTGGATTCAATAGAATTTGGATTTGAATTTGAGGTTTGGATTGAAAGAAGGAAGCAAGGATTGTTTAGTTATGGGTAGGCAAGTCCTCCTAAATCTAAGGCATAAATATTCCTATAGCTAACTCTTCTAAGTCTCTGGGTTGCTAAGTGTTCACCTAATCACTAAATGTGTGTTAAGACTAAGGAACTCTTGTCTACAAGAGTCCTAGATCATGATAAGGAAGTTGAGAGCTCACCCAAAGTGAGGTCAACAAGATGATTATTTAGAAAGAAATTAAAGTCCTAAATTCCTTAAGAGACTGAGCATTAGAGGTATGAATAATGACTTAGTCTAATGCAAATTTTATCAAATTTTATTTGATTTAGATTCATTTTGACAAAGGCTATAAGATTTTATATGTCTAAATGCATAATGAAATAGGGTTATTGGCTAAATCAGAGAGAAAGTGGTGCTTTCCATCATAAGGGAGACTCTCAAAGGCCAAGTCTTCCCCTATCGTGTAAGGATGGAAACCCTTTCTTAGCAAGAATGAAACAAGATGATATGCATGAAATTAAGCATACAACATTTAGCTAAGGAGCTGCTAAATCTTTTAATTATCTTGATTTAATATCTAGGCTTTAAATGAGATTATGAGTTGTTTAGAAAATTAATTATGAGTTATAGCTGGCATAGAAAAATTAATTTTTTAAGAGAATATCTAGCCACACACATTAAATCATCATATATGAAGAACTAAATATATGTCATTTCTATTACAAATATAAATAATTTATAAACTCAACGTGAAAGAAAATGGTATGAGGGATGATAACCTAAAAAAGAAATGGGTAGCAGTGTGGTTTTTAATTTTGTGATGTGGATTGTTATGTGTGTTTAGTGAGGACACCATGCAAATCATGTACCTTAGGTGATCTTGTATGACATTAAGGAATAATATACTATCTCAAGAGATAGAAGTCACAACCCTATAATGGACCTAATCACCCAATGAGGACTCCTAAGGCATGATGGGTCTTTGACCAAGATCTTTCCCTATTTACATGGAAAAGTAAAGTAGGGTTTTTTTGCTAGGTTTGTTAAGTTCCATGAAGGCAAGCCCCATAGTTAATTACTTCAAGGAATGAGATTTTAAGAATCTTGATTAATATAAATGATCATTCTCAAAGATTTTAAAGATATGACTATCAATCAATTGGTTATTTTAGAAAATCAAGTGGGATTGATCAAAAGGAGAGAGTTATTATAGAAACTAAAGAGAGATAAGTAGGGGATGCTCATGATACTAGGAAGCCTAGTGAGCATCCCAAACTATCTTATGATTGGGCTTTATATTTTTGAAATTGAGGAGAATTATATGTTTGAGTTGAATTTTTATTAGAAATTAAGAGCTTATAATACCATAATACAAGATTGTAGAAATTCCTGAGGGGCAAGGATTTATGCTAATATCCCCAAAGAAAAATAGCAACCTGAGGGGCAAGGATTTATGCTAATATCCCCAAAGAAAAATAGCAACCTCAGATCCTAAATCTAGGGAGCTTTGGCGTGGGCCAAGGTGCGACCTAAATTTAAGGAATAAGTGGGTATATGGTTTACCTCCACAAGAGAGGATAAATCACCCAATTGTTGGACTTACAATTGCCTGGGGTGGCCACCAACTAACTCCTCCTATAATTTTAAATATATGTAGGCAAGTCTTATGCTTTGTAAGATGGCTAGGTTGTTATTTATTTAGAAAGAAGACTAAGTTCTTAAACTCACTCCTTAAAGACTGGATCATGAAAGACATGAATAATGACCTAAATCTAATGCAAATTTTGTCAAGTTTTATTTTGATTTTTTGGACATTTTTATTTGACACAAGTTATGGTTTTTCATATGCCTAATATATGAGAAATTGGTTATGGGCCAAAATAAAAGAAGGAGGTGTGTTTCCACCATGGCTCTCAAAGGTCATTTTCTCGCAAAGGTGGAAGCCCTCCATTGGCAAGAGTGAGATAATAAGATTTATGCATGATAGAGACATACAACATCCGTTAAATCTTTTATTATCTTGGTTAATTTCTTAGGCTTTAGGTGAGGTTATGAATTGTTTAATTTAATTTTAAGTTGATTAATTGGATAGAAAATTTATTTTTTCATAGGAGCCTAATTGCATCCAAGCAATTCAACAACCATCAAATAATTAAGAAACTAGGAAAATAATGCCATCCTAATTATGCAATCATAAACATAACATCAATCAATTTATAAAATTAACATAAAATAATAAGAGGTTGTTGGCGCCATACAACCTAAAAAAAAAAAATGTGGTAGAAGCTCTACCCTTATACAACCATTACAAATGAATAATTAATTAAGGAATTCATGTTATGGGTCTTCATTCTTCATTTCTCATTTTGATTTGCTCCATTTCTTTCTTTCTTTTGGATTGACTTGGGATGTAGTTTCTCCAAAGGCATTACATGGTACATAAGACTTGATCTTATAACTAATGTTCATCATAATCCCCCATAACATTCATTCCAAATCTTAATTGCAAAATTTACATCAAAAAAAGTAAATCTAACTAAACAAGAAAAACAAAGGTTAGCTAAACACATACACAACCCAAGTTATATGAATAATTTGACTTAGCACCCCACACATGTAACCAAGTCCACTATCCTAATTTGGGTTATCTTAGGGTATAAGCAACCCGCAAATAAAAAAGCATTTATATTTTATTATAGCTTTAAGAACCCTAGATAAATATGATTAGGCTAAGATCGCCCTATCATCCAATATACACGCATACACCCTAACATCCAGTCTAAAATAATGCATCATAAAATAAAATATTCATCAAACCATGCACCGCCCTAACCTAAAGCTAGAAATGGTGACTTAGTCTAATCTGTGTGCCATTTATGACTTATGTGACATGTCTTAACTAGGCCTTAAAGTTGGAATTTTCTAAGCATGAAATATTCAATTTAGATGGTAGTTTCATTTCAAGTGATTTAGTTGATTTGTCAATTTTAGTTGATGATTTGATTTAGTTTGAATGAACCTGCACTTAGTGACTAAATGTTATGAAGAGAAGAAAAAAGAAGAGAACTTGTCTTTCCTCCCTACCTTAAAGCATTTCTATGGTAGATTCATTAGTGAATTTCCTTTAGTGAATGGTTTATTAGGTGTTCTAATTGGTCCTAAGTTTGGGTTCTCTTTAAATAGTCTTATTTAATAAGAAAGGCATCTTAGGATTAGTTAAGGTGGATTACCATCACATAACACACACCCATTCATTTCTTTCCATCATTTATACCATGCATATGAATAATCCTAAGCATACCTATACATGCAATGCAAATTTTAACACACTTTGATGATGAATGCAAAGAGATGTGATTTGAAAATTTAAAAATTCTATTTGTTAATTGGATCATTAATGCATGTCTTTATTATGTAGAAAGAGGATTTTTCATCCATTAAATGCACATCCACATGTATAAAAGTTATAAGTGAGTACACCATTATTTTCTACACTAGGCATAAGGTATAAGACCTACTTAGGGCTACTTAAAGCTCCCTGGGATGTCTGACATAATATACCACTTTTCTTAGATACATGTAGATGTTCAAAATGAATCAAATAGATAAAGAATCATGTAAAAGATTATGTTTGATTTAGTTATATGATTTACATATGTAATATGAAGATCCTTCTTAAGTCATAACATAGAAATGCATATGAATTGATTTAAACAAGTGTTGTGTTGTTTTCAAATGAAATATACACTTATAAATACTATGTAAGTCTATGTTAAGAGAAGAAAAGAGAACTTCATAATACTCATCTTATGCTATAATCACATGCAAGCTTATAAATATTTATAAGTAGCATCACTTCATTCATAATCTTTGATTTATAGGTTTTGAAAAAATATATATATTTGCTTTAATAGTGATAATAGCCACTCATATTCTTAATTTTAGCCAACACATGCAATTTGACATAAAAGAAAACATTTTATTTGATTAATTTTTAAAAGAGATGAATGCATGATTTCATATGGCAAGCAATATTTAGCATGTTTGGAAAGAAACAAAGGGATGAAAGCACATGACTTCATTCACCCTATTTATTTCCTAAAGATAATCATATAAAATAAAATCATTTAAAATGAATCAAAATTCCTTAAGGAGATATTTATTTTTGAATTTGATTTGTCTTAGAAAATATGAGAAGAGTTTGCTAGTCCTAACCCATTTCCCGCATGTGTGAATTGTTTGAGTTTAACTTTAGAACAATTAGGTTAATTTTATGTTTTGTTTAGGTTAAGGTATGAATTAAATGGATTACCCTTACCTATATCACCATAAGTTAATTAACTAATTAATAATAAGCCAATATGATATGCAATCCACATGGAAAGTAAATCAATGCTCTAAGAAATGAAAGTGGCTTAAATGTAATTGGCTATGAATAGTTAATTAAACTTAAGAGATCTCACTACTATTTAATTTTTAACACATGAGCCAATCATAATTTCATTATTCTCCTTGGGATATTGAACACCCAAGGAGCTATCCAAAATAAGTTGTTGTGAATTGATTTTAATTTTGATTCCATTAGATTAAAGAATTGAAAATGATCTATTCTTTGATTTAAATGATTTAACTTAAAAGATCAAGGATGTCAATTAATTAAATCATTAATCATTAGTATATTTTGAAGATTAATCACTTGATTAATCAACTAATCATTCTATTAACCCAATTTAATTTTTAAAGGTAAAGGATTAGAAAATAAATTGAAAAATGTCCCCAATCATATTCCTGACCTTCACTATTTTAACATGATAATTATGTTTAAGTGATTAATCACTTTTAATTATAATTATTTGATTAAGAAAGTTATTAGGGAAAAATGATTTCCTTAATAAAGAAAATCAAATTCAAGAAAAAGGAGATAGGTCATCCCCAAACATCCACAAAAAAAAATTTGATATTAATTTGCTTAATTAAAGTAATTAAGCTTAATTTTTTTTAAAACCTTAAGCCAAAAGTCATTGTTCAAAGTCAATTAATTATAATTTTCCTAGATTCTCCTTTAAAATATCTTCAAAATGATTCTGAGTTTGCATTTTTTGGATTTTTCTACAATTAGTTATGATTTTAGAAAGTTTTATCATTAAAATTAGATTAATTAAGCATAATTAAACCCCCTAATCCCATCAAGCCATGTCGAAACTGATGCGGCGTGCTTTCCATGTGGTGTGATCGAATAGGTTATTTAAATTGTCACATCGCTTTGAGTCAACGCTGGATGCACTTTCATGGTCATCTATCGGGATGAAGAGATAAATAATTTAGGAAGGAATTAGAGGATCGATTTGATCATAGTCATTCATTCCAATAAATAGATGGTGTATGATTCTTCTCCTTCGCAAGCAATGAGATACAAACACTGTTCATCTTTCCTTGTTCACCCAAGCTCAATGGATTGGATCAAAATGATCCCACACCTGGAGGGATGCACATCCAATGGTCAAGATTGCATAGATAATTTCAAAATGACCAACAAATTTTTTATAGCTATGTTTCAAGCAATTACCTCGTCAAAGGCTATCACCGGTGCTTCCAACAGAGGAGGTAGCTTCGTCTAGTAGAGATGAAGCGTTGAAGAATTTCTTGATTGTAGTTTGCTTAGTTGACCAAAGCTCCCCTTCAATTCGAATTGATTGAAGTGGTGCTTCTGAGATTAAGCTCTGATGTCCAAGATGATGGTGTTAATTTGATTTTGTTGGAATTTGATGAGTTAGATTTGGAATTGACCTATTTTTGGCTTAAAGTAAAATCAAAATGGAAAATGGGGAGCTCAAGGAAAGCAAAGGCTTCGATTCAACCTCTAGCTCCAAATGCTTTATTTGAGTGAGAATGAGGGGATATCTCTTTGATTAGATGGTGAAGCTATTTTTGTCATTTTGGCTCAATATTGGAGGCACGATGATGAAACATCCCATGGGTATTTTAGAGGAGGAGGGGAGAGTGGATGCTATGTGAGTGGTGAGTGTATTGTGATTCAATGTGAGGGAGGTCGTTAGTTTTGGGTTTCCTGGTCATGGCCAACCCAAGCTCATTGGGTCATGTTCATCACTCTCCTTGGTGCCATGTGGACCAATAGATGGTGTCAAGTGGCCTTGAGAGAAATGGCCAAATTCCAAGTGAATTTGGTCATGGTTACTTGACCCAAGGAAAAAGTGATCATTTGGCCATGAGTTTGATTTTTCTAGATTTGAAATGATTTAAAAATGGGTTGGGCATAATTTCAAGTGATTTGGAGTTTATTTTATTTGAATTGACTCAATTTGACCCATTTAGGTCAAGTTTGGGACCAATTGAAATTAAGTCAAACCATAATAAAAGTTCAAATGATCATTTGAGCCTATGGGTATCATTGGTTGGTTCAATTTGATTTAGATTTGGTTTGGTTTATTTAGGTTCATTTAGGTCAAATCAAGTTGACCAATTTGACCATTTGACCTAATTGGTTAGGTCATTTATTTTAGGCTTGGTTGATCATTTGAAATATATTGCAAGCTTTAGTTTCAATCAATTTTGATTTGGTTTGATTTGTTGAATTTTGGTCAAGTTGGGTTCATAGTTGTCAAGAAGTTGAATTTGGTTAATTGCTTTGGTCAAATTCAAAGTGATTTTGAACTGATTGGTTGATCAATTTTGGTTTAGATCAAGATTTGACCAATTTTATTTTTAGGTCAATTTGGGTCAACTTAGGTCAAGTGATCAATTAGTTTATTTGGCAATTGATGAGTTTGTTCAATCATTGATTATGGATTGTTTAGATCAATGGTTTCAATCAATTTGGCTCATAGTAAATTTTTATTCAAGTTTGGGTTAAAAATTGGTCAAAGGGATTGACTTGGTCAAAACTAGGTTTGACTTGGTTTGAAATTTGAGTGATTGATCATTCTATGATGATTTTTGATCATAATGTGAGGTTTGATGGTTAGTTCAATCCAATTTGGTTGGATGAACTTGCTAAAAATCTTGGTTTTCAAGTGAGGCTAAATGGGTCAATTGATTGATCAAGTTGATTTAAGTTTGGTTGAACATACATATGGACTTATGATGAAAATATAAAAAATTGAAGTGGTTGGAGTCAAATGGGTTTGATTCATTTGAAATTTCAAGTCAAAAGGATGAATCATGAATTGACTGTTAGTTTGATTTTGGCTTGTAATTATAGTTTATGTTTATATTTTGGCATGTGATTGAAGGATGATTTGAGGTACATGGGTTGTTTTGAGCCATGATAAGTAGTTTAAATCCCTAATGCAACCTAATCATATGATAAACCATTCTAAGTCTCTAGGTTAAAGTTATGTTCAATCAATCACTGTGTATCTTAAGACCAAGGAACTTTAGTATTTAGAGGAGTCATATGTCTAAGATGGAGAAGTTGAGAGCTCACTCCAAAAGTGAGGTCAACAAAGGGCACCCAATATATGTGGTGTGACCGGCATACAAGACGCAGTGTTGACCGAGACAAATCAACAATGATCAAAGCTAATAAGAATGATCTAAACCCAAGGTGTAGAAGGAATCAAGATCTTAGTGTTGACTCTACTTATGTCAAACATAAGAGAGAAGGAGGAATCCACTGGATTGAGTATGTTAGCCTTCCACGGAAAAGGTTCAAGTTATCCATTGGGGGATAAGAGGTTGTGAAATTACTGGGATTAGAATTTGGAATAGGATAAAGTGTGAACACACTAGTGGAGCAGTTCGTTGGATTGAATTGACCCATTAGAAGGTTGGAAAGATTTGCATCTCTCTGAGGAGAAGCTGATTGATTTGATTATTTTAACTTGACTACACTAGGGGAGGTTGGTTGATTTTGTTGTTTCAGATTTTAAATTTTGAATTTTGAGATGGACCCTGTCGATTTGTGATGGACCGCACTGAGTAGAGGCTATGTCAGCCTTGGCCTACTTTAGATTTACTAATCTAAAGTGGTAGTCTACCAACCACATAGTAAGACTATCCAACCAATGGGGTGCCTTTCAATGTGGTTGTACTAAGTTGTGAGAATTTATCCTCCAAAGTGGGATCCGGGGTGATTTGAAATGAACATGAACCCAACCTGTCGCTATTGAGTGAATGTCATTGGGGAACTTAAATTAGCTCAAAGATAGTCAAAATTAATTTCATTTTAATTATATTTGATGATCTCCATATGATGGACCAGAGTAGGTCATGTCGGCTTGGCCTACCTCAAATTTACCAATCCTAAGGGAGTAGTTTCCCAATCAAAAGGGAGAACTATCCAACCAAAGGAGTGCCTTTCAGTTTACAATGGCCAACTCAGGGAAGAAAGCACGGGGACTCACCTTAAGAAAAGACCATGACATTAGCATAGCATGTCAACCCCACCTGGGTCGTCAATCCATGATCATGCTAGAAAGAATGCATAGTAAACTTACATCTTCCGAGAAAATGATCATCGGGCAACCTGCTTGTGTAAAAAATAGATTGAACCCGACCTAAGGGACTGAGAGTGTCACCGGGACTTATCTCAACTCAAGTGTAGCAATTCCTATAGGAGTTTTGGTGACACCGCCCTAAAGATAGATGCTTGGGAAAGAGGTGGGGCTTGAATTCTAATCCACAAGTGAATAAATTTATTTGTTTGTTTATTATCATGGACCTATTGGTTTGGGATCACACTAAGAAGGAGCTTATATCGCCTAGACCTATCTCTTTCTATCAAGGGAGAATTGCATCCGCTAACAAATTCTCCAACCATAAGGGTGGATACTAGGAAAGGGAGACTGTCCAATCCAAGAGTTGCCTGGGTAGCATCTAAATGGGGTCGCAAAGGACATGATCCAAGTAGAGTGCCCATAAGGGAGGGGCCACTAAGGGCTTTATCCAAAAAAAACCCTAAAGAAGATAATGTCTATAGGTATTCAGTGGCCAACTCAAGGAGAAAGTGCGAGGACTCATATCTGCCAAGAGTGGTCAATCCACCGGGTGAGTTGTTGTCAGCATAATGAACATCAACCAACCTAAGGTGCCCATCGATTTGTAATAATCAGCTTAGGAACAAAGCATCGGGGACTCACATCCTCCTACAGTAGAAGTGATTGCCGAGATAGTCTATCTTGGCAGTGCTATCCACCTAGGGTGACTACCGAGTGAATGCCACTGGGACTTATATCAACTCAAAAGTAGTAGTGAGAGGAAAGGAGTTATTGGGGACTTATCCTAAACCTCAAATAATTAGTCGCATGAAGTTCAAGAAGAAAGTGTAGGCTTACATCCTCTTAAACAAAGTCAACATGAGGTAGCTTACCACAAGGAGTAAGGCCTACTAAACTAACAAAGCACTCATCAGTTTACAATGATCAAGTCAAGAAGAAAGTGAGGGGACTCACATTTGCCAGGTAAATAACCACTGGGATGACACACAAGTAAGATAGCATGTTAGCCCGACCTAGAGCGGCTAATGAGTGAGTGCCACAGGGGACTTGCTCCCACATCAAAATAGCCCAAGATAAAAGATATGTGTTTGTATTTATATTTGTGTTTAGGGTAAAGTAGGATGGGATGCCACATGAGTTCTCTTACACCTATCCTAAAATACGCTTAAGAGTTGATGAAATGGTGTCATGAATGGCAGTTGTGATCCCACTAAGAAATGATGCCGCTTGGGTTCTCTTACACCTAACTTAGTCATGATAGTCGAAATAAGATGTCTCTTGGGTTCTCTTACACTTGCTCTAGTAACATTAGGAAATCATTTTTTTTAATTTGTGTTTTTATTATGAAATAAGGATAGGATACCTCTCGAGCTCTCTTACACCTACCCTAAATACATTGTGGCAAATTTGCAAACAAGTAAACAATGCCTCGAATGAAGAGAATATTTTGGTGAATTGGAATGGAATTTTTGAAGATAATTATTTTTAAACATAATTTTATGGATAGTATTTCTTTAAATAGAGCTCATTAATTGGAAGCATCGGGTGTTTCCCTTTACAATTAATAAGTTGATAAGATCCTCTTTGGTAGGCCTTCTCTATGACAAAGGGCCTTCCCAAGTGGGTTCAAACTTACCTCCCATCTTTCGACAGGCAATAATTGGTCTCCTTAGAACTAAAACAAGCTCTCCTACTTGAAAATCTCTAGGGCAGACTAGCTTATTGTGAGCTTGAATCATCTTGGCTTTGTATAACTCGAGGTTCAGGCATGCTCGTAGGCGTTTCTCCTTCAAACTTTCGAGCTCTTCTAACCTCAACCTGGTGTTCTGCTCTGTAGTGATTTTACTACCTATTTCTATCCTTAATGATGGGTGTTAAACTTCTAATGGTAGAACAGCTTTGGACCCATCGGGTTGGAATCCTATATGTGGTGTGATATGCCCACAAGGCTTCAACTATTGCTCATGCCAATCGATTGTCATCGAGTGTCTTCTTTAGTATCTGATGAGAGTTTTTGAATGCTTTGCTAGCCATTTTCCAGGATAGTAGATAGTGGAGTATCTCAATCTATGTTGTGTCTCTGGCAAAGTTGTTGATCTTGTGCTTTGAATGCATCATTATCGATATAATTCATCGAGGCACCCCAAACCTATATACCATATGGTTCTAAAAATTGGAGCACATGCCGAGTTGTGACCTCTAAGTGGGATTGCCTCACCCCACTTGGAAAAAGTGGTCGAGCTAGATGAACCGGACCCTTAAGAAGGAGGATCAATGGACCCATGTCCCAAACACTCAATGGCCATGAGGCTATGTAGGTGTAGAATGTTGGGTGGTTGCAAGACTATGCATGTACGACATAATGGCATCTCCTAACTACATCTATGTAGTCAGAATCATTAAGGCATAGTATCCTAGTCTCTTGATCTACCTTCTTCGACCAATTGATGCACTTTACATAGGCCTGAATGTACCTCAATCACGATCTTACGGGCTTCATGTTTGTCTAAATAGTGTAACCACATTTGATTGAAAGATCACTAGTTCCATCCACAGATAAGAGAGCTCTACTTCATGGGCTTGTGATTTCTCTTGAGGTAGTTTACCTCTAGTCAAGTAATCTATGAATGGTCGCCTCCAATCTAGCTCATCGTCTTTATTGGAAACAATAACTTCCCCTTCAAGAGAGAATCTCTCGATGAGTTTAGCATCAATGAGGGATAAGACTTGTCTATTTTGGACACTTATTGGAATGGACTCATCTTCCAGACATGCCAACTCCTTGGCAAGTTTGGCCAAAGTATCTGCTACCGTGTTCTCTCCTCGAGGAACCTCAAGATGGTGACCTCGGGATTTGGGCCAGCCTTCATGGTGTACTCATGGTAGTGATGAAGCTTAGGTTTTAGGACCTTAGATTCAACAACTGTTGATGACTGAGAATCGTAGATGTTGATTCTTTTGACACACAATGGCTAACTCCATACCTAGCAATCAAAGCCTCATGACTTTGTTGTTGATTCATGGGAGATGGTATGAGATCTCATCATCATAGTGGAGTTAAAAGAATGATTCTACCCTTCTTTCCTGAAGTAGATCATGATTCTTCTCCTTTTGAAAGGAAGTCACCATCAAAATACATCTCCCAATGATTGTCAACCTCCCTAAGTTCATGATTTCATCGGGGAGATCATCACTAAGTGAATCACAGAAGTGTGTCCTAAAAATCGCTAGTGCCTATCCTTTCACCGCACGAGGTACAAATGTGATAAATCAGAGAGAATCATGGACTCGTGCCAACCATCCGATAACATGATGTCATGAGATACTATAGTGGATTGATTCTTGAAATCAAGTTTACCTTATGAGAATATGTAATGTCGTATGTGAAGATTAAAGCTAGGCAATATTTCTAGGTGGGTAGTTTGCTTCAGTAGGGATCGGACGATGACTAAGGTAGTAAAGAGCATTCTCCTTCCCTTCATCATTGGTTTGGGTCAACAAAGTGCCAAGGAGTCATCCAATGTAGTATGTGATAAGTGGGCCTGATAGGCTAATCGGCTTCACCAAATGCTATTTGATGTCTTCAAAAGCATGGCACTTGTCATCATCCACTTGAACTTAGCATCCTTTTGACAAGTGCTAAAATGGCTTGCATCTCCGATAGATTGGAGATAAGTACCTTAGATACCAAATCCTTAAAAATGATCTCGAGGAGTTAAACTTTTAGGGGTGGCATTTCTAAGATAGCTTTGATCTTTTTTGGGTCTATCTCTATTCCCTGGTGTCGGACAACAAACCCAAGGAACTTCCCTGAAGTTACTCCAAATGCACACTTCAGGGGGTTCATTTGAGATTGATCTTAACCATTCAAAAACTACTCTCAAGTCAAAGAGATGGTCTCCCTTTTCTTTGGTTTTAACTACTAGATCATCAACATTGCATTCAACTTGATGATGAATGAGTTTGTTGAAGATCCAAGTCATGGCCCGCTGGTATGTAGCAGCATTTTAAGGCCAAAGGCATGACCTTATAACAATAGATTTTGATTGGGAAAAAAGATTTCTTTCATCCTCTGGGGCCATCTTGATTTGGTTGACCCATCCATAAAGGAGAATATTGCATGAGATGAGATGTCCACCATTAATCGGTATAGGAAGTGGAAATTCATCCTTAGACATGCCTTATTTAAGTCCTTAAAATTGACGATACAAATTTGACCATTCTTTTCTTAACCGATGACATCAAGCAACCGTGGATATTTTTCTTCCTCGATAAACCAAAGATCGATCAATTTCAACTTTAAATGACCTATTTAATTTCTAATCGCATGCTTCTAGGAGCTGATAGTTATGCATTAGGTCTATTACTAGTTTGTGGACTATTATGTTAGGAGATAATCCAGGCATCTCTTCATAGCTCCATGCAAAGTAGTCCTTAAACTCAATCAATATCCTAACCAAGTCATTGGTTTCTTCTTCATTTAATAGAGAACTGATGTATGTGGGGTATGGATCTTCTTTTATCCTCAGGTTGATTTCTTTGAGCTTGTCGATGGTTGAATTGATTCCTTCTTCAAATTCTAAAGGTACATCTTTGATTTGAAGATCATCGGATCATGAAGTTTCTAAACACACCTCATAAGAGTTAGTGTGGTTTGAGAAGAACCTATCGACGATGATTGATGACAACTAAGCGAATCATCATCATCATCAAACCCACTATATCAATCCTAGTCTTGATTGTGCATCCGCCTTTGTTGTCCCATAGCAAAATACTCTAACATCGGACCATGTGTAAGGAATCAAACCTTCACAAGATTATGAACAAAGAGTACCAATCAAAAGGTAATTCCATTAAATCTTTATATGAATCATCCTCAAGTTTTACATGACTTGAGGATGATGATCCCAACATGAATCTCTTTGGCTTGACATCCATGGAAGATCTAGGGGCTTCCTTAACTACTAAACCCTCAACTTTTTGAGAAGAAAGGGGTTAGAGCTAAGTTCCCGCCTAATGGTTTACATAATCATTGAATACATTTATGCTTTGCTTGGAGGCGGTCTCTTATCAGCTTGAGTGTCACCTTCAATGACACCTACTGAGAGGGGTTGGTAGGTATGCTAATCACATGAGACTCATCCTCCGAGCTGGATTCTAAGTTTATGTGAATATGTACTTTATGAATTGGAACATACCCCTGTATTTGCCGCCAACTAGGGGTCTTCCCTGAACGCCTCTATATCTACCTCTACCTCTAGGAGGTCGAGTCATCTACCCATATGTCCATATGGAGGAATATGGGTGGAATGTAACATGTGCCTACCTCTTCCTGTCCCTTTCAGCTCCCTTGTACTTTCTTCTTCTTTTCTTTTCTTTTCTTTTCTTTTTCTTTTTTTTTCTTTTCTTTTGTATTTGAATTTTGGCCAAGTTCAGAGAATAGTGTTTTGATTTTGAGAAGATAGTAGGTCCATTTTCATATATCTCAACCTCTAACGAGAATGACTTTTCATCTCCTTTGACACAAGATTGATTCCATCTTTTGAAACTTGATGCACCGATGAAGAGGATGGAACCATCTTGTTTTGGTGTATCCAAGGCCTACCAGCAAAGCAATAAAATGATGTATTCTAATCAATTATATAGAAGTTGACTTCCATCTTCCAGATGCCTATTTCCAAAGGTAATACTATGGAGCCTAAAGCCCTCTCCCCCTGTTCATTGAATCCTCTCAACATCATCCAATCTCCTCGGAGTTTAGAGATTTCGGTCTTTAAATAGGCAAGGATTTTCTGGCTCATAATGTTTACTAATGCACCTTGATCAACCAACACCCTAGAAAGTCTAAATTTTTCCATATCCATTATGATGTAGAGAGGATGGTTGTGCTTCATATCCCTAAGAAGAAGGTCTTCGGAATGTGACTCTGGCTTCTCTTGAATAATGTGCCTCCTCCAACAAAGGGTCACCGAGCTATATTTTTTGGATCAAGAAGGGCCTTGATCAATGACTCCATCATCTCTTCAGATAAGATAAGGGCATCATATATGCTTAATTTAGCTGGAAATTTTCTTAGGTGAGCGAGGACATTATAATCAACTTTGGATTGATCCTCCACAAGCATATCCATTGGTGGAGCATCCTGTGGAGGGGCTTCTTGATCATTAGAACCAATGACTTGCTTTCCCTTATCTTGAGGTGCTGCCCTAGGAGGTAGAACCTTGCCAGGAGGTTAACTTCGGTGATCTTTATGGAAGATTCTACCGCTTGTCGGCATACCTACAGCCTTCTCCTATAGGACCCTAATCAAATGATTCCAAGTCTATCTCAAGAGGTGAACCATATTATTCAAAAGGAAAGTCCATTTCAATAGAAAGAGGATGATCAAGTTGTTATAATTATTAAGACTTGAAGAGTTTTCTAGAGTAGAATCGATAACCCATCATGGCATGATGTAATTCAAACTTTTTATTCCTTGATTTCTTAGATTTAAAAGGAGGTACATAGTAGAAATATAAAGTAAGAGTGAGGGATTTGATGCCCTCATCCAGATACAAGATGTCTACTAGAAGAAGAAATAGTCAAGGGAATGTTGGACAAGTAAATGAATGGTGGAATGGAGGTGGACTCGGTTGCGCTACTTGGATATCCCGAGAAAGTATTAGCTATTGCTATTATTGATGAGCTCCCACTTTCCCCAAGTTGTCTTTGGCAACTTGCCAAACCTTCCTTGATGTTGGAGGTTCTGCTACCTCAAGCACCAAGAAAGTTTCTTGATTTTAGAAATAATCTTTTTAGAGGTTGAAAGATATATCAACCTTCTTTTTTTGAGAGGATCACATGTATCCCCAAGGATTTCCCTAATAGAGTTGGATGGTTATTCTACTAGATATTTCTTATGGATAACTATAGCACTTAACTTGTAGCTATGCTCAAGCCAGCCCTTAAATATAAAGCAATCCTCCAAAATATGGCCTAACATGCAGTGGTAGGGGTAAAAGTTAGGATCATTACTCCTGCCCACTTCCTCCAACTTCCTAGGCTCTAATAGCTAAAAAGCAAGTTTCTTTAAGAGGTTCTTAAATATTTTCCTGACTACCTCCCTCTTAAATGAATAAGGTTTGTTTAATTTATCCAAAAGAGGTGGATGATAGCTACTGGGGTATGTGTATCCGGAGAGTATGGGAGGGAAGGTGAGGTCCATGGAGGTTAATGTGAATAAGATGGCCAAGGTGGTGGTAAAGAAGGTGGAAGTGAAGGCTATTGAGCTCGAGGTCTCTCACACTGATCTTTGGTCGATTTCTTCCCCTTATCCAAGCCGCCATCGCTTCTTTTTCATACTGACTTTGGATTTAATGACTGATCCTGAAAAGACAACTATTTGGCCTCTCCTTGTAGACTAGCCACTTTGTTGATTAACTTCTCAAATGTCTTAATGGTGAAACCTTTAAGCATGAAGACCATGAATATTCTTTAATAATTTCAATAGCATGTTGTTAGCTATGGTTTGCATTTCATGCTTAAATTGCATCTAAGAATATAATCAATGAGGACTTAGGGTGTGGAGCTAATAAGATCACCCAGTTACCCTTTGAGCTCAAAGAAACCTCTTAACAAAAGAGTTGCTCCAACTTAACAAAAGTCTTCATAATCGTTGGGGAGTGTTGACCACATTTTTAGGATGAGCTCTCAACCCTTCCATCTTAAACATATGAATTCTCTTAGACTTTAAGAGTTTCATTAAGAACATCTAGTGATTAGGTGGACACTCAACCTCTGAGACAAGAGTTAGCCATGTGAATAGATCATGCCTTAAGGGTGTTAAGAAAATTTGCATACCTTATAGCTTGAACCAAATTCCTCACATCCTTCCTTCAAGTCAAACTTAAATCCAACTTAATTGAATTTCTCCAAACTCAAATCAATTCCAAATGATTGAAATTCATGATTGAAACAAATCATTGAAGCTTATGATTGAAATTCCAAGTAAAATATTTCTAAGTCCTTTGATTCTCTCACATTTAGCTCAAATCAAATCTAAATCAATTCAAATTCAAAATTTTCACAACCATTTATATTCTCATTTATATTCACATATATAAATCAAATATAAATTCAAAATATTTTTCTAAGTCCTTTGATTCCTCTTATGGACTTAGCTCAAATCAAATCTAAATCAATTCAAATTCAAAAAAATTTTTTCAACCATTTATATTCTCATTTATATTCATATATAAATGACATATAAATTCAAATCAATCAAACCAAATTCAAAATTCAAATCAATCAAAATCTTTCCTAAGTCACTTTGATTCCTCTTATGGACTTAGCCAAATCAAATCAAATCAATTCAAATTCAAGGAATTTTTGATAACATTTATATTCTCATTTATATTCACAAATATAAATGAAATATAAATTCAAATAACAAAATCAATTCAAACTCAAGTCCAAAATCAAAATTCAACTTAAGCATTTCAAGTCAAATCTTGAACTTAGCCAAATCAAATCAAATCAAGCCAAACTCCTTGATTTTTGATTCAATCAATCCTACAATCATGAATCCATGTATAAATACAAACTTTAATCATCAATCCAAAACTCAATTCAAAATCAAACCCAATCAAACCTATTCACCCTTTTGAACTTGAAATTGTCAAATGAATCAAAACTCATTTGACTTCAAACCAGGAAATGGATTTATATTTCAATCATAAGTCCATATGTGAGTTCAATCAAATCAAATCAAGCTTTGACCAAGCCATTTGACCACTTAGGCTCACTTGACCCAAAGTGACCTAAAGTACCCTTATGAGCCAAATTCTAATCTACCCAAATTGGATTGAACTAAGCCCATCTAGCCTCACATTGAGCAACAATCATCATAAGATGATCAATCACTTAAATTGGGTCAAACCAAGTCAAACCTAGGGTTGACCAAGTCAACACTTAGCCAAAATAAAAAAACAAACTAATCAAAATCCATCATAGCCAAATTGATTGAAACCATATATCAAAAACTCATTCATGACCAATGTTTGAACTTGACCAAGTCATCATTTGAGCAACCTGTAATTGGCCACTTGACCCAAGTTGACCCAACTTGACCTAAAAGTTAAAATGTATCAAAACTTGATCTAAGCCAAATTGATTGAAACCAATGGGTCAAGTTCATTCCAAATGATTGTTGAACTTGACCAAAGCCTTAATTGGCCAACCAACCAAATCCAACCCAACCATGAAATGAGACCTAAAAGGTCAAATTGAACTAAACCCAAATATAAACCAAATTGATTGGAAACAAAGATACTAATTCTTTTCATTTGACCAATAAAACCTAAACCAACTCATGACTCATTTGGGTCAAATGGTCAAATTAGTCAACTTGACCCATTTGACCTAAATGAGATCAAATGAACCAACCCAAATGTAAACCAAATTGAACCAAACCAATGATGCAAAAAACATTTCAAATGGTCATATGAACTTGACCCAACCCTTGGTTTGACCCAATTTGACCAATTGACCTGACCCATTTTGACCTAATGGGTCAACATGAGCCAAATCATATCAAATAAACTCAAATTCATGAAACTTGGCCCAACCTATTTTTTCAATCATATCAAACATATTCAAATTGAAATCAAGCCAAATAATCATTTTACCCCTAGGTCATGGTAATTTGGCCAAATTCACTTAATTTGGTCAAATCTCCATGACCACTTGGCACCCTCTTAAGGGACCAGGACACTAGTGAGTGGTGCACCTAACCCATTGGGTGGCCACAACCCAAGGGTCAAAATGACTACCCCATGGAAATAAGCACATGGGGATCATCCCTCCTCTTTGACATGCAACTTCTCCACTCTTCCTGCCAAACCTCCATGCAAACCCTAAACATTAACAAACCCATCATGAGGTCAATTTGATCAAAATGGCACCTCTAACCATCTTGATGCTCTAGGGGAGATATACTCCCTTCATTTGAATTCAATACTTTATTCATTGAGCTTAGGAAGCCAGAAAACCATTTCCAAGTCTCCATCGCTAAGGAACTTATCCATTTTGGATTTTCAAACCAAAAAATAAGGAGCTCAAGCCAAATCTCACTCCACACTCAATACCAATCCAATTTACTTTGTAAGCTTCATTGAACTCAATCACAAGCCTTCATACAAGTTCTCCAAGCAAGAGAGGATATTGATGGATCCCACTTGAAGGTGAACTTGGTCCATAGAAGATCCATCCACTTTGACACCTCAAAACTTCAATAAGCTTTGTCTCCACTAGACAAAACTACTTAAAGAGAATCGAGCATGGCCTCTCGGGTATGTCATTAAACCGAGCTTAATTATCCATGTGGTCCTTTGTGAAGTGAAGTTTCACAAGCAAAGCTAGCCATTGGATGTATTTGCTTTTACTTTAGATGGTGTTGGTTGAATTTTATTTCAATTGAGTTCATAGCTGGATCTTCCCTAAAGATGGATGTGGCCATCTTCGGAAGTAATGATCATGGCCATCCATCCATGCATTTTGGATGGATGACCAGATAAGACACAATGATCCATCATTTATTAAGAATCTGGGCTTGATCTCGTCATCCTTGATCGATGATGAGGAGAAAGCGCTAGCACATGCAACGCTATGATGTGAAAACTTTAATATTCCCATGTACTAGTGAAAAGAGCATGCCATACTCCACACATGGTGATGAGATTAGTCAATAATTAGGGAATAATTACCTAATTAATCATGAAAACTTCAAATAATCATATAAAAAGTGAAAAAAATCAAAATATGAAATAGATTGTATGAAAGATAATTAGATGTAGAATACTATAAAATTGATTTTGATGATTTTGAAAAGTGTTATTTTTTGAATTTGGGTTTTATTGGGAATATAATTGGAATTACTCATGATTATTTCATTAATTAATCTCAAACTTCTATGTGTATTTAGTGGGATGACTTCTCCTCCCCTAATTTTCTTGGGATTTATTAATTATTTAATTAAGGAATTTAGATTCATTCCTAATTACTTCTAATGTAATTAACTAATTAAGTGTAATCAATGATTAATCCATTGATTGAGTTAATTAAGGTGTTTAAGAATAGAGGTTTAGGAATAATTTTGGGATATTTTCTAAGCTATTCCTTAACAACCTCTTTCTTCCTTAATTCAAATTTAATTAAAAAATTAAACACTACCACTAATTAATTTGATGAATTCAAAACCTTTAGAACTTAACTAATTTATTTGGGTATGCTTAGGTGTTCAATAACCTTAAGTACATTAAGAAATCAAACTAACTCACATGTGTGAAGGGTTATGAAATTATTTAAATTAAATCCTTTAGCTTAATTAATCATTAATCATGAGCCAAATGCATTAGGCCCTTTTTTCTTAGTTCATTGAATTTAAATTCCTTGTGTGGTTTTATATATCATTGGCTCAATTATTTGGCTAAATATGCTAAGGTGTTAGATAAGGGTAATTAATACAAATGTATACCTTAACCCAATCAAAGTATAAAAATAATCTAATCATCTAAAAATTAAACTAAATGTCATACACATGTGAGAATGGGTTAGAACTGGAAAACCTTCTCAAATTTCTCAAATTAAAATCAAACTCAAAATCAAACAAAATTTCTTTAAAACCAAATTTGATTTTCTTTAAATAATTCTATTCCATATTGTCTTTAATTTTAGGGTGAATAATAAATTTATATTGCTTTCATCACTTTATTTCTTTCTAGCATGTTAAATATGTATGTCATATGAAAATTATGCATTCATTCCTTTTAAAATAAAATTAAAATGAAATATTTCCTTTATATGAAATTGCATGTTTTATTAAAGTAAAATATGAATGGCTATTATCACTATTAAATTCAAATTATTTTCAAAACTTATAAATCAAATATCAAATATGATAATTTATACTTATTTATAAGCTTGCATGTGAATATAAAAATGTGTCTTATGTTTGCTTCCTTTCTTTCTCGTATAGATTTGAATAAGATTTGTAAAGTGTATAGTTCTTTTAAAATAATATAACACTTGCTTAAAATTACTTATCCTCTTTCATGTTATAACTTAAGAAGGATCTTTACATTTACACACCAAATTAAACAACCAAACCAAAAATAAAATAAACATAAAACTTTGCATCTTTCTTTTCCATTTATCTCTTTTTGTACATGCATATGTATTTAGGAAAGTGGCATATTAGTCCACAATCAGAGGCTTTAAGTAGCCTAAGTAGTTCTTGTACCTTACACCCACTAATGGCAACACTCACTTATGCCTTTCATACATACACATGTTCATATGAATAAAGGATAAAAGAATGACTTTTCTACTTAATGAAAATCATGCATCATAAACTATCCAAATTTTTTAAGTAACACTACTTAGCATTCATCATTAAGGTGTGCTAAATATTTCCATTTGTATGTATAGATATGCTTAGGATTCATTCATATGCATGTTATATATGTTGGGAAAGAAATGAAGTGATGTGTGTTTTATGATATTAATTCACTTTACTTAATCTTAAAATGCATTTCTTTTTGAATAGGTTTATTTAGAGTTATTCTAAACTTAAGATTAATTAAAACACATAACAAAACATTTAGTAAACAAAATCAAACATGAATCTACATTAGAAATTACTTTAGGGAAGGAAAGAGAGTTCTTTTCTCTTTTCCTTTACAACTTAGTAATTAATTGTGGGATTCAAAACCAAATCAAAAAATAAAATAAAATTAATCCTAAATAACTAAATAACTTAAATTTAAAACCATCCCTCTAAGTTGAATATTTTCACTTAGAAAATCTAAACTAAATGGTACACATATGCTAAGTCACCAATTTCTAGTTTTGAGTTGCATGGTTTGATAATTTATTTTTATTTTATATTTATTTTAGTTTGATGTTAGTGAAAGTAATGAATTATAGGATGATTTAGATAATCATTATTTTTTGGGGATTGTTTAAGGTAATAAAAATATAAATTTTTTTGCATGCTATATGCATAACTAATGTGTGGACTCACCCATGTGGGGTGAAGTCCAATATAGCTTGAGATTTTATGGTTTGTTTAACTAATCTCTATTTTGTGTGTTAGTAGATTTACTTTTCCTTTTCATGTACTTTATAACAAGATTTTGAAATGATTGTATGGGGATTAGATGAGCATTGGTCATAAGATCTCAAATTATATACCATGTGAATTCTTGGAGCAACCACATTCCAACCATCAAAGAAGGAACCAAAAGAAAAAAAGAAGAAAGAAGAAAGAAAAGAAAGAAGAATGAAGACCATAACATGAATTTTTGCTTAATTGTATAATTCATTTATAATGGTGTATAGTAGATAATTATCAATTGTTTTTCGTGTTTGTGGATATGCCCAACCACAAACCATTTTAATTCTTTTGTGTTAGCTTTATAAATTGTTTGATGTTTTATTTAGCTTGCATTGAAATAGATCCTTTTCTTAATTTTCCTTGCTTGATGTATGTCCTCATGAATTAGATCTTAGAAAAATAAATTTTCTACCAAATTAATCAACTTAAATTAAAATAAATAACTTATAACCTCACTTAAAGCCAAAGTTAAAACAAAGATAAAAGAATTAGCAACCCCTTATATGTACTTTCTTTCTAACATCATGCATAAAAGCATATTATCTCACTCATGATTGAGGCTTCCACCTAGAACTTGGTTTGACTGAGAGCCATGGTGGAAACACACCTTCTTTCTCAATTTTAGTATAATCTAATTTCTTATGCTTTTATATATGAATCCTAAATCTTATGTAAAAAAATGATTATCCAAAATGAAAATAAAACATATGAAAAAATTGCATTAGATTTAAGTCATTAAAGCATGCCTTACATGATCTAGTCTCTTAGAGAGTGTGTTTAAGAACTTAGTCTCTTTCTAAATAAATAACAACATTGTTATCTTGCAAAAGCATATGACTTGCCTACATATTTTAAAATCGTAAGAGGAGTTAGTTGGTGGCCACCTCCATGAGGTTGTAAGTCCAATAGTCATGTGGTTTATCCTCTCTTGTGGAGGTAAACCAAATACCCATTTTTCCCTTAGATTTAGGTCATGCTGCCCTCAAAGCTCATTTAGGTTCGAGGTTGCTACTTCCATGCTACATAAATCCTCACCTCTGGCATTTCAATTTGTATCATGGAATTAACTGGCATTCTAATAAAAATTAATTCAAACAAATTAATTCAATTTCGTGTAAAGCAACCATAAGATAAGTTTGATGCTTACTAGCTTCGTATCTTAAGCATCCCCCACTTATTTTTTATTTGCTTCAATAAGAACTCCCTTTCTAATCGATCCCACTGCTTTCTAAAAATAAACTAATCGATTGATAGTCCTATCTTTTTTTGAAATCTTTGGAGACAATAATCATTTATCTTAATCGAGAGTATTTCTAAGGAATCTCATTCCTTGGGATGTAATTAACTATGAGGACTTGCCTCTATAAGGAACTTAACAAACCTAATTTAAAATAAACTCTATTTTATATTTTCATGTAAAGTAGGGGAAGAATCTTTGGTATATTTCGAAGACCCATAGTCCTTAGGAGTCCTTATTAAGGTGATTAGGTCCAATGGTGACTTCTATCTAGAGATAGCACCTTTTCAATGTTATCTCATCATCCTAATAAGAACATCTAATCTACGCATCAAGTAAGACATTTTATATTTCTTTTCACCAATATGAAGGCTAATATAAAAAAATTTCACCATATGGAGTTCAAAATAAAAGCTATGCCCTAATAGCCGACAAAGAGATGGAACAATAAAGCATCACTTCCAAAGATTGCAATAGCTAAATGTATATATGTTGATGAGGTTCCCATAATCAAAACTTTTGAAAGAAAGAGGCACAAAACCCTTAGGATATTGGATAGCATCAAATTCTGGGTAGGGTCTACCCTTTGGAACTGATGAACCACCTCGAGCTTGCGCCAGTGCTTCCTTCACTTGTTGTTCAACCATGAGTTTGATGTATTTTTCTTGTATGGAGGTACTGTCCACTACCTTCCTATACAAGCTAGTACTGCCCTGCTCTACTGGAGGTGAACTCTTGGGTTGATCCAAGATATGTAATAACTTAGGCTGATCAGTCTCCACAATAGTAGGTTGTACTGCTAGGGCTTGATTCTGAAGTGCTAGAACTATCGCTAACAAATCTACAAGTGTCTTCCCCATCTTATCAATCTCTCATCTTTATGCTTGAGTTGTTGAAGGAGGTGTTGGGGAATGGGCTATCATCTTGTTCTACGCAACACCTTCTCAACTGATGATCCCAAAGGAGAACCTCTAGTATCAACCATATGCACCTCTGCTGAGTCTTCTAACTAATCATTTTCATTGGAGAAAAATCTAAACTTTCCTCTTTAAGGTCAGACCAATCATATCCTAGGATTTCTTTCTTTTTAATAAAATACTATGCTTGGATATCATCCAAGGAGTGGTCTAACTATGTAAGCACAAATGCTCACGACTGACTGGTGGTGGGATCATGCTCATGAATGGAGTTACATCTGACCTCCCCTGCTACTGGAGTGCTAACCCTGTGAGGGATACAGCCACTAGAGGACACATCCTCATGACTGTCAATTGCTATGGGTGGAATGTCGCCTCTGGGGATCACGCATGGGGGATAATATAACTATCCTCTTCTCCTTCTCTCGCTGTTATATTCATGATCGGTTGAGGTCATGGTGGTGGTGGTGGTATGACTACGATGCTACGGGGTCGCCTCTCCTTCTTCACCGCAACTGAAGTGGGAGGTTGAGCAGGAGAACTTTCCTCACCTCAAGTAGATGAAGTGGGATCCTTGGCCGTAGTGATCAACTGAGCTTTCTCCTCTCACGTCGCTCTCATAGATTTGGGTGGAACTGTAGAAGATGGAACCTGAACTAGATAGCAGATGTGGAGTGAGGTGGGAGACAACACCGACTACCTCTCAGACGGGGCTCCCTCTATGATGGTGTACCATTCAACACAATACTATTAGTGTGACGTGGTAGCACCAATCGAAAAAAATCTATGAGTGAGGCTACGACATATATTTGTCTCTCTCTGCTAGTGATGTGAACTGATACTCGGGCCTCTCTAGCCCTCTCATGATGGATGCCGCCACACTGAGGAATAAGATCATAAATCAAACTGGCAACTGACCCCATAAACCGCCGCCAACATTATAAAACTAGGCGATATGACCTCCTCTATCTCGAGGTGTGTCTCATAAGGGTGGGGTGATATTGCAATCCTCTTGACATCCTCCTCTCCTTCAACCAGAGGGGTGGAATTTATTGCAAGGAGACCCAGTGACCCTCTCTCTGCAATGTGAGATATGCTTCCATCTCTTTATGCATGGCGCTTGATCTTATGGTCCTAGCTAGATGGAGAGCTAGACCCTACCTCAAAGGTAGGGAGAAACTATCCTTGAAGCTAGGGTAGCCTTCCCCTTAGAGGAATCCAATGAGTGGGTATTAGCTTGCACTAGGGTACTGATGGGAATAATTGAATGGATGGAAATTAGAACTGTAACTGCTATGGGAACCTCCATCGTCTTCCTCTACAGTGAGGGAAACTTAGAATCTAAGGGCTTCTCAATATGGATGACTGGCTTCTACTCAGCCACCACATTCCTACTAACAAGGTGAGGTTGCCCCCTCACAAGTAATCATAGCTCCTCAATCCTCCAAAATGTAAAATGTGAGCAAATTAGTGGGGGGGAGGCGATCCAAGGCCAAATTCATCCCAAAGGGGAAGGTGAACACATACTTTCGGGAATTCATCTACACTACTTAGAAAAGCTGACTGGACTGAGTTGAAACTACACTCGAACTCTGAAATTATTGAAAACAAACTCAAATTAGATTTTTTGCCTTGGTTTTCTGCTGACTTTTTAAATTTTATTTAGAGTTTGAACCCACACTCAACAATTTGAATATGTTAAGTGGGGCTCATTGAATTTAGGAGAGATTTTGAGTAACTTGGAGGAGAGATTTTGAGTTTATTTGAGTTTAGAATCCACATTCAACAAATTTGTGTATGTTGAATGGATTCATATATTTTGGAGAAATTTTTGCTTCCATTCATATTTGAATTTTATTTTATTTTGACCCTTTATTTAACAAATTTGAGTATGTTAAATAGAGGGTCAATTGATTTTTTTAGATTACTCATTTAGCAAATTTGAGTATGCTAAATGAGATGTTTGAAAATAATTTTATTTTTTCTTATTTGCCCATGATGTGTATCATGTGTGAATCTAGAAATGAAATCTTTACTTAACAAATTTGTGTATGCTAAATAAAGCCCAAATGTGTTTAGTTTTTTGTTTTGATTTCTGAAAATAGGGGTTTTACTTAACAAATTTGTGTATACTAAATAAAGTCCAAAAGTGTTTGATTTTGATTTTAAAAATTGGATTTTACTTAGCAAATTTATGTATGCTAAATAAAGCCCAAATGTGTTTTATTTTTGTTTTGATTTATGTTATTTTGAAAATGGGATTTCTTTAACAAACATGGTGTGTTAAATAGAATCTGTTTATTTTCAATTTTTTTTTTTAAAAATGAAACTCTCATTTGACAAATTTGTATGTCAAACCAAATATTCATGTTTTTTGAAAGGAGATTTTCATTTAACAAATTTGGGTATGTAAAATGGAAGTCAATCATATTTTATTTTTCAAAGATTAAATTTTTATGTGTGATTATTGCTTTTGAAAAGAAGGATTCAAACAACACATGTGGAATGTGTTATGGAGTTTCAAATGGTGTGATTTTGTTTGAAAATGAAACCCATTTAACAAACTTGGATATATAAATGAAGATGTTTATTTTAAAGTTTTTTTTGAAAGAGAAACTCCAACTCTAATATATGGAATATATGGGTGGAGTCTCAATTTGATATGATTTTATTGAAATAAAATCTTATTGAATAAATGCATAGAGAATTTTCATTTTCAAATATGCATTTCAAAAGAAAGAAACTCCAACTCAACATATGTGAGATATATGGAGTGAGTTTCAATTTATGATATGATTTTATTTGAAATGAAATCTTCATCAATAAAATTTGGGTATATTGAATGAGAATGTTCATTTTCAAATGTGCTTTTTGAAAGGAAGAAACTCCAACTTCAACATATGTGAATATATTGAATGGAGTTTCAATTTTATGACATGATTTTATTTGAATGAAACCTTCATTCAATAAATTTGGGTATATTGAATGAGGATGTTCATTTATATATATATATATATATATATATATATATATTTAAAGGAAGAAACTCCAACTTCAACATATGTGAGATATATTGAATGGAGTTTCAATTTTTATGACATGATTTTATTTGAAAATGAAATCTTCATTCAATAAATTTGGGTACATTAAATGAGGATGTTCATTTTCAAATATGTAATTTTTGAAAAATGATTTTGATTTTGGTTTTAAAAATAACCTACATGTAACAATCAGGATTGTTAGATGGTTGAGTTATATATATATTATTATGAAAATTTGTGCAAGTATTTTATTATGTGAACTTTGGGAAAGTGCTTTTGAAAGTGATATTTTATAAAGGATTTATTTTTCTTATTTGTAAATGAACCTTACCTTACCATAGAGATGGTAAGGAGGTTCAAAGGTATTTAGTTATTTCTTTTGGTTAAATTTTATTTTCACCTATTGGGGAGCCCAACAAGAGTTTTAAGACCTACATGGAGTGTGGTCCTAAAACTTAAAGGATGTTGGCTAGCTTAGCTTAAGAATGAAATGAGCCAAGTGCCAATAAAAAAAGAAGGATAGTCTCGAACTCATATAAAATACAAATCTATTATCGATACTTGGAGATAACGATCATTTACTGAAGACGGAGAGAGGAACCTCCCTAGAGAAGTCTCCAGAAAAATAATTGATGTCTTTATTTTGTGATGTGGATTGTTATGTGTGTTTATGTGAGGGGATACCATGCAGATTCGCAGATGTACTCATTAGGGTGATCATGTATGATATTAAGGAATAGTTTACTATCTCGAGAGATGGAAGTCACTATCCTATAATGGACCTAATCACCTAATGAGGACTCCTAAGGCATGATGGGTCTTCGAATGTACTAGAGATCTTTCCCCTACTTTACATAGAAAAGTAAAGTAGGGTTTATTTTAAGTTGGGCTTGTTAAGTTCCCTAACTCCAAAGATTTCAAAGATAGGACTACCAATTAATTAGTTATTTTTAGAAAAATCAAGTGAGATTGATTAAAAGGAGAGATTTATTATTGAAATTAAAGAGAGATGAGTAGGATGCTCATGATACTAGGAGCATCCCAAACTATCCTATGGTTGGGCTTTATATTTTGAAATTGAGGAATTATATGTTTGAGTTGAATTTTTATTAGAAATCTAGGACTTACAATTTCATAATACATGATTATGAAAATGCCTAAGAGGTAAGGATTTATGCTAGTAGCCCCAAAGGAAAACATCAACCTTAAATCCTAAATCTATGGAGCTTTGGCAAGGGTCAAGGCACGACCAAAATCTAAAGAAAAAGTGGATATATGGTTTACCTCTACAAGAGAGGATAAATCATCTGACTGTTGGACATGCAATCGCCTAAGGTGGCTGTCAACTAACTCCTCCTATGATTTTAAATATATGTAGGCAAGTCTTATGCTTTGTAAGATGACTAGGCTATTACTTATTTAGAAAGGAGATTAAGTCCTTAAACTCACTCCCTAATAGATTAGATCATGAAGGGCATGAATAATGACCAAAATCTAATGCAAATTTTGCCTAGTTTTATTTTGATTTTTGGACATTTTTATTTGACACAGGATATGGGTTTCATATGCCTAATGTATGAGAAATTGGTTATGGGCCAAAATCAGAAAGAATGAGGTGTGTTTCCACCATGGCTCTCAAAGGTCAAGCCATTTTCTCCGCAAAGGTGAAGCCCTCCATCAAGAGTGAGATAATATGATTTATGCATGATATGAGACATGCAACATCCAGCTAAGGGTTGCTAAATATTTTATTATCTTGGTTTATATCCTAGGCTTTCAGTGAGGTTATGAATTATTTAATTTAATTTTTAATTGATTAACTGGATAGAAAATTTATTTTTTCCTAAGAGCATAATTGCATCCAGGCCATTTAATAACTATCAAATAATTAAGAAATTACGAAAATCATGTCATCCTAATTGCATAATCATAAACATAACATCAATCAATTTATGAAATTAGCGTAAAAGAATAAGAGGCTGGTGTGATCGGGTGCACTCGTATAACCCAAAAAGAGATGTGGGTAGCTGAGCTCTACTCTTATACAACCCGAATTATAAATGAATAAATACAATTAGAAGGAATTCATATAATGGGGGTCTTCATTCTTCATTTTTTTATTTCTTTATTTCTTCATTTTGATTTACTCCATTTCTTTCTTTCTTTTGGTTTGCTTGGGATGTAGTTGCTCCAAAGGCATCACATGGTACATAAGACTTGATCTTATAACCAATGTTCATCCTAATCCCCCATAACATTCATTCAAATCCTTAATTGCAATATTTACATCAAAATGGGAAAAGTAAATCTAAATAAACTTGCAAAATAAAGGTTAGCTAAACATACCACACAACCCAAGCAGTTATATGAATAATTTTTACTTAGCAATCCACATATGGGTAACCAAGTCCACCTATCCTAATTTGGGTTATGCTTAGGGGTATAAGCAACTTGCATAGCAAAAAAAAGCATTAATATTTTTATTACAACTCCCCTTAAGCACAACCCCCTGCAGAAAATATGATTAGGCTAAGATCGCCCTATCATTCAGTCTATGCACATACACCCTAACATCTAGTTTAAAATACATCACAAAATAAAGCATTCATCAAACCATGCACCGCCCTAACCTAAAGTTAGAAATGGTGACTTAGTCTAATGTGTTTGTGCTATTTAAGGCTTGTGTGGCATGACTTAATTAGGTTTTAAGGTTGTAATTTTTTAAGTGTGAAAGGCTCAATTTAAATAGTAGTTTTATTTCAAGTGATTTAGTTGATTTTTCAATTTTAGTTAATTTGATTTGGTTTGAATGAACCTACACTTAGTGACTAAATGTTATGAAGAGAAGAAAAGAGAAGAGAACTTCTCTTTCCTCCCTACCTTAAAGCATTTCTAAGGTAGATTCATTAATGAATTTTTTTTAGTGAATGGTTTATTAGGTGTTTTAATTGATCTTAAGTTTGGGTTCTCTTTAAATAGTCCTATTTAATAAGAAAGTCATCTTAGGATTAGTTAAGGTGGATTGCCATCACATAACACACACTCATTCATTACTTTCCATCATGTATACCATGCATATGAATAATCTTAAGCATACATATACAGCCAATGCAAATTTTAGCACACTTTGATGATGAATGCAAAGAGATGTGATTTAAAAATTTAAATATTCCATTTGTTAATTGGATCATTAATACATGTCTTTATTATGTAGAAAAGCGTGATTTTTCATCCATTAACTAAATGCACATTCACATGTATAAAAGTTATAAGTGAGTATGGTGCCATTATTTTCTACACCAGGGGTGTAAGGTACAAGACCTACTTAGGGCTACTTAAAGCCTCATAGCCCCGGGATGTCCAGACTGATATACCACTTTTCTTAGATACATGTAGATGTACAAAAAGAATCAAATGGATAAAGAATCATGCAAAAGATTATGTTATATGATTTACTTATGTAATATGATCCTTCTTAAGTAATATAGATGCATAGGAATAGATTTAAAGTGTTGTGTTCTTTTCAAATGAACTATACACTTGCAAATCCTATGTAAGTCCATGTCAAGAGAAGAAAAGAGAACTTCATAATATACATCTTATGTTATAATCACATGCAAGCTTATAAATATTTATAAGTAGCATCACTTCATTCATAATCTTTGATTTATAGGTTTTAAAAATAATTTTTTTAAGTTTAATAGTGATAATAGCCACTCATATTCTTAATTTTAGCCAACACATGCAATTTGACAAAAAAAGAAAACATTTTATTTGATTAATTTTTAAAAGAGATGAATATTTGATTTTATATGACAAGCAATATTTAGCATGTTTGGAAAGAAACAAAGGGATGTAAGCACATGACTTCATTCACCCTAATTAATTCCTAAGGGTAATCATATAAAAAATAAGATCATTTAAAATGAATCAAAATTCTTAAAGAGATTTTTATTTTGAATTTGAATTGACTTAGGAAATATGAGAAAGAGTTTGCTAGTCCTAACCCATTTCCCCATGTGTGAATTGGTTTAGTTTAATTTAGAATAATTAGATTGATTTTATATTTTAGGTTAAGGTATGAATTAAATGGATTAATTATCTCTTACTTATATCACTTAACATTAACTAATTAATAAGCCAACATATGATATGCAACCACATGGAAAGTTAAATTGCAATGCTCCTAAGAAATGAAAGGGGCCTAAATGCAATTGGCTTATGATTAATAGTTAATTGAACTTAAGGGATCTCAACTCTTATGATTTTCTCACATGTGAGCCAATCATAATTTCATTATCTCACACCTTGGGTTATTGAATGCCTAAGGAGCTACCAATAAGTGTTATTTGGGTGAATTGATTTTTAATTTTGATTCCATTAGGCCATTAAAGAATTGATTAAATGCTTTTTATTCATTGATTTAAATGATAAAATCAACTTAGGGAAAGGATCAAGAAGGCCTCAATTAATTAAATAAATCATTCCACTAAGTTTTGATTCCTCATTTTCAAGATTTGATTAATCAACTAATCATTCCATTAAACCATTAATTGATTTAATTTTCAAAGGTAAAGGATACTTAGAAAATAAATTAGAAAAATATCCCCAATCATATTCCCTAGGTGACCTTACTATTTTACAGGGATAATTATGTTCAAGTGATTAATCAAGCAACTATTCATCCCTTAATTATAATTAACTTGACTAAGAAAGCAATTAGGGCTTACTCAAATGATTTCTCTAATTAAGTAATCAATAAAATCTAAAAAAAATAAGGGAGGTAGAGGTCATCCCCCTAAACATTCACAAAAAATTTGAGATTAATTGAGTAATTAAAGTATAAACTAATTAAATTTTTGATAAAACTAATTAAGTAAAGTCACTATTCAAAATCAATTAATTATCATTTTTCTAGATTATACTTTGAAATATCTTTAAAATGAGCATGTTTGTATTTTTGGATTTTCTACAATTATGAATTTTAAGTTTCACCATTAAAATTAGATTAATTAAGCCTAATTAAACACCTAATCCCACATGTGGCCACAGCACAGACGTGCTCACTTTCCACATGGCAAATGGGATAGGTTATTTAAGTTGTCACATCCGAAGTTATCGGCGACGCTGCTGGGCCATCCATCTAAGATTGGACTACCAAGATCAATCTACGATGGAATTAGGGATCTAGCATGATGATCTCAAATGTCTATTCCAATCATGCGGAATGATGATGATCCTTCGTGAGATGAGAGCGAACACCGCATCTTTCCTCATTCAATTTGAGCTCACCGAGCTGATCAAAATGATCCCACACCTTTGAGAGAGGGATGCACATCAACGGTCAAGAGATGGGTGACAATTTCCTAAAATGGACCAAGCAAATTTCCTATAAATACTTTCACTCAGAGGCTATCAGAGCTTCCAAGGAGGTAGCTTCGTCTAGTAAAGACAAGCCTCATTGAAGGAATCTGACTTGAAGTGTTTGCTTTGGACCAAGCTCCCTTTCAATGGCGATTGGCCTTGATCGAAGTGGTGCTTCCTGTGGCTTGGAAACTTAGGAAATGATTCGATTGAGCTCACCTTAGTCCAAGGATGGTGCGTGCAAGGTTAATTTGATTTTGGTTGGAAATTGGATGAGTTGGATTTGGAATTGATCTCCCCTATTTTGGCTTTGAGTAAAATCGAAAATGAGAAATGGTGGAGCTCAGGAATGGCTTGAAAAAGCTTGGGGAGGCTTTGATTCAATCTCTCTAGCTCTGAGGAATGGATTGCTTCTCGGTTGAGTGAGAATGAAAGGAGGTATATCTCCTGGATCGATGGTGAGAGGTTATTTTACCATTTTGGGTCAATGGCTTGGATTGGAGGCATGATTTGAGCGCAAAACATCCCACATGGGTCATTTTGGGTAGTGAGTGGAGAGTGGATGCCCATGTGAGTGGTGAGTGTATTTGGTGATCCAAGTGTTCAAATGTGATTGGGGAGTTCATTTTGGCCTTGCCTTAGGTCATGGACAACCCAAGCTCATTTGTTCATGATCACCACCCTCCTTAGTGCCCATGTGGACCAATAGATAGGTGCATAGTGGCCTTGGGAAAGAAATGGCCAAATTCCAAGTGAATTTGGTCATGGGTACCCTTTGACCTAAGGGCAAAGTGGTCATTTGGCAATGAGTTTGATTTTGGTAGATTTGAAATGATTCAAAAATGGGTTGGGCCAAATTTCAAGTGATTTGGAGTTCATTTAGTTTGAATTGGCTCAATTTGACCCATTTAGGTCAAGTTGTGTCAATTTAGTTGACCAAATCAAATTGGGTCAAACCATGGTTAGGTCAAGTTCAAATGATCATTTGGAGCCTATGGGTATCATTGGTTTGGTTCAATTTGGTTTAGATTTGATTTTGGTTCATTTAGGTTCATTTAGGTCAAATGGGTCAAGTTGACCAATTTGACCGATTTGACCCAATTGGGTTAGGTCATGGGTTGGTTTAGGCTTGGTTGATCATTTGAAATGTATTGCAAGCTTTAGTTTCAATCAATTTTGATTTAGTTTGATTTCAAGTTGGTTTGCCCTTTTGGGTCAAGTTGGGTTCATCGTCAATTGGGCTAGGTTAGGTCTAATTAGTCAATTGAAGCTTTGGTCAAGTTCAACAAGTGATTTGAAATAAACTTGAGCCATTGGTTGCAATTAATTTGGCTTAGATCAAGATTTGACCCATTTTAGCTTTTTAGGTTGGTTTGGCTCAATTAATGACTTGATCATGTTCAGTCATTAATTATGGATTATTTTAGATCAATGGTTTCAATCAATTTGGCTCATAGTGAATTTTGGCTAGTTTAAGTTTTAGTTGGGTTAAATTTTGGCTTGGTCAAAGGCTAGGTTTGACTTGGTTTGACCTAATTTGAGTGATTGATCATTCTAGGATGATTGTTGATCATAATGTGAGGCTTGGATGGGCTTAGCAATGATTGGATCGAGGCTCAAAAGGTCTTTAGGTCACTTTGGGTCAAGTGAGCCTAAATGGGTCAATTGACTTGATCAAGGCTTGATTTAAGTTTGGTTGAACTTACATATGGACTTATGATGGAAATATAAATCCAATTATAAGTGGTTTGGAGTCAAATGGATTTTGGTTCATTTGATAATTTCAAGTAAGGATGAATCATGGGTTTGACTTGGGTTAGTTTAATTTTGGCTTGGTGATTGTAGTTTATGTTTATATTTGGGCATGTGATTGAAGGAGTGATTGAAGAAAAATCAAAGGATTTGGATTGATTTGAGAATGATTTGGCTAAGTTCAAGATTTGGGGGTATAAATTAGTGGATTTGAGTTTGAATTTATATTGATTTGATTTTTATTTTGAATTTATATTTAATTTATATTTATGAATATAAATGAGAATATAAATGATCCATGATAGATCTGAATTAGAGTGATTTAATTGTGAATTTGGCTAAAATGAAGTTTGGAAAAGGGTTTTGATTTATTGATTTATATTCATTTGATTCGGATGATTTGGATGCCAATTTCATAGTTGTGACTACAAAATGATGGAATAATTTATAAAGAAACCACTTGCCTTTGGGTTGATTTGAAGGTTTGGCTAAACTTATGGATGTGATTCATAAGGCTTAGGATGGTTTTGATTTGGAGCTGATTTTGGGTTTGAATTATTTGATTTGGAGTTGATTCATGATTTGGATTTTGGAATTGATTTGAGATTTGGATTATTTGAGATTGGAATTGATTTGAGATTTGAGAAAAATTAATTGAATTAGAATTGATTTAATATTTGATTTAGATTGGTTTGAAGTAGTGTACATGGGTGGGCTTTGAGCTATAGGGTAAGTGGTTGCCTTAAATCCCTATTGCATAGCCTAATCCTATGATAAACCCTTCTAAGTCTCTAGGGTTAGGTTAAGTGTTTACCTAATCACTAGAGGTATCTTAAGACTAAGGAACTCTTAGTGTTTAGAAGAGTCCTATGTCTAAGATAGAGAAGTTGAGAGCTCACTTCAAAAGTGAGATCAACACCGAGCTCTACCCATCTACATCCTAGTATAAGAAAGAATAATTATAAATTATAAATAATAAGTGTTATGGGGGGTCTTCAAGTCTTCATGCATCCTTCATTATTTCATTTGATTTACTTCATTTGATTTGGTAGGCCTCTAGGCATCACATGGACTTGCAAAAGAGAGCATTTATGTTTACTTTAAGCACCCCTTAAGCACAATCTCCTACATAAAATATGATTAGGCTAATCACGGCCTAACATCCAGTCTACGAAGCATACATCCTAACATCCAATCTACAATAATATATCACAAAATAAACATATATCAAACTATGTACCGCCCTAACATAAAGCTAGAAGTGGTGACTAAATCTAATGTATGTATATTAAGGCTTGCGTGGTATGTTCTAACTAGGCTTTAGAGTTATTATTCTCTAAGTATGAAGGACATTTATTATCAAGGGTGGTTTCACTTTAAGTGGTTTAATTGATTTTTAAATTTTACTTAGTATTTTCTTTTGTTTCATTTGACCTACACTAAATAACTAAGTGTTTTAAAGAGAAGGAAAGAGAGGATTACTCTCTTTTATCACTACCTTAAGTCACATCTAAAGCTGATTAATTAATCAATTATCTTTAATCAATGGGTTATTACATATTTTAAATTAATCTTAAGTTTAGGTTCACTTTAAATAATCTCATTCACTAAGAAGGCATCTTAAGATTAATTAAAATTAATTACTATCACATAACACATGTTTGTTCATTTCTTTCCATTATATATTGCATGCATACGATTAACTCTTAAACATAACTATACATGCAATTTATATCTTAGCACACTTAAATTATGAATGTAAGCATATATACTTGAAATTGATGTTTTATTTGATTAAATTATTTTGTCATATTAGTTTAAAGCTCTATCTAAATTCTTATACAAAAAGCATAAGAAAAGAACTCCAAATCATATGATTAATCAACCCAACCACTTGAAAAAATATGAATGCATGCCTTTTTAATAGAAAAAGGGGGTTTTCATTCATTAGCTAAATACATATTCAAATGCATGAAAGTTTTAAGCAAGTACGTCACTATTGTTTTACACCAGAGGAGTGAGGTAGGAATCTACTTGGGGCTACTTAAATTCATGCATCCCCAGAATGTCCAGACTAATATACCCACTATCTTAAATACATATGGATGTATAAACAACTATACGAATAGAAAATTATGCAAAAGTTGAGTTTGATTTAATTGATTTATTTGTGTGAATGAATTAAAGCTTTATATAAATTCTAATGTCAAAGTGTATAAGAATGAAATCAAACAAATGCCGCCATTATTGCATTAAGAGAGTGCGGTAGGAACCTCCTTGGGGCTACTTAAAATTGTGCGTCCCTAGAATGTCCAGACTAATATACCCATTAACATTCAAACTTATGCAAATCAACATATGAATGCAATAAAGAGACTTCACTTCATACACTAAGCTTATATTCATATACACCTCCTATGTATATGTAACTAAAGTCATAACATATATTATTATTCATTAGTAAGCTTCTGAAAATATATTTGAGATTTAATAGTGATAATAGTCACACATATTTCTAATTAAGTCAACACATACAAATTTGACATAAAGAAAATCATTTTATTTAACTAACTTTTGAAAGAAATGAATGCATGACTATAAGTGACATACAATATCTTAACATGATTGGAAAGAAATAAAGCAACACCACAAGCATGTAATTTCATTTAATCCAACTAATTCCTAAGGAAAATCACATTAAACAAGCTTATTTAAAATAAACTAAAGTTTCTTAAAGCCATTTTAATTTCATGTTTGATTTGATTTAAGGGGTGTGAAAGAGATTTGCTAATTCTAAATCCATTCCCATATGTGTGAGCTAATTTGATTTAATGAAGAGCAATTAAATTGATCTTATAGCTTAATTAGGTTGAGGTATGAATTAAATCAATTAATTAAATCCTTACTTATATCACCTTAAGTTAACTAACTAATTAATGATGAGCCAGCATGAGATGCAACCACATGAAAAGTAAATTAGCAATGCTCCAAAGAAATGAAAGGGCCTAATGCAATTGACTCATAATTAATAGTTAACTAAGCTTAAGGAGCTCAGTTAATTACTTTTATAGTTTTCTCACATATGTGAGCTACCATAATTTTATTAGCTCTCTCTTTAAGTTATTGAGCACCCAAAGAGCTACCTAAGAGTTAACTAGGAAAAATAGGTTTAATCAAGTTAATTAAGTTTATTAATTATTTAATTAAATCCTAATTATCCTTAATCAATAATATGAAGTGGACTTAGAGAAAGAAACAAAGAAGGAAGCCTAAGTCTCAATCCCTAAGCCTTTTCAATTAGCTATTTAAAGTTCAGATATGATTTGGGTTTTGATTAATTTGATTAATTAATTAATTAATAAGTTTTAATTAATTAATTTTAAAGAGGGAATGAATAAGACTTAAGGAAAAGATTGGAAGATGGGTTTGAATCCATTTCCCTAAGTTTCTCCACTATTAACAAATGCTAATGAACTTAATTAATTAATTAACTCATTATTCATTTTTTTAATTATCATTAATTAAAGTAGGAAAGTAATTAGGGCTTAATCAATCAATTTCCCTAATTAACTATTCAATAAATTCCAAGAAAAATATGGGAGGCAGAGGTCATACCCTAAACATCTTTGGAAAGTTTAAAATTAATTGGGTATTTAATCGGAGAGTAATTGGGTTAATTAAAATTTTAATTAAAATCTTAATTAAGCATAATATACTGCTCAAAATTAATTAATAATAATTTTCTTGGATTCTCCTCTGAAATAACTTTAAAACAAGCCCTCATTTGTATGTTTTTTAGATTTTTCTAAGATTAGTTATGAATTTTAGAAGATCGTGCCTTAAAAATGGATTAATTAACCTAATTAAAGCCCTAATCCCATTAGTGTCATGTGGCTGCTGACGCGGCGCGCTTTACACATGGTGCAACGGGATATGCTATTTAAGTTATCAAATCGGGACACTGACTCGGATTGTGGCGGATGCACTTTCCCATGGACCGTCTGATCTAAGATCGAACGACCACAATTAGATCTCATGGTTAAGGAGGATTAAATCGGTGGATCTAACATCATTTGATCACGACCGTCCATTCCAATCACACAGAATGGACGACCCACGATCCATCTTCCTACGAGCAATGGGAGACGAAGCCCATCCGCCATAGATCGCTCGACCCAAGCTCACCCAAGCTTGGATCCACTCCAAACTCAACCCACACCTTTGTACGAAGGATCAACAAGGATCCAATGGCTAGGATGGGCTCAAATGCAAGTTTTCTTTGAAAAGGACCAACACATTTTCATTAAAGGATCAGTTTTGTGAAATTATCTTAGTAGAGCTTGTGACTGGCGGTTCCAATGATTGTGGAAGCTTTGTTCAGTATAAATGAAGCTCTATTGAGCCGCATGAGCTTTGATTTAAGGTGGTTTGCTATAGAGGCCAAGCTCCTCCCATTTAGTGTTCAGGCTTGGTTGAACTCCAATCTCCGGTGGCTTGGAAGCTTGTGAAATGATTTGGTTGGCTTCGATTAGGTGTGGTGAAGGTGTGTGCAAATTTAATTGGAGTTTGGTTGAGAGATGGATCAGTTTGAATCAAGGGAGGTCTCCCATGTTTTTGTTTCACATGTAGAGAGAAATGGTCGATCGAGGGAGGTTTGGGGTGCTCTAAGAAGCTCTCTGGGATTTTGAAATCACTCAAGGAACTCATCTAATGCAAATCATGCTCAGTCCCGCTCGAATTGAGGGAGTATACCCCTCAATTGAGTGTGATGGATGGACGAGATCCGTCTCTAAATTTCTATTGATTCATCACTGTTGAGGCATTGGAGGGGTCGCCATCAGCTCCACGTGGCATGCCAAAGTTGGAGGAAGTTGTGGCAGGGAGCTCAAGGCAAGATATGGGGAGATTCGGTTGGCTTGGTCCTTTGGGTGCTCGAGTTTGGCTTGAGAGTGGAAGAGGTAAACTCCCCTTGGTCTATGGCCGATCCTAGCTATTCTATGTTGTGCTAGGAAGCTTAGGTGTACTCCATTTAGCACTTGGATGGCTGCCCAAGCGATGAGAGAGTGGAATTGGCTTTTTATGGAAAGAATCCAATGTTGGGAGGTTTTTCCAATGGTTAATTCTCTTATGTGGGGTCCACTTTACTTTTGGGATGATTTTGGGCTGACCTAAGATTAATTTGGGTCAGGATTGGTCAGCCCTTAGGGTCCCATGAGTTGGTTTTAGGTGTTTTGGCTTTATTTGGTCAAATGGGTTCATGTTGGGTTGGGTTAACTAATTGGTCAAATTGGGTCAAATCAAAGCTTAGGTTAGGTTTAAATGATGATTTAAAGAGTTTTGGTTCAAGTGGTTTTGATTAATTTAGCTTAGGTTTAATTTTTGCTCATTTGGATTCAAATAGGTCAAATGGGTAAGTTGACCAATTTGACCAATTTGACTAATTTGACTAATTTGACCAAATTGGGTTGGGTTAGGTGTTGGTTCATGTTCAATTGGTTGATTAAAAATGATTGTAGGCTTTGGTTTGGTTTAATTTTGGTTTGATTTAGATTTTGGCTAATTTGACCTTTTAGGTCAATTTGGGTTAAGTTGGGTCAAATTGAGCTTAATTGTGGCTTTGGTCAAGTTCAATAAGTGATTTGGAATGAACTTGAGCCATTGGTTATAATCAATTTGGGTTAAATAATGATTTGACCCATGTTGGCTATTTAGGCCAATTTGGGTCAACTTAGGTCAAATGATCAATTGGACTTGATTTAGCTCAATTAAGGGTTTCATCGTGTTCAATCATTGATTATGAATGGGTTTGAATAAAAAGTTTCAATCAATTTGGTATATGGTGGGTTTTGGCTAGTTTAGGTTTTATTTGGGCTAAAGGTTGACTTGGTCAAAGGACCAAATTGACTTGATTTGACCTAATTCAAGATAGTTGATTACCCTAGAATGATTGTTGATCATGATATAGGGTTTGGATAGGCTTAGTTCAATCCAATTTGGGTTGGATTAGAACTTCACTCAAAAAGGTCTTTTAGGTTACTTTGGGTCAAGTGGACCTAAATGGGTCAATTGGTTTGATTTTGGCTTGATTCAAGTTTAGTTGAACTCATATATGGGTCTAGGATAAAAATATAAATCCAATTACAATTGGTCTCGAGTCAAATGAATTTTGATTCATATGAAGTTTTTAAGTCAAAAGGGCTAACTTAGGTTTGACTTGAGTTGACTTGGACTTGCCTTGATAATTATAGTTTATGTTTATATTTTGATAAGTGATTGAAGGAATGACTGATTCATGAAGAAATCCATGGATTTTGAATTGATTTAGGTATCATTTAGCCAAGTTCAAGAAAATAGCTAAAAAGGTTAAAATTGATGATTTGATTTGATTTGGGTTTGGTTTTGGCCATTTGGATTTATATTTTATTTATATTTGTGAATATAAATGAAGGTATAAATGACTCATTAGAAAATCACTTGACTTTGGATTGATTCGGAAGCAAATTTGACCAAATTTAAGGATGTGGGTCAAAAGGGCTTAAGTATGGAATTGATTTAGTTTGATTTATTTTTTTATAATTGGAGGGTGGGTTTCATTTATATTTGTGAATATAAATGAAGGAATAACATATAAATAAATAAATCAATTGAGTTTGGGTTGATTTGGGTTGAGATTTGATTAAGCTTATGGAGGTAGGTCCATATGGCTTAAGAAAAGTCTTGATTTGGTTTGATTTAGTTTGATTTTATTTGGCTCATTTGAATTTGGATTTCATTTATATTTGTGAATATAAATGAAGGAATGATTGATTTATAAAGAAATAAATCAAATTTGATTTGGTTTAAAGGGGGTTTTGGCTAAGCATATGAAGGGTTCATATGGCTTAAGAAGGGATTTTGGAATTTTAATTTCATTATGAGTTTCATTATGAGTTTCAATCATTTGATTTGAAATTTGATTTGAGATTGAATGAGTATTTGAGAAAATCAATTAAATTGGGGTTGATTTGAATTTGGTTAAGGCGAACTCTATAAGATAAAATCAAAAGGCTTAGGAAGGATTTTTGGAGTTTGAATTTGATCATGGGTTTCAATCATTTGATTTGGAATTGGTTTATAATTTGGATTTGAATTTTAGGTTTGGTTTGAGGAAGGAAGCATGGATTGGGTTTAAGGCTATAGGGTAGGCAAGTTTTCCTAAATCCCTAAGGCATAACCTATTTCCATGGCTAATCCTTCTAAGTCTCTAGGCATAGGTTAAGTGTTCACCTAATAAGTAGAAGTGTCTTAAAACTAAGGAACTCTTAGTGTCTATAAGGGTCCTAGATCTATGAGGAGGAAGTTGAAAACTGGCTCAAAAAGTGAGGTCAAGAATTATATCTCTCACATCATGCATGTATATTCTTTCTTTCTTGAATATGGGAGATCTCCATCCTTGCATGATAGGGGAATGCTTGACTCGTGAGTTGTGAGGGCATCCCTTATGATGGAGAACACCATCTTCCTGCTGATTTAGCCAATAATCTATTTCATCATGCATTTATGCATATAAAAATCCCAAAGCCTTTATCAAAATGATCTGTCAAAAATCAAATAAAACTTGAAAAGAGTTTGCATTTGTACATTAAATCATATGCTCATACCACTCATGCTCTAATCTCTTAGGGAGTGGATTTAAGACTTTAGTCTTTTTCAAACTAAACAACTACTCTAGCTATCTTACAATTTATAAGATTAGACTAGTGTACATGGTTTTAAAATCATAGGAGGAGTCAGCTGGCAGCCACTCCAAATGGTTATAAGTCCAGAAGTCGAACGATTTATCCTCTCTTGTGGAGGTGAACCCTTATGTTCACCTGTCACTTAGATCTAGGCCATGCTTTAACTTATATTAAAGCTCACTAGATTTAGGATTTGAGGTTGATGTTTCCCCTAGGCTACAAGCATAAATCCTTACCTCTATGGTGTTTATTTTTGGGGGACACCATGCAGATCTGAGAGTGTACTTATTGAAGTGATCGGGTATGACATTAAGAAATGGTGCACTATCCCAAAAAATAAAGATCACCGCCTTACAATTGACCTAATCACCTAATAAGGACTCCTAAGTTATGATGGGTCTTCGAATATATTAGAGATTTTTCTCCTACTTTACATAAATGAATAAAGTAGGGTTTACATTAATCTGGGTTCTAAAGTTCCCTATGGGGCAATCCCCCATAGTTAATTACATCTTAAGGAAGGTGAATTTCTTAGGAATACTCTCAATTAAAGTAGGTAATTATTATCTTCAAAGATTTCAATAATAAGACTATCAATAAATTGGTTATATTTGAGAAATTAATCTGGATAAATCAAAAGGAGAGACTTATTATCAAAGCCAAAAGAGATAAGTAGGGAATGCTCATGATACTAGAAAACTTAGTGAACATTCCAACCTGTTCTATGGTTGGGCTTCATATGTTTAAAATTGAGGAGAATTATATATTTCAGTTGAATTTTTATTAGATTGCTAGGGCTTATAATCCCACAATACAAGATTGTGGAAATGCCTAAGAGGTGAAAAATTATGCTTATAACCCAAAGAAAGCACCAACCTCAGATCCTAAATTTAGAGAGCTTTAGCAAGGGGTTAAACAGGGAGGGAGGGTCATGGGGCATGTGCCCCACCTGGATATCTAAGTCTATCATGTAGATGGAGTAGCCCTGTGGCTAAGTTGAATCGAGAGTTAGGAGATACAGAGCAAAAGATGCGAGATTGCCGTGAACATTTTATTCACAAATTATTTATCTTAATTATTTGAGCTTGCTCGATTTTTCAATCTTAGTTATTTGAGCTTACGTTATTTTCAAATCTTTTCAAATCTTGTGTGTTTAGCGCGTTCCTTTGAATTTTCTTATGATTAGGAAAGGGAGGAGGAGAGACTAAGGAGGGAGTTTGAGAGTGAAGGAAAAGAGCTTTTTCCTAAACAAGAGTATTCTGAAGTCTCTGATTCCAATGTCATTGCTCCTAGAACCATATTTATGCAAAAATATCCAAGGCTCTTGAGTACTATATTTGTCTAAAACTAAATAATGATTTTTCATGGAAGTCCATCATGGTCAGTATATTAACTACAAACATGCTTCACTTTCAATCTTTCATTCCGGGTGAATAGGTTCATCGAGATTCTAAGAGGGCTTCTCACTCAATAACTTAAATCGATATATAGAACATTCTATTCATATGTATATAGCTCAAATGAGAGTGAACAAAATACTCAAAAGTAAAAAATTATAACTATATTTAGAAAACTCTTATTAAAGCAAAAGATGTTTTTTAACCCAAAAAAAACTAATAGAAAAATGTAACCTAAATAACAAAATTTTTTTGTAAAATTTGTATATAAATTTTTTTGTAAAATTTATAAAAGGGCTTCGATTAAGGTATACAAATAATTTTTATTTAAGAGTGTTGACAAAGAATTGATTGTACAATGATTTCAGAATATGAAGGCTCGGAGAGAGAAGTTATAAATGATATGTAATGTGAAAAAATTATATTATTATGAGATTTTATTTCTTTATTTTATTATATAAGATGCTTTATTTTATATAAAAGTGAATTATTTTTTATCTTATTGTGCCCCCACTAAAATAATTTTTTGGATCCGCCCTTGGGGTTAAAGCAAGACTTAAATCTAAGCAAGAAATGGGCATAAGGTTTACCTCCACAAGATATGATAGACCACCCAACTGCTGGACTTATAATCGCCTGGAGTGACAGTCAACTAACTCCTCATACACTTTAAAATTATGTTGATAAGTCATATGATTTTGCAAGATAGTTGGGTTGTTATTATTTAGAAAGAAATTAAAGTCCTTAAACCCACTCCCTAAGAGACTAGAGCATGAGTGGTATGAGTGATGACTTAGTCTAATGCAAATCTTTTCAATTTTTATTTGATTTTGGACTCTTCATTTTGACAAAGGCCATAGGATTTCCATATGTCTAAATGCATGATGAAATTAGATTTATTGGCTAAATCAGCAAGAAGGGGTGTTTTCCACCACAAGTGATACCCTCACAGGTCAAACATTCTCCTATTATGCAAGGATAGAAATCCCCTATTTTCAAGAGGGAAAGAATATCCATGCATGATGTGAAACATATAACATTCAGTTAAGGGGTTGCTAAATCTTTTAATTATATTTATTTAATGCCTAGGCTTTATATGAGGTTATGACTTATTTAGAAAATTAAGTTATGAGTTGTAGTTGGGGTAGAAAATTTATTTTTTCCTAAGAGCCTAGCCGGATCTAGGTCGCACGATAAATCATCATTCATAAAGAAACTAGAAAGAGGCATGCCATTTTTATTGCACAATATAAACATAAAATCAAATAATTTATAAATCAAGCACAACAACAACAACAACAACAACAACAACAAGCCTTAATCCCACTAGGTGGGGTCGGTTACATGAATCCTTCATCTCCATTATGTCCTATTATGTGTCAAATTCTCATTTAATTCAAGTATACTAAGATCATTTTTTATACATCTTAACCAAGTCTTTTTAGGTCTACCTCTACCTTTCTTCACATAAGGCAAATCTAATGCATCTACTCTCCTAATCGGGTCATCGACTCGACGCTTTATGTGGCCAAACCATCTAAGCGACTCTCCCTAATCTTATCTACCAGGAGCTACTCCAACTTTTTCCCGAACATACTCATTTTGCATTCTATCTCTAGGTAAAGCCACTCATCCACGAGCATCCTCATCTGTAACACTTAACTTAGTCTTATGTTTCTCTTTATTGGCCAATGCACATTATCACATTGGTCTTACCACCATCTTATAAAATTTTCCCTTAAGTTTAAGTGGAACTTTTCTATCACATAATAGGCTAGATGCATTCCTCCACTTCAACCATCCAACTTGAATTCTACTAATAATATCTCCATCTATTTTCACCATCATTTTGAACAATAGAGCCTAAATATCTCAAGAATCACTCACTCTTATTAATGACTTGATCACCTAAAGTCACACTACCACTAAAACTTCTACAACTAAAATTACACTCCATATATTCTTTAGATCCGCTTAAACGAAAACCTTTAGACTCTAAAGTTGACCTCCATAATTCAAGTTTCTGTGGACTCCCTCTAGTCTTATCAACAAGAAGAATGTCATCGAAAAAGCATACACCAAGGTACATCTTCTTGTAAATGCCTCCTAAGAACATCCATAACTAAAGTAAAAAAGATAAGGGCTTAATGTTGATCCTTGATGTAATCCAACCAAATAGGAAAATAGTTTGTCAATCCTCCTTGTGTTTGGACACAAGTAATGCCTCTAGTATACATATCCTTAATGACTTGAATATAACCAATATTAACTTCCTTCGTTCTAGAACTCTCCAAAGAACATCTCTTGAGACTTTATCATAAGCTTTCTAAATCAATAAATATCATATGTAGATCCTTTTATTTTCTCTATGCTTCTCCATCAAACCTCTTAACAAATGTATAGCATCCATAGTAGATCTACCTGGCATGAAACCAAACTGATTGTGAGAAACTTCTGTATCACATCGTAACTTATGCTCAATTACTCTCTCCCATAATTTTAATGTATGCCACATTAACTTAATTTATAAATCTAGCACAAAAGAATAAAAGGATGATTAATATACCATTAAAGAGAGAAAATGGGTAGCCGAGCTCTACCCTTATACAACCCAGTATATGAAAAAATAATTTTAATTTATAAATGAATAAATGCTATGTGTGTCTTATTATCTTAATTCTCCATATCTCTTCACTTATTTCAAAGGCATCATAGGGCCTCCCAGGATAAAACCTTCTAGCCTAGTCATTCTAATCCCCCATAACACTAATCCTGATTTTTAATGAAAAATTACATTAAAAATAGGAAAAGTAAATCTTATTATACCTGTAAAATAAGTGTTAGCTAAACACACCATACAACACAAGCAGTTATATGAATAATTTATACTTAACACCCTGTATATGGGTAACCAAGCTCACTTGTCCTAATTTAGATTATGTTTAGGGATTTAGCAACCTACAAAAGAGAGCATTTGTATTTATTTTAAGCACCCCTTAAGCACAATCTCCTGTAAAAAATATGATTAAGCTAATCACGGCCTAACATCCAATCTATGAAGTATATACTCTAACATCAAGTCTAAAATAATACATCATAAATTAAACATACATCACTCTATGCACCGACCTAACATAAAGCTAAAAGTGGTGACTTAAAAATTAAGTCTGTATGTATGTCTTAAGCTTTTTTATGATTTTCTAAGTATAAAAGAATTTAATTATAAATGATGGTTTCACTTTAAGTGACTTAATTAATTCCCAAATTTTACTTAATATTTTCTTTTGTTTCATTTATTTTACACTTAACAACTAAGTGTTATAAAGAGAAAAAAAGAGAGGGTTACTCTCTTTTATCCCTATCCTTAAGTCACATCTAAAACATATTAATTAAATAGTTATCTTTAGTGAATGGCTTATTACATGTTTTAATTAATCCTAGGTTTAGGTTTACTTTAAATACTGTCATTCAATAGGAAAGACATCCCAAGATTAATTGAAGTTAATTACTATCATATAACACATGTTCATTCATTTCTTCCCATCATAAATAACATGCACATGATTAAATCTTAAGTATACCTATACATGTAATATATTTTAACACACTTAAATGATAAATGTAAACATGTATTTTTGGAATTTAAATGTTTCATTTGATTGAAATATTTTTCATTTTAATTTAAAGCTCTATCTAAATTCTTATACAAAAATATATAGGAATGAAATTAAATAGGTATGTGCCATTATTAACCAGGGAAGTGAGGTAATCAAATAACCTCCTTAGGGCTAGCTAAAGCCTCGTGTTCCTGGGATGTCCAAACTATATACCCATTACATTCAAGCATGTGTAAATTTGCATACATGAACATAAGAAAGAGAGCTCCAAGTCATATGATTAATTAATTTAATAGCTTAATCATTCATGAATGCATGGATTTTTGATAAAAGACAATGGGTTCTAATTCCATAATTAAATACACACACACATGTATAAGAGACATAAGCTAGTACATGCCATTGTTGACCAGGGAAGTGAGGTAATCAAATGACCTCCTTGGGGTAACTTAAAGTCTCCTATTCCTGAGATGTTCATACTAAATATTTGGTTTTCTCAAATACATATGGATGTACACATAAATAAAGGGAAGAAAATCATGCAAAAATTATATTTCTATTTGATTAAAACATTTATGCATATGGAGTAGAGTCTTATCCAAATTTTAATATCAAAATACATAAGAATGAAATCAAATGGAGTATGTGCCTTTATTAAACCAGGGAAGTGAGGTAATCAAATGACCTCGTTGGGGCTAACTAAAGCCTCATATTCCTAGGATGTCCAAGCAATATACCCATTAACATTCTTACTTAAATAAATTAATACATGAATGGAAGAAAAGAAACTTCACTTCATACACTTAGGCTATAATCACATACATCTTCTGTGTATTTATAACTAGCATTCATAGCATATATAATCATTCATTTATATGTTTTAAAAATTAGATTTCAATTTAATAGTGATAATAGTCACACATATATTAATTTAAATCAACACATGCAAGCTTGACATAAAGGAAACCATTTAATTTAATTAATTTTGGAAAAAGATGAATGCATGAATCAAGTGACATAAAACATTTAATATGATTGGAAAGAAATAAAAGGACATAAGCACATGATTTTATTCAATCAAACTAATTCCTAAGGACAATCATATTAAATAAGCTTATTTAAAATAAACCAAAATTTCTTAATATCATTTTTAATCTTATATTTTATTTGATTTAGGAAATGTGAGAAAGGTTTGCTAATCCTAATCACATTCCTCATATGTGAGTTAATTTGATTTAATGAAAAGCAATTAGGTTGACTCTATGGATTAATTAAGTTAAGGTATGAATCAAATCAATTAATTAAACCCTTACCAATGTTATTCTAAGATAATTAATTAAATGATTATGAGCTAATGTAATATGCAAATGATTTGAAAAGTAAATAGCAATGCTCTTATGAAATGAAAGGGGCCTAATGCAATTAGCTCACAATCATTAATTAATTAAGCTTAATATACTCATTTAATTACTTCTATAATTTTCCTGTACATGTGAGCCATCCATAATTTCATTCACTCTGTTTAGGTTGGGAAAGAGGTCCCAACCTACTTCTATAAGCCCCCTCATTCAATTAGGCATGACTTGGAATGATTTGAATCCAATTAAGCCACTAATTAGTTAATTAAACCATTAATTAGCATTTTGGTTGAAAAAGATAAGGTAACTTAGGGAAAAGATTAGAAGGGAGGCTCCAATCCAATTCCCTAAATTTTCCCACTGTTCAATAGTGATTATGGGGTTCAATGTGTTGACTAATTACTATTCATATACTTAATTATCACTTAATTAAATTAAAAGAGTAAGTAAGGCTTAAACAATCAATTCTCCTAATTAATCAACCAATAAATTCTAAAAAAAATATGGGAGGCAGTGGTCATCCCCCTAAACATTCTCAGAACATTTGAAATTTATTAGTTAATTAATTAGGGAGAAATGAGGCTAATTAAAATTTTAATTAAACTTTAATTCCAAAATTACTATTCAAAATTTAGTAAGAATAATTTTAATGGATTCCCTCTGAAATACTTTTAAAATGATCTATTACTTATATTTTTAGATTTTTCTATAATTAATTATGATTTATTGAAATTTCAGCCTTAAAAATACATTAAATAACCTTAATTAAGCCTAATCCTATCGACGCCACATGGCGCGCTTTCCACGTGGCACCGCAAGATTGGGTATTTAAGTTATCATATTTACGCGCTGAGTCAGCCGACGGCGGATGCGGTATTGATCTCCGTTGTCTGATCTCGAATCAAACGACATAGATCAAACTCGAGGCATGAAGGGAGAAAAATAGATGGATCTAATGTGATTTGATTAGAGCCGTCTGTTCCAATCACGTGAAATGGATAACCTGTGAGCGACGAATGGTAGCGTCCGTCCGCCATGGATCGTTCGATCCGAGCTTACTCGAGCTCGAATGAACTTCAAAATCAATCCACATTATCAGGGAAGGAATTCAAACACATCCAATGGTCAAGATTAACTCACATGCAAATTTCTTTCACAAAGGACCAACACCACTTAAGCTAGAGATCAGTTTTCATGGAAATACCTCACCGGAGCTAAGATCGACGGCTCACACACTTGAGGAAGCTTCGTCTAGTTGAGATGAAGTCCTATTGAGCGGCAATTGAGTTTATTCCAAGTGGATAGCTTAGAAGACCAAGGATCGAGCTTTGGAGCTTCACTCTTGATCAAAACCCCTCCTCTAGTGGCTTTGGAGCTTGGGAAATGGGTTGGGTAGCTTCGACGATGTGTGTGAAGGTGTGTGTAAGAGGAATTTAATTTTGGTTGAGGAACGAGCAAGCTTAGATCAGGATTAGCCTCCTTTATTTTAATTTTGCAAAGGAAGGAGAAATGTCGAAGATAGGAAGCTCAGGATAGCTCTTGGGATTGCAAGGGGCTCAAAATCGTGCAAGGAAGCTCTCACGAATCGAAGTGATTCATTTCCCATGCCAATTGAGGGGTATACCCTTCGGTTTGCTGGGGTGGACAGATGGGATGGCTTCCCATTTTTTGGTTGGCCAGCCACCGTCAGAGCACTAGAGTGGTCTCCATTGAGTCCATGTGGCTCGATTTGGTTGTAGGAAGGAGTGGGAGGTGGCTCAATGTTGGATATGGGCTAATATCCATTCATTGATCCCTTAGGTATTCGATTTGTAAGGGAGGTGAGTTGGCTCATCTCCCTTTAGTCCATGGTAAGTCCTACTCCCTCTAGGGTGGGCTAGGAAGTTTAGGAATGCTCCATTTGGAAGTTTGATGGATGCCACAGTGAAAGGAAGAGTGGACTTTGCCATTTTTGGCAAAATCTCACATGGGGGAGAGGATCCATGGAGAGATTTGCATTGGACATGGCTCCAAATGGGTTTGGGCTGATTTTGAGCTTATCTAGGATGTGTTTGGGTTGGGTTAGGTCAGCCTCCAATGGGTCATGGGTTAGTTTCATGAGTTTTGACTTCATTTGGTTAAATGGGTTCATATTGGGTCATGTTGGATTAGGTTGATCAATTGGTCAAATTGGGTCAAACCAAGACTTGAGTTAGGTTCAAATGATAATTTGAAGAGTTTTGGTTCATGTGGTTTTAATCAATTTAGAGTATGGTGGGTTTTGGCTAGTTTATGTTTCATTTGTGCTAAAGCTTGACTTGGTCAAAGGACCAAGTTGACTTGGTTTGACCCAATTCAAGATGGTTGATCATCCTAAGGTGATTGTTGATCATGATATGAGGCTTGGATGGGCTTGGTTCGATCCAATTTGGGTTGGATTAAAACTTGGCTCAAAAAGCTTCTTTAGCCCACTTTGGGTCAAGTGGACCTAAATGGGTCCATTGATTTTGTTTTGGCTTGATTCAAGTTTAGTTGAACTTATATATGAGCTTTAGATTGAAATATAAATCTAACTGTAATCAATTTGAAGTTCAATAGATTTTGGCTCATTTATAATTTTCAAGTTGAAAGGGCTAACTTGGGCTTAATTTGAGTTTGGTTTGATAATTATAGGTTTCATTTATATTTGGATAGATGATTGATTCAAGAGAAAATTCATTGGTTTTAGCTTTTGGTGGATTTTGGTTAAGTCCAAGAAATTAGCTCAAAGTATAAATCGATTTTGATTTGATTTTGGATTTAGTTTTGGATATTTGAATTTATATTTCATTTATATTTATGAATATAAATGAAGATATAAATGATTAATGAGAAAATTACTTGAGTTTGGAGTGATTTGGAAGAAAATTTGACCAAGCTCATGGATGTAAGTCAAAAGGGCTAAGAAGGAAATCAATTTAGTTTGATTTATTTTTGGTCATTAGAAGGTGAGTCTCATTTATATTTATGCATATAAATGAGAGAATAATTGATTTATAAATAAATCAATTGATTTTGGTTTGATTTGGGTAAAGAATTAGTTAAGCTTATGGAGGTAAGTTCATATGGCTTAAGAAGGGTCTTGGCTTGGTTTGATTTGGTTTTGGTCATTTAAGTACGAAACTCATTTATATTTGTGAATATAAATGAAGGAATAATTGATTTATAAAGAAATCAATCAAGTTTGGGATAATTTAGGTGGAGATTTGGCTAAGTTTATGAGAATTGGTTATAAGACTTAGGAAGGAATTTTTGAACTTGGATTTGATTTTTGAATTGAATCATTTGAAGTTGGAATTTTTGATAGTTCGTTGAAGGATTGAATTGATATTTGAGAAAATCAATTGAATTGAGATTAATTTAAATTTGGTTAAGGCTAAGTCCATAATATGAATCCAAGAGGCTTTGAAAGGGTTTTGAATTCAATCATAAGGTTTGATTGATTATGAGTTTTGGAAATTTGGTTTGGATTTGGCATGAATTTAAGGTTTGGTTTAAGAAGGAAAGTATGGATTGGGTTTAGGCTATAGGGTAGGCAAATCTTCGTAAGTCCCTATGGCATAACCTATTCCCATGACCAACTCTTCTAAGTCTATTAGTGTTCACCTAATCATAAGTGTCTTAAAGACTGGAGCTCTTAGTGTCATAAAGAATCAGATACATGATGATCGAGAACTCACTCTAAAAGTGATTCAATAACATCTTGCATTTTCACAACATTGTGTTAGCGGATTATAAGCCCTAATCATTTAATAAAATTCAACTCAAATAAATAAATCTCCTCACTTTTAAATATATAAAATCAAATCATAGTATATATAAGAATGCTCACCAGTCAAGATAAAAAGCATTTCCTCCCTTTTGATTCCAAAAATAAGTCTTCTCCTCAACTTTTCATTTGATTTTCCAAACATAATCATGATAGTTTAAATCTTGAAGATGATAATTGTCTACTTTAATCGAGAGTATTTTTTAGAGAATTTCATTCTTAGAATGTAATTAACTATGTAGGCTTGTCTCCATATGGAACTTAAAAATCCGGTTTAATATAAACCTTGATTTATTTATCCATGTAAATCAGGAAAAATATCTCTGTATAAAAGATCCATTATCTTAAGAGTTTTATCAATGACAGCCCATTAAAGTATATTATTTTTTTAAGATAATATATCATATTTTAATATTATATTCGATCACTTTAATAAATATTTCCTTCGAACCGGATGTCGTACCTTGAGAAGTGAAACGTTTTTTTTTATATTATTAAGAGCAAGTTTTTATTTATTCTCCGTTAATTTCCTAAAAAATTACTAGGTAAAATGGAGGTAACTTCACCGGGCGTTTATAATTGTCGGAATGACGAACGGAGGGAGATTCGGCCTTACGGAGAATTCTCGTCGCTTATAAACGCTGCGCCACTGGTTTGAACCCTTTCTTCTCAACAGGCGACCTGGTTCGGACTCGCCAACCGGAAGCCGGATATCAAAGCGGCGGAGGAGCTTAGAGATCGGCGCATCCATGGAGGACATAGCCGGAGGCGCTTCCGCCTGCCGCGGCTCCTGATCTCGACGGTATAGATGGTGTCCGCATGACGTGGAATTCCTGGCCGCGATCCAAGGTCGAGGCGAGCAAATGCGTCATCCCCTTCGCTGCCTCCATCTGCCCGATCCGCTCCTCCCCCGATCTCGTCGTGCTCCCGTATTCCCCGCTTCGTTGCAAGCCTCCTTGCTCCGCCGTCCTCAACCCCTTTTGCCGTGTCGATTTCCCCTCTAGGATCTGGATCTGTCCCTTCTGCTTCTCTCGAAATCATTTCCCTCAGCACTACTGGGCAATTTCGGAAACCAATGTTCCCGGCGAACTGTACCCACAGTGCTCCACCGTGGAATACGGCCCTACTCCACTTGTTGCCGGCGGAGACCCGTCGGCCACGCCATCAGCGCCGCCCCCAATATTTTTCTTCGTCCTTGACACCTGCATCATTGAGGAGGAGCTAGGTTTCGTTAAGTCTTCCATGCGCCGTGCGATCGGACTACTTCCGGAGAATGCTCTCGTTGGGCTCATTACATACGGCACGCAGGTGCATCTCCACGAGCTTGGATTCTCGGACCTCTCCAAGTTGTACGTCTTTCGGGGAACAAAGGAGATCACAAAGGAGCAAATCCTCGACCAGCTCGGGCTGTCCGTTGCGGGGAGGGCAGTGGCGCAAGGTTTTCCGAAAGGTGGCATGCCGCAGGCGAATGGATTCCATCCTACTGCATCTGTTAATAGGTTTTTGCTGCCAGCATCGGATTGTGAATATACGCTTAATGCTGTAAGTTTTGACTTGTTTCCTGATATTTTTGTGCGTGATTGGTGTGAAATTATGTTTTAAATATTTTTGGAAAATCGCATTTTTTTTTTTGTTTTGGTAGTTGTTAGATGAACTGCCGTCAGATCAGTGGCCTGTGGAGGTTGGGAACAGAGCTCGGAGGTGCACTGGTGTTGCTCTGAGTGTTGCGGCTGGATTGCTGGGTGCTTGCCCTGCTACTGGGGCAATAATTATAGCATTGGTAGGAGGGCCATGCACGGAGGGCCCTGGAATGGTATGAACATCAATTTCATAATTTATATATTATTTTTGCCTGTGATAATTAATCAATCATTAGCCAGTGAGGAAGCATCTCTTCTTCCGTGTTATATTGAAAACTCTGACAGGAAGGCCATGAATATTTTAACTCTTCGTAGCCTGAAATGAGTGTAGTTGAAATGGCTTGGACCATTGGTTCATGGCATTGTAGGATTTTAGGATATACACAATTTGGTCCACTGGAATGGAGAATCCATTTTATGTGTATGCTTTTTTGGGGAGTATAGCTTTATTCCATTAAATATTGGCGATTCAACTTCTATTTGCAATATCTTTTACCTTCCTTGAACTGTCTTTTTAGTTGGTGATGTTTACAGTTTGTAGATATGTAGGGAAGGATTGATCATCCTAGAGAAGATGATATTAACGAGTTGAAGTTTGTGTTGATAATGGATATGACCACGGTAACCTGACATTTCAGAAGTATCAACTGAACTTCATAAGTGGATGGAAACAACCTACATGGAAGTTTAGTTTTAAGGCAGGTTGCATCAAATCTTATAAAGGCGCATCTTTAATAAGCTACGTTTAAAAAAAAAAAAAAGAAGAAAAGTTCATAGGAATTGCATTTGAATCAATTTTAAACACTGTGGGCATGCCTTTTAGAGAGTTTTTTTTTTACTGTTTTATGAACATCACTGAAGAAAGTATTGGCTTAAAACTTCTTCATACTATCTTGAACTTAATGGTGGTCAATGGTTTCTATGCAATTGTGGCTTTTACTAAATTACCTGATAATCTTTTTGGTTCTTCTTGATACTTCACCATCTTAAGGCTTTGTATCTATTTTACTTTAGCCTTATTTAGTCAGATGAACTTGTTCTATACTTTTGGGACTTTTTCTTATCACTATTCTGAGAAATGATAACCAGCTGTTTTCATGGTATTTGATTGGTAGGGACACATATTACTAATTTATGATACAATTAGAGAAGCATGTATAAGTGGATTTTGAGATCAGAATTTGGTGCATTTTGTACATAATTGTTGATATGGAGTTCATCGATGTGTTACAAATAAATATGTAATGATATGTAGTATGATTTTTTGTATTTAATAACTTATTATTTCATTTTGCAATAATCATTATGTGTTGGGAAAATATTCTTACAAAATAAATCATTTTTGCATGATGTAAGTAATTGTATTCTTGTTGCAGCGTGAGACACCTATTAATATTAAGTCTTATATGTGTTAATATGATCCTATTAAGTTAGTTATTTTCTAACATTTGTCAAGGGTAAAATAATCAATTTTTATTTTGGGTATGTTTGTCATTATTTTAACCTTAGTGAGGCTGAATATGCTTGTAAATTATAGCTACCATTATATAAAGTAGGCCTTAGGTTGTAGTTGTTGATGGGAAATCATGGAATTTATACGACTTTTTTGGATCCCATTAGAGGATAATTTCTCTTTTTTCATTTAACCATAAGGTTCTTTCCATCTCCATATTCCATTTTCCATTTTTACCACTGCTTCCCTCTTGTGCAATTCTTTCATTTGGTCTATCACTTTACATCCCTAGTTATTCCTCTATGCCCATTTTTTTTACTATTCTTAGGCAATTATTTAAAAGTTGAAGTTTTTAAATCCAAGCTTTGTTTAAAAATTAATGTGCATTTTGATTTTGATGTTTTAATAATTCATGGCATCCCCTTCTTGTCTTCTAGTCGGTCTGGTTAATCATCCACTCACTCCACACATAAACATTAAAAACTTTCCCACATCTTTCCTCTTCTCACCAATCTAGAAAGTGTGATTTGCACATTTAAGGTATTTTATTCTATTTTTAGTTTTTCTTATTTTTGATATTTTTTAATTAATTAAGTTAATTTACAAATTATAGAGGAATTAAGTTAATGTGCAAATCTAAATATAGTTGAAAATATCTAGTGATGCACAAGCGTGTGCAAATTATAGAAGAATTAAGTTAATATTCCATATACTAAAATTATGGGGGAGAGTAATTTAATATATATTACAATGAGATTCAAAAGTTCTCAAAACCAGTTTGATTTCATGACGGGTAGGTCTACTATGAATGCTATACATTTGTTGAGAGGTTTGATGGAGAAGTATATAGAGAGTTAGGAGGATCTACATATGATATTTGTTGATTTAGAGAAAGCATATGATAAAGTTCTAAGAGAAGTGTTTTGGAGAATTCTAGGAAAAAAAAAGGAGTTAATACTGCTTATAATCAAGTTATTAGGGATATGTATACTGGAGTTGTTACTTGTATTCAAACACAAGGAGGATTAATCAAATATTTTCTTATTTTAGATCAAAGATCGCCCATTGCCCATTGCTGTGAGGATGTACCTTGGTATATACTTTTTGCCGATGATATTCTTCTTGTGGATAAGATTAGAGAGGGTGTTCAAGAAAAACTTGAATTATGGAAATTAACCTTAGAGTCTAAAGGCTTTTGTTCAAGTAGATCTAATACCAAATATATGGAGTGTAATTTTAGTTGTTAAAGATCTAATGGTGTGGTTGTGACATTAGGTGATTAAGCTATTAAAAAAGTGAACATTTTAGATATCTCGGGTCTATTGTTCAAAATGATGATATATTTATTAGTAGAATTCAAGTTGGATGGTTGAAGTGGAGGAATGTATTTTGTTGTGTGATATCGCTTAGATTTAAGGAAAAATTTATAAGATGATGGTAAGACCAATGATTTATGAAAAATGTTGGCCAAAAAAGAAAGTAGCATAAAATTAAGTGTTCTTTGAGATGAGGATGCTCAAGTGGATGATTTTTTATACTTAAAGTCAAAATGAAATAATATATATACATGAAATTGAAGTAGCCACAGTGATAAGATTAGAGAGAGTTGCCTTTGATGGTCACATAAAATTTTGGTTGTCTGATGACCTAGTTAGGAGAGTAGATGTTACCTATGTTATGAAATGTAGATGTATAAAAAAACCTTTATTTTATTAGAATGAGAATTTGACATTAAATAGGATGCAATGGAGAAGAATGATTCATGTAGTTGACCCCATGTTGTGGGATAAAAGCTTGTTGTTGTATTTTTTTTAATATTTTTTCATCATTGTATCAATCAAAGCTTTCTTCCTCTTCCTCTCTTAGGTTGGATTTCTGATTTATCACTATTCTTTCTGATGAACTTTCCATTTGATGAATTTGGTTAGCTCAATATTATAGTTTAGGACATCTAGTTCTTCCATTAAAAGCATTTCAATTCTGTGTACTTCACAATCTAGGGATTTGGTATATGGTGCAAGGTGAGTTGCCTAGTTTTTAATATTGAGTCTTATTTGGGCATAGTTCTTCTTAATTTTTTTGGTCACTTGTCAAGTGTAAATAATCATTTTGTCATTCGGACATGCTTGTCCCTGTTTTTATTTTAGTAGTGTTAGAATGTCTCAAAAAAGACTATTATCATACGAATTGGACTTAGGTTATAAATGAAGATTGTTGACGGTATAAAGATGTTACGTTTCTTTGGGATCGCCTCAAGGGATATTTCATCCATCTTTCTATTATTATTTTTTGTCACTCTTATTTTACTCCTTTCCTCCCGTGATGTATTCATTCCTTTATTGTTCAAAGATCTCTTTAATCTCTTTTCACTTATGTTCTTCAAAACATTTCAGTCTTTCCTCATCATCATCAATCTAGTAGATTTTTTAGTATTTCGATTCATAAGTTTGTATTATATTGGATATGAACATGAAAATCTTTGGGTACTTCAATGCCAGTGCATTTACCTGCTTCTAACCCTGCATATTGATTGCTTATTGGTCTTTGTTGGTTGCAAATATGCTCATGTAAGTTTCAGGAATTTAAATCATTGTGTAATGCCAAGTCTTTCCCGCCACAAGAAGCATTTAACTATATGCTCAGCACACAGTATCACTTGAATCATGATTCAATGTATCCATTTTACAAGTTATCTTATTCGATTGAATTTGCAGTAAATAATTATGATAAATATGAATGACAAGCATCAACACACCTTTGAAAGTATGCCTAAAGTTTTGGTTCCTAAAATGTGTTACTTTATTTGTGTGTTTTTTTTTTTTTTAAATTTCCTAGAGTATACAACCCATTTGGAATTTTCTTTACTAATAATGAAAAATTAAGTTAATATTTTCTTCTTTCTTTAGGTTAGTTTTCTATTTTTTTCATAAAGAGATCAAACAGTTTCTATTTGACTTATATGATTATTCATGATATTGCAGATTGTTTCTAAAGATCTAGCTGAGCCTGCACGATCACACAAAGATCTTGATAAAGATGCTGCACCACATTACCAGTGTTAAATTTTATGACAATCTCGCCAAGCAGCTTGTTAATCAGGGTCATGTTTTAGATCTCTTTGCTTCTGCTCTTGATCAGGTACATACAATTTTCTTTCTTACTTTATTTTGAAATATGTTATTTAATTTACTTTGGAAATTTTTTGGGTATGGAATTGACTTGCACTATCCCCAATTTACTAGAGAATGGGGTGGAGTGACAACACTCTGCTAATACTACTGCTCTTTTTCCTTGCTCCATAGTGAATATGTGTAATGCAGACAAAAATGAAATATATGAAAAGGTTTGTTCTTCCCTTTGTGGTTACACAAGAAATTTTTGAATGGCGTTTATTAAGTATCTTGTTATTGAATAGGAGGCCCAAGAGGAACAACCCCCCAATGTTAACTAAATATTAAGTTTTAAAATGTTTATTCTTAAATTATCATATATGTGAGTTAATTCAACTTCAAAGCTTGAACTAAAAATAAATTTTAAGCTTTATTAACACAATATTTTTTAAATCTGAAAAATCCATTTTTTATTCAACTAAAAAAAACATAATCAAATAAATTCTAGATATTTATTTAAAAAATCTGATCCCTTTATTTACATAAGAATTAGAGCACCTTGATATTTTTTTTTATAAATACATTAAAATTTTGATGTACGTCCATTATAAATTTTAAAATGATTTTGCAATAATACATAATTAATAATATGTGAATTATATTTTAGAGGATTTCCATACATAATATAAATTATTTTTATGTATTTATACATCTAATACTAAAATTTTGATATTTACTTGTCTAACATTTAGTGTCTCTTATATTAAGAAAGCATATTGGATGGTCTCTATAATGAGATATCATTCAACCCTTTTAGAATATGAAGACTAAGCATTACAAAGTGTAAATTTTTTAAATATTTTCGCATTAACAAATTCTAATATTTTTTTTAAAATAGCTAATGTAGATCTCAAAACCAGATGAAAAATGTTGAGATTTTTTTTCGAAAAAGTTAATTTGTGCCCAACTAGAAATTTTTTTGGCTCCACCATTGGGTGTGGCCATAAAAACCTTTATGGCGTAGGGAAAATTCCTCCTTGCACAAAATTAAGCCTTAATATCTAGACTAAGACATTAATACTTGTCCAAAGCTTACTTTTTTTAACCCTCAACTTACGCTTATTTTCAGGTTGGGGTTGCGGAGATGAAAGTTGCTGTTGAAAGGACAGGTGGCCTTGTTGTTCTTGCTGAAAGCTTCAGGCACCCGGTTTTTAGAGACTCTTTCAAAAGAATTTTTGAAAGTGATGAACAGTCTCTTGGCCTCTCTTTCAAGTGAGTTTTGTCACATCTTGTTAGTCTTATCTAGAACAATTGCCCACTGCTCTAAACAAGTACCTGATGTTCTGGACATGATTGATGCAGTAGACTATATTAAACTAAACACAGAAAACTATCAAAATTCAGTTGTATGCATTTTGTTATATATTAATCCTTTCAGAATGAAGTGTCTGCAGATTAGCTATTACTTCCTGCAGAGTCTTATCATTTCACTATTCACTAATTTATTTCAATCCATGAAAGCTCCTTTCTTGAGGTTATCATGGAGAGTTTTTAACCATTTGTTCTAGAAAAAAAAAAAACAAAAAAAAAATGCATAGAAATTGAGGAATTTTTGGCTGGCTATAATAGTGAAAAAAAATGAAATTTGCTACAAAAGGTCATTAGCGTAGTTGTTCCCTTTTTATAAACACCTAATGTAAATGCTAGTGCTAGATCTTGTTGTCCGTTGAAGTTACATATGTAACCTCACGTACCTTGCACTAAGCCTTCAAAGTTTGGATGTCATATACACTGTGGTGGTTTAGCATAGTATGTTTACCTAAATGTGTTTCTATGCTTGAAATTTTTAGTTTAGTTTAATGTAGTATCATGATATTTTATAACCTATTTGTGGCATTTACTACTGCATCTAGGTTAAGCGAACAGTAAAAATCTTTTAGCTTGCAATGCTACATGTGTAACTTGTATGTTCATTCTTTTGTGCATCTGTGAATTGTTTAGTTGCCTGCCTTGATTTTCTTTTAGAGCTTAGATGGGAAGTCCTGTTCAGCTAGGTTGACCTTGCAAGTTTCTTTGACTATCTTGTTTGATACTAGTTTGGTGCCTTCTCCTGTTTGCTCTCTATCAGTTTGAATCCTTTTTGAAACTCTCTTGTAAGCTTCCCAGTCACTTAACCATGTATTCATCTACCTTTGCTCAAAAGCAAAACACTGCAACATTATCAAGAGTCAAACCTGGCTTATGTCAGATGTTACTTTTATTATGTAGTGGATGGAGGTGAATGAAGAAAATGCATTGAAATGTCTCAGGCTTCTTAACTGGTCCATCTGTTAGTTGCAAGCTAAAAGTTCTATATATAGGTTAAGTCTTTTTTTTTGCTGGGACTCTTAACATTATCCAATATGTGCAAATCTGATGTGGCTTTGTTCCTTGAAGGATGGTGGAAATCTGCCGAGAATCTTGTTTATGACTAGTCTGGCATTCTAGAGTTTTCAACTATTTTTCTAGAGTTTGTTTTTTGTCCATGAGGTGACTGGCCTTTCTTCCTGAATAATGTCGGTGCACTCTCAGTTCCCTTCAAAATTAGAATTTTATTTAAAAGGTGGCTGCAAAGGAAAAGGGAAGCATGCTAATAAGACTAGCCTGACTTTTTGTTATCTGCTTAGAGCTTCACTTCAAAACCCGTGATGTTCATCATCAATTCTGTGGAGTCTTAGCTCTTTCTTGCCATATAAGTACTATCATCCAAAACACGCAGTTGAAGGGTTGTTTACTGCATCTTTTCTCCACACTGAAGGCTAGACTGCATGGTGCAAATTTTAGTGTGAGGATCTTTAGGGTTTACTGCTGAAACTGCATTTAAAAGAATCATTTAATACATGTAAATTGATCTTTATAATTAGTATTCATGCGCCGTTAATTTCTTTTCGTTTTGTTTTGCTTTTCCATATCAGTGGCACACTTGAGATCAACTGCTCAAAAGATATTAAAGTTCAGGGGATAATCGGACCTTGTACATCTTTGGAGAAGGTGGTATATTTTTTTTCATCATTTGCATTACAAAATGCTGAAATTTATTTACAGTCTCCTTTAGAGTTTAAATATGAAAATTCCCATATCACTACCATACTTACTGCTTTATCTTTGCAGAAAGGAACACTTAGTTCCGAGGCAGTAATAGGTCAAGGAAATACAACGGCATGGAAAATATGTGGTCTTGATAGGAGCACTTGTTTGACTGTCTTCTGACATATCACCAAGTGAACGATCAAACCAATCAGGAATACCAAATCCACAATTGTATATTCAATTCTTGACAAAGTATGAAATACATTTATTTTCATTGTTTTATTGCATCATTTAATCTCTTACCTGTCACTTGGCACTGTTATTTAGAAATTTATTTTTCTTTTTATCCGCAGTTATCAAAACGCTGATGGTCAAATGAGGTTACGGGTTACAACCATTACTAGAAAATGGGTAGAAGGGTCTGCAAACACAGCGGTTAGTTCTCAAACTCTTGAGCTCCTTTTGATAACGTATTGGACCTTTTTCTTTTGATTTTTTGTTTTGGCTTTTTATATATCTTTTCTAAAATTTGTAGTTTGAAGTGAAATTTTGTAATGACGGGTTTTATTTATATGATAAGATAACCGGTTGATAATGCATATATTTCACTTGTTCAAAATATTTTTGTTTTTTCAATTTCAACTCTGATTTCATGTTTATTATTATCTGCATAGATAAATGTTGTGATGAATTATTAAGTATCGCTGCTTCTTTAACTGGACTGATACTGATAAATCATTGTCACTGCTTCTTTAAATTGACAATGATGCATCAATGGACATGCTAAGATTGCCATTTCCTTGTGGAAACATGTTTTGTACTTTTGGATCTTATAATAATGTGTAGCATTTTTCCTTACTAATAAGAACTTTTACAGTTCTAACAAAACGTATAATTCATTTTCATATTGTGAACATAAAATTTTTTATTAAGGCCAATGGTAGCAAATTTTCATCTAACCCCTCTCGTGGTAATAAATTCTCAATAAATATAGATGAATTCCAATTATTGTTTGTTCGTTTTTTTTTTTCATTGAAAAATAAATAAGGGAAAAAAAAATTGAATGAACTTTCCTTTTTTCTCGGTAATGGGATCTTGTTCTACTTTTTCAGACTTTCAATCTCATACCTGCTTAATTTCGTGTAATTGGAAGCCTTCTATAATTGCTCTGAAAAAAATTGTGTTCTGCATAATCGAAAACTTTAAATGGTTGCTTTCTTTATGCTTTGAGATCATTACACTTTTTTATGTTTTCACTATTATTTTTTAATGTTTGGATCGCCAAAGGTTCTTTCAGCTTTTGAAAAATATTTCATCTATTATTTTTTTTTTGTTTATAAAACTGTGTTTGGTTTGATTTTTTCAGAAGGGATGTTTCTTTCAAAATTTTGATTCATTGTTAGAAAACCATATATATATGTATCTGAGGTTATATGAAGTAAAAATGCTATGGTAGATTGATTTAATAAGCATGTCTAAAAATGATTTTAAATAGCGGAATTCGTGGTTTTATTTAAGATTTATGAAAATTTAATGTGGTATGCACCTCTTATTGCGAATAGTTTTGTCGCACATTCATCCATTCATTTGGCTAACATTGTATCAATGACCCTGCAGGAACTTGTTGATGGGTTCGATCAGGAAACTGCTGCTGTTGTTATGGCTAGATTTATTTCATTGAAGATGGAGATGGGGGTTAGTTACTGCGTACAATAATACCTGCGTTTCCTAGTGTTTTGTACTTTTATGGCTTAACATGGTGGAAAATTCTTGCTTTTAACTATAGTTCTGACTAAGGTTGAATGGTGTAGGAATTAGGGGTGCAACTGAGTCAAGTGAGCTGATAGGGTTATAAGTCAAGCTTGATGAGAGTATGTTCGAAGTTTGAGTTAGCTTTAATTTGATTCATCAGCTCATGAGCTTCATTTAAAAATATTAATGTAAAATATACTCAAAATATATTAGGATTCAAGATTTTAAGTATAAATTTGTTAAAAATATTTAGAAGTTTCCAATTAAATATATTAAACTTCAAGATTTTAAACATATTTAAAATTATATTTCACTTAAGTGCTTTTTTATGATATCTTCTATAAATTTCATTCTTTTATCATAGTATTGCGATATATGCTTGAATGAATTATTAGTTTCTCTTATAATAAATGAGCTTGGTGTCAGCCAATTCAAATATGTAAAATTGAGCTTTAATTTGATTAATTAATCAAGTTTAAGCTAGAGGTCAGTCGAGCTCAGCTAGACTCATTTACATTTGTAAACCGGATTATAAAGCTGACTAAGTTGTCGGGATAAGCTTAATTGTGATAAATAAGATATATTGATATGCAGAAAACAGGTTTCATTTCCTGTGCAAATATGTATACTAAGAGTATTTTTAATGTATTTCACAAGTATTGCACGCTGTACAGAAAAAATAATAATAAAGATAGATATTTTTTTTAGTTGAAAGACGCTCTGTGTGTTTTTCAAATAAATCCCTTCTAATTGTTTTGTAACACCACATTGTCTTATGGGACAAAAAAATTTTTTTTTTTCAGGATGAATTTGATGCAATACAATATTTGGATAGATCTCTTATCCGCTTTTGCTCACGATTTGGCGATTACCGGAAAGATGATCCATCTTCATTTTCCATTAATCCTAATTTTTCAATATTTCCACAGTTTATATTTAATCTGCGGAGATCGCAGTTTGTACAGGTGATCGATCTTAAATTAACTGAAACTTATAAGCACATTTTACAAACTTTTTAATATTCTTGCAATATGTGTTTCAGGTGTTCAACAATAGCCCTGACGAGACTGCCTATTTCCGCATGTTGCTGAACCGAGAAAGCATCACAAACTCTGTTGTTATGATTCAGCCTTCACTGATTTCATACTCTTTTAATGCACCTCCTTCTCCTGCATTGCTGGATGTGGCATCTATAGCAGCAGACCGCATTCTCTTGCTAGATGCATATTTCAGTGTAGTTATTTTTCATGGTATGACAATTGCCCAGTGGCGCAATATGGGCTACCAAAATCAGCCAGAGCATCAGGTAGTTGGTTCCAGCCTATTCATTAATTTATTATATGATAATATTAATTCTATGTTTTCTTCTTTTAGGTGTTTTTATTTTGTGGCATTTACATATATATATATATATATATATATATATACAACACAATTATTATGTATTTACATATGTCACACTTAAAATTTATTATTTACATAATTAACAGCTAAATTTTTAATATTACTATCATTCATTTTTTTTAAGTGAATTACATCGTTTATATACATAGAAATAGAAATAGAAATAGTAAAGAAAAAAAAAAATACATAGAAATAGTGCTATATATGTGTGTGTGAATATCAAACTTTAGGTGTTAGATATATAATGCATAAGAATTGTGTGGTATTTATGTAAATCTTCCTTTTATTTTTTATGAAACAGTTATTCATTTAGATGGTGCTACTTCGGAGTTCTCTAATTAAGTTTTCCTCCCAGCATGCCAAACCTCTTACAGTAGTAACGCTGCATCAGTTAGTTTTAGAATTTGGCATTCTGAACACATCTTCAAATGACATTTAAGTTCTAGAAAATATTTTTCTAAGCTCCATTTTCATTTGCTCTCAGTATCAACTTTATATTGAGAAGTTGAAAAATCATCCAATAAGTTTGGAGCATATCTTTATGAATCTAATGAAAGTGTATCAGTAAGACTTTTTCTCATTATCGAACTAATACTCTTTGCTGAGATGGTGGCTGATGATCAAACTTGATGATGAACATTATCATCATCATTATTATCATCATCATCTTTGTTCCAACTATTTTATTTATGAAATGATGAGCACTATTTATGCTTTTTTTTTTTCATTTGCATGTTTGCTTTTGTAAGCTAACTCTAGCTGTAATTAGTGTGATGATGACAATTAAATTATGATACCTTTTTTTATTTCTGTTACATTTAATCTGTTCTAAATCAATGGACTCCAAGTAGATTGGAAAAGTTGTGGTGGTGATGATTGCTGACATCATTAACTTATTTGATCAATTTACCTGGTAGTGCTGCGCATGCAGCTCATTTATGTAACTGTTGATGGCGGCTATTTGAGCAGTATGTATGAGCTGAAAGATGTTGACCTTTTGGAATATAACTATAAAGGTGAGTGATGAGCAGTGCACGTATGAACTGAAAGATGTTGGCCATTTAAAGATTATTTTTGTCGAAATCCTGCACAGCCTGTGGTGATCATAGAGCGCATGATTCTTTAATTTTGATTGTTGGTTGTTGCATTAATCTTTGGAACTAAAACAAAATTTGCTTTCATTCTGTCTGATTTTGCTTTGTGATTGGCGAACTGATTAAAATATTATGATAGTGAGCTGAACTTCTACTATAGTCTTGTCTATTTCCGAGTTTCTATTGAAGGGGACTACTGAGGAAATTAAGGTCATTGTGGTTTATTTGCTCACATTTTACCCACTATGTTGACATCTATTTCTACCAGTTGTCTCCCCTCAAGGTTAAATTGGGTATCCCTGCCTACATTTATCCATTTTTTTTATATCATAGTTTGAAATTTGATTGAAACCAATCTATTTCATCCAAATTAGAGTTATTTTGGTTGGATCTGATTTACACTTGAACAATTTTCTATTAGTTTTCAAGCAAATTTGGTTATTTTGTTTTCTTCATTTCATTTCGTTATGCCTAGAGCTGCCAATTGCTTGCTCTATAAAAATATTCACGCAAATATTCTGGGTTTCAAGCCATATATGTCCATGCTGTAAAATGGTGCACGGCATGGCATTGTGTGGACTACCGAAATGGCGTGCTCCCTCTCGGTGCGCGCTAAGTTGATTATTAAAGTTTTTTATGAAAAATAATATATATATATAATCTTTCATTTTTATCTGTATTTTTATTTATAATTTTTAAATATTTGAGTCACATTCAAAATGGCATGCTATACATTATATGTGTCATGGCTTCATGAGGAATTTTGTGCATTTTAAATGATCGAGTTGTCTGCTATCACTTTAATGTTGACGAAGAGAAAAGTGGGTTAAAATTTTATGACGAAGTAGTAGGTGCATTTTGACGTAGGATTATCATGATCAAATGAATATCAACCATTAGATTTTTCTCCGATTTGATCTTTGCTTCATGTCCTTTTAGTTTTGCGCATATTTTAATTCCATAATGTGGACATACTATTTCTTGCCTTGTTGGGTAAAGTAGTTCTAGTAAAATATTTATCCACCCTAAATTTCAATATTTCATATTCATTCAATGATTTTCATATAACCGTAAGGCAGCTTATATAGTGTCCTCATTAAAATACTTCGAAACAATTAGACATTAAATATTGCAAATCTATTACATAATTAGAAAAATATGCCAAACTAATCGGATGACTGAGATTCATTACATTCTGATGATGATTCTGCATTACATTTTCATCCCAAATGTGAGAAAGATTTATGACAAAGGAATGTGAAACCTTTTTTAAGTCAAATTTGCTTGTTGGAATAAATAAATTAAAATAGTAGGGTTTTCATGGGGCTAGTTGCAAATCATAATTAATATGAGGAATCTTGATTGAAATTTGTCTTTAGATTACGAATGAAAATGCATAAAATCAAACCTTACTTAGTTTCCCACAAAAAAAAAGGGTAGAAAATAGGTGTTTTATTTGACCATATATAGTACTATTACTTGCAGTGTAAAATCACTATATTTTGTTATTTTATTTATTTGATATTTACGGATTTTACATAAATAGCACATAATTCACATATATTTACATAACTAACACCTTCACTTTCATATTTATATAAACAACACTCAAATTTTTAATAGTACATGAAAAGTAGCATCATTATTAACTTTTAGAGTGAGATGTATTTTTTCATGATTATTTTTAAATATCAAAATTTTGATATTAGATATATAAATACATTAAAATTGTGCTACCCATTTCTATTTGTTTTGCTTGTATAAGCTTTCCGATGTATAACGATTTCAACGTATTTCTTCTCACAGGCTTTTGCACTGGTTTTGCAAGCTCCACATGACGACGCTCAAATAATAATCAGAGATAGATTCCCCGTCCCAAGATTAGTTATCTGTGATCAGCATGGCTCCCAGGTTTCCCTTTTTTTTTTCTTCAATATTTTTTATCCAGCAGCGCAGCTTCTTTGTGCGTATATGTTTAGAAGATTTTTAAAAGATCTAATCTAAGCAGAGTTAACGCCAAATTATTCTAATTAGAAATGTATTCTCAGCAATTAATCTTGATAATTAGGGTAATGTTAGTGATGATATACGGCAGTAAAATAAAAATTTAATAAAAATTTAGATTGATTCTATGGTCTTTAGTGTTTTATTTGTTGATTTTTTTGTTTTTATTTTATAGGACTTTCATAGAGTATTTTTGACTTTAAGATTAGTATTTATTTAGAAAAATACCTTTAGGCATGCTTAGAGTCATTTGTTACTTCTAGAGGCCTACGTGAAAAGATTAGAGTAGCTCTATTGCAGGTGAGATTCGGCTGAGTCGTCTTATTGGTCATTTGTAGCCCCACGTAGTAGATTAAAGGCTTGTTATTGTAGTTTCTGATTTCTTTATTGGAAAAAGCATAAAGTGAGTGCACAATTTTTTTTCTTTATTGGTTGCACATATTTAAATGAGAATTTGACACATAATAGGATACAATAGAGACAAAGGATTCATATAGCCGACCCCACTTAGTGGGATAAAGGCTTGTTGTTGTTGTTGTTGTTGTTGTTGTAGTTGCACATATCATTTTATTAATTTTAAAATAATTGATTTTTTTTGGTTGATGACATTCTTCTTGTTGATAAGACTAGAGAGTGAGGCCAAGAAAAACTTGAATTATAGAGGTCAATCTTAGAATCTAAAGATTTTTGTTTGAGTAGATCTAAAAATTGGATATATGGAGTGTAATTTTAGTTGTAGAAGTTCTAGTGGGTGTTGTGACATTGAGTGATCAAGTCATCAAAAAGAGTGAACGTTTCAGATATCTCGAGTCAATTATTCAAAATGATGGTGAAATAGATGGGGATGTTATTAGTAGAATTCAAGTTGGATGATTGATGTGGAGGAATGCATGTGGCCTGTTGTGTGATAAAAATGTATCGCTTAGACTTAAGGGAAAATTTTATAAAATGGTGGTAAGACCTGTAATGATTTATGATGCAAAATGTTGACCAATAAAAGAGAAGCATAAAACTAAATTAAGTGTTGCAGAGATGAGGATGCTCAAGTGGATGAGTGACTTTACTCTTAGATCTAAAAAGCGAAATGAATATGTTCGTAAAAAGGTTGGAGTAGCTTCAGTGGCAGATAAGATTAGAGTGAGCGAGTCACCTTAGATGATTTGGTCACGTAAAGATTTCTTATTGTTATTATTGTGATTTTTTATTTTTCATTCAAACATGACATACCAAACTGGTAATTTCTTAATATTTATCTACAATATATGGAGTATGTTGGAACAAAATTTAAATTGAAGTGTGGAAACTATGATCATCACGTACTTGTAATTAATTTTATTTTCATCAGTATATAAAATTTAATTTATATTTCTGCAGGCAAGATTTCTCTTAGCCAAATTGAATCCATCAGCCACATATAACTCCGCGCATGAGGTGGCTCCCGGCTCAGACGTCATCTTCACCGATGACGTGAGCTTTCAGGTTTTCTGCGAGCATCTCCAGAAGCTGGCCGTCCAGTCGTGAACCATTTTTTTTACCTTTCCTATCTTTTACCCGTGGCCTTTGCTCATACTTCTTCCAGGCTTCAGTTAAGTGTTATTTTTATAGTTCATTCTCTCCATCAATCCTTATTTTATTGAAATTATTTCTTTCTTACTTTTAATAAATAAGCTAAATGTGCATTTATTCTCTCTTTTTTTTTTTTTAAGAAAGAGATTTAGGATCTATTCGGAGTAGCTGTAGCGAGAATTGAACAATGCGCAGTTATGATTGCGATCAATTTTCATTAAAAAAAGAATAATTTTTATAAAATTGTGGAATTATTAATTCCAACCGTCCAATTTTATATTACCAATACAAGAGACTAAACTAATATTACCGATTTTATAATTCTAACTTCTCAAGCTAAGAGATAGAACAAATTTTTATAATCTTATATGATAGATAATTTCAATTAATTTAAATTCTATGAATTTTGTTTTCTAAAAATTTTATATAAAAATTAAACTATCTTTTATAAAAGTTTTTTTTAATCTATTTTTGTGCTAAAAATTAAGGCAAGCTATTTTGGGGTTAAGATCTTATAGACATGTTTGATATGGAATCAATCTATTCTTAAATTAAATTATTTTTTATTTTTTATTTTTTATTTTTTCTTCAATGCTAAAAGTGAAGCTCAACATTTTGAATTTACATTTTAAAGTGATTTAAGATTGAGATTTAGAGAATCCCAATCAGGCATGATCACATTTTATAGATTCTAGTGATAATTCAGGGTAATCAATTTATTTAATATTTCATTTTAGAGGTATTTAACGTACAGATATTTGATTTTACTTGAGTTCGCCATTATTATGTGTATATAAATATTATATATAATTAATATAATAATTCAAAATTAAGGCACCACCTCACAGACTAAGCACATAGTAACTTCTCAACCATCCAATCAAGCAGTGAACTTTAAAAGAAATAAAATAAAAAAGTAAAAAAAAATGTATATATTACACATTTTTTAATAATTTTTACTTACAAGAATTTAATAGTACTAATATTTTGTGATATTCAAAATTTAAATATGATTATATACATATTAATATTTAAATATTAGACATATTAACATATAAAAATTATATAACATGCATGTAACTTGAAGAAAAAAAAAAGTAAAAATTGCAAATTAAAAAAACAGAGAATAAATCACATCTGGCTTTTGGAAAGATAAGTTTGATTTCCATAATCAATAATTATTATGTATTATTATAAAATTAATATCATATTAATAATACAACAACAACAACAACAAGCCTTAATCCCACTAGGGGGTGGCTACTTGAATCTGCCTATCAGGTCTTATGTGTCAAATTCTCATTTAATTCGAAGTATAAGATCATTTTTATACATCTTAACCAAGTCTTTTAGGTCTACCCTACCTTTCTTAACATAAGGAAAATCTAATACATCTACTCTCCTAATCCAGTCATCTGACGTGACGCTTTATGTGGCCAAACCATCTAAGGCGACTCTCCTAATCTTATCTACCACTGAGCTACTCCAACTTTTTCCAACATACTCATTTTGCATTCTATCTCTAAGGGTAAAGCCACTCATCCACTGAGCATCCTCATCTCGTAACACTTAACTTAGTCTTATGCTTTTATTGGCCAACATTCTCGCACCATAAGTCATCTGGTCTTACCACCATCTTATAAAATTTTCCTTAAGTTTAAGTGGAACTTTTCTATCACATAATAGCCGATTCCTCCACTTCAACCATCCAACTTGAATTCTACATAATATCTCCATCTATTTCACCATCATTTTGAACAATAGCCTAAATATCTATCACTCTTATTAATGACTTGATCACCTAAAGTCACAATACTATCACTAAAACTTCTACAACTAAAATTACACTCCATATATTCGGTTTAGATCGCTTAAACGAAAACCTTAGACTCTAAAGTTGACCTCCATAATTCAAGTTTGGACTCCTCTCTCTAGTCTTATCAACAAGAAGAATGTCATCAAGAAAAGCATACACCGGGTACATCTTCTTGTAAATGCCTCGTAAGAACATCCATAACTAAAGTAAAAAGATAAGAGCTTAATGTTGATCCTTGATGTAATCCAACCTAAATAGGAAAATAATTTGTCAATCCTCCTTGTGTTTGGACACAAGTGATAGCTCTAGTATACATATCCTTAATGACTTGAATATAACCAATATTAACTTCTTTCTGCTCTAGAACTCTCCAAAGAACATCTCGAGACTTTATCATAAGCTTTCTCTAAATCAATAAATATCATATGTAGATCCTTTTATTTTCTCTATGCTTCTCCATCAAACCTCTTAACAAATGTATAACATCCATAGTAGACCTTGGCATGAAACCAAACTGGATGAGAAACTTCAGATCACATCGTAACCTATGCTCACTTACTCTCCCATAATTTTAATGTATGGCACATTAACTTAATTCTCTATAATTTGCACAATCTTGCATCACCTTTATTCTTAAATATAGAACCAACAAACTCTTTCTCCACTCATCCGCATCTTTTAGTCTTTAAAATAACATTAAAAGATTTGTAAGCCAGAAATTCCTTGATCTCTAAACATTTCCACATACATTGGAATATTATCAGGTCTCTTGCTTTTCATTTTTTCTTTAAAACTTAACTTCAGTTCTACTAATCGATGATAAAATGAAATTCTCTATTTTTGTTTAGGGTATTAAGGTTCTTAAAATCAATCGTACTTTTCGGATCCTTGAAAAGTTTATTAAAATAAAATCGCTCATTATTTTCGATATCTTTTTAAGAAAAAGCACTTTATTATTTTAAATCCTTAATCTCTCCATATGCTTTCTTTCTCTATCTCTTTGGTTATTTGCTTATATCATACATCTTTCAGCTTATCTGTCTATTGTATAAATCATAAAAGCTAAATTTTTTGCATCGTATATTCTTTTCTTAGAATCTCTAGGTAGATATCTTTCCCAATTTTTTAGAGTTTTTAAACCAAGCCGAGTTTTATAATCTTCTTATTTCTTATCTTTTCTTTGCCTCGACTCCATGCATTATTATTAAAAGATCTTTTTTTGATTCAGCATCTTTAGAACTTGTTTAATAGCAACGATCTTTTTCATGCGTTAGCTTCTATGAACATCCGATCTTTAATTTCTTTCTTAAAATATTTTTTATTTGTGTTCTTTAAGTGTCCGTCCCAATCTGGACAATAATTAAGTTTATTTTTCTCTTCTGACCATCTTAAAATCTAAAACTAATAGTCGATGTGCCGACTTAAAATTTCACTGAATGACCTACAATCTTTACAATCTAAACGATCTATTTTTCTTATCAAAATAATCAATCAGGTTTTACTAGATCCATTTTTATAAGTAATAATATGTTCATCTCTTTTCTTAAATAAAGATAAGAACTACAAAATCATGTTAAGAAAATCTAATATACCCTACCTTCTTCATTAGTCACCCAAATCCATAACCACCATGAATACTTTTAAAATCTTCTACCACTCTACCAACATGTCCATTTAAATCTCCCCAATAAATACTTTTTCTTCAAGAGGTATCTTTTGTATTAATCCCTCTAATTCATTCCAAAATTTTTCTTTTCAGCTTACCTCCAAACCTACTATGAGCATGTATACACTTATAACATCGATAATCTAAGATCAACAATAATCTTTAAAGCTATAATTCTATCTCCACATCTATTAATACTTATAACATTATCCTTCAAACTTTTATCTATAATCACACCTACACCATTTCTAGTTCGACTTTTACCAATACCAAAGTTTAAAACCTAAACTATCAATCTCCTGCCTTCTCCCCAACCCATTTAGTTTCTGAATACATAAAATATTTATCTTTCTATGAACCATAATATCTATTAATTCCATTAATTTACCTGTAAGAGTACCTATATTCCAAGATCCTAACCTAATTCTAGTTTCACTAACTTCTTTGCCCGCATCCGCCCATAATGTGGAACCCTTGCTTATTTAACATCGCACCCGCAATGCGTTTCTAGCACATTTTTTTCATCAGATTCCATACAACAAGGCCGCTCTGTGGGACGCCTAGATTAACACAATGATTTAAAGGATTCATTACGATTATTTCGACAAATTTTACTGCCGTACCTAACGCAACCTCCACTTTTTGCATCCGGACTTGGGACCGGCAATGGTAGTGTTAAAATAAATAAATTCAAATATAACAACATAGCACACATAAAAAACATTTTCACCATAATATCATTCTTCATAAAATTTAAAATAAATAAATTCATTTAATCACATCAATATTAAAAAAAACAGAATAATTTCAAAACTTATTGGAATCATAAATTTTGTGCTCTGTTTTCATTATTACTATAAAGTTACTAATACAGCACAAAAAAGCTTTCAAGGATATAACCACTTACTTAACATTACTTATTAATGCGCTTTGAAAGCCAGCCATAAACATAACGTTAGATTCATCAGAAATACAGCATTTTGAAACAAATCTATTATGCGCAAAAGAGCAGTAAAGCTCGATCGATGAAGCCATCAATCAATCCATTCACTCTCGCTGCTTCTTCCCAGTAACACCAGCAACCACCTGCAAGTATATTTCAAACCATTAAACATTTCAAATCCCATTGAAAATAATAATTAATAAAAAAAAGTAAATTTGGATATTGAAAATAAAATAAAAATAACAAAAGGAATAAAAGACAAATCAAAATAATGTAAATTATACGAAATTTTGTTTAAGAAAATGTTGTTTGAATGGGAAACTCACTTCACTGAGAGGAGGCTGTGGTACTTGTTCAGCTGATTCAAAAGAATCCAAGATTGGCCTAACAACAGCTGGGAGCAACAGACCTGCCACCAATAATAATATGTTCAATAATATGTTAAAAACTTCAAGATAATGTGTAATTAAGTATAATGATCCTTAATTAATTTCAATTTTCTTCGTTTGAGTTTATTTTGGAGGTAAAATGAGGGAGCTTTCTTAATTTTGTAGAGTTATTTTGTGAAAGATGAGATTTATCATTGAATTTAAACCGGCTGTAATTTGCCTATCTATAGGTTTTTCTTTTTTCAACAATACAATTCAATTGAATTAATTGACTCGATTTTTATCTAAATTTAACCTGAAAATACATATTTAAATGAGCCAATAGCAGGTCAAAGGTTTCAACCCAGATAATATTTGGGTCAAGTTTCAATGGTGGCCACTAGTTGGAAAGGAGAGATTCGGGCAAGCCAAGGAGAAAACTTGTAAGCCTATGGAAGGGGAAGAAAGTGTGAGAAATCGATATTGAAGAAAGGGATTAGGAAAAAGATACAAAGGGGAAATTGGATGATGAGAGGAGAGCTGGCTAAGTGTTTCTAGAGGAGTAGAGACAAAAGGGTAAATAATGCTCTCATTATATTCAAGTAAATCAGAAGCCATATTAGCTAATGTGTTTAAAAAACAATATAAGAATAAAAGGTAGTGAGACTTAGGGTAATATTAGTCACACTTGTAGAAACACTATCAGGTAATAAACAAGGCTCAAAGTTTTCTAATAATACTAAAAAGTACTTACAATTAAAAAAAATTGAAGCTAAGGCTAATCTTGCAAGGAAATTCAATCTAAGTAAGCAATAAGTTGAAGTTACATACAAATTTTATAAGGGCTGAAAAATTGTGTAGCTTTTAAATATTTTGGAGGAAAGCATTTGGTGGTGGATATGATCAAGGAATTCTTCAACGCTTCTATGAGTGTTTGTTATTGCCCTATACTTTCCCTTTTGTTTAGCACTACTGGCATCAAATATCAATATGAATTTTTTGATATTTGCTCAACAAAAGATGAAAATGACGAATGTAATGCATGCTAGGGTAAAGTCTTAAGATATAGAGGTGAGTTGGGATGCATGCCATCATTAACTTCAGTAAGGGTGACAATAGTGTGATTAGTTCAATTAGTATAAGCAAATTTTACAGTAAGAGTATTAGATCCCAGGTACCCACATAATTCCCAAATAAGGAAATCATGAATGGACATATAAGGAATCCACAATAATATGCCATTTGAGAAAGAACCATCTCTTAGGCAATAATTAGATGGGAGGGAAACTCATAGAAGATAAATTATAGTCAAGATGCAATAATCCTATTCAGCTAGTTAAAATCAAGCACTGAAATTATTATGGTAGAAAAGAATGAATGCACTAGACTAAGTGCAATGGTGATTTTGTAGCCGCTACAAACCAGTGGCACAAGAAAAAATAATACTTGCAAAAAAAAAAAAAAAAAACTGACCAACTTAGCATATAGGATAAGCTAAGTTACTTCCATAAGTGAAGATATTTATATCTTCACAAAAGGGAGGAAAATTCCTTTGGCAATTGAAAAAGGTGGCAATGATGACATGATGGCCCAATGTAATAGAATTATCCATCATAAATGGAATAATATTATTTAGCTTCAATGATTTTTGTTGAAGTAGATAAAAATATTGATAGCTTGAGTGAGGACACCGCCAATAGATATGGCAAAGGCCTTGCAATAAACAAAGTCACAAAGTTATTCATTCTAACTTCAAGCAATTGAAGATGTTTGTTAGCTAACAATGATCACTAAAACTAGGCAATTTTTCAGGACATCCATCAAAGATGTCATTAGAATGCTAAATCCTTTGACAAAGCACATCTAAAATGTGGCTAGGTTGTGAAAGTTGCAAACATCTGATAGTCTTATGAGTTGGTTATCCAATAATGGCTTTGACCTTACAAAGTCAGCTAAGTCACCATTAAACTAGACGACAAACCATAGGAATGTAACCTTAGACTGAAGGAATAATGAATGATTCATAAGATTAATATAGTGTTTGGTTCTACAAACTGTGTACAAGACAACTTATATAGGGAAGATGGTCAGCTTGTTTCAGTATCAATGTGAACATAATGTTTGTCAATGCTGGGAGAGATATTTTCAGATGAACAATTGAAGGATAAAACTTTCCAGAAATAAAATTAGCATCTGCATAACTACTAAAAAGAAGCTTGTATAATAAACAACTCATACTTGCCAAGGGTAAATTTACACAGTTTCCTTCCAATTTCCACTTCCTAGTTGATGCAATTACTTTGGTTTGTATTCAATGATCTGCCATTCTTATACTCATGATCTGCTTAAGTTACACTTCAGTGCTTACACAAGATGTAGTCATTTCTCATTTCTTGTGTAAGAGTTGATGCCCTTCAAAGGGAGCTAGCAGTATAACTAATTGGCATTATTAAATTCCTTTGTAAAAGAACAAATGAACTATCTAACAAGAATGTAAAAAAAAATTAGGAAGGGAATGCATAACTCAAAAAAAACAAAGCCAATGAAATAAACAATCATTGGCCTAAACAACTTGTTCCAATCCGCATTATCTAGATCAAAGTCCCTTAATCATAAAATCTTAAAGAGTTATTTGATTGCAAGATCTAACCAATATTTAACTAGGATTTAGTCCAAATCTAGCCAATTAAATTTTGAGCCACATGGATCCTGCTACGTTCCTTAATCCTGTCTTCCTCCCATTTTAGCTAAATCGAAGATTGAGTAAATCCAGGGTAAATACGATTTAGAGATTTACAACACTTCTCCGTACTGTGCCTCTTATTCTACCACATTTAAATCATAAACCTTCAAAATTCATGCCAATCAATTTACAAGAGCTTAACCAGATCCAATATCTATCATCCCATATAGGATAGTAATAAGGGAAACCAACTTCGAAAAGACTCGCGATCAGAGAACAATTAAGCTTAGAACTAGGGCTTCTGTAAATACCGATTCCGCCGATGAGGCAAGAGACCGCCACGATCGGCTCCTGGACGACGAAGATCTTCAGTTTCTCCATAACCCCATCTCCTTTCTTCTCTCCCGTCTGCTATTCTCTCCTGCGGTTTTTCGTCGACTGCGGCCGATCCCTCCCCTCCCAACAAATGCGAGCCTGGAGATTAGTTCCTTCTGTATACAGTATATCGAAATTATTAAAAATAATAATTTTATTTTGTTATATTTATGTGATATTTGCTGTTGCATTAAATATATTTTCTTATAATTTAAAATTAATAAAAAATATGATTAATGTAGAAATATATTTATTAATTTAAAGTAAATTTAATTTAATATACCAATCACATGCTGACTTGCCTTCATATATGATAAAATAAATAAAATAATATGATAAATTTCTGTAAAATGTATAACTCAAATAATTACTATAAATTCGCATTTTGTTAATTCCCAACAAAAAAATATCATACATACTATATTAGAAAATAAATATACAAAGAACTTAAAGAAAATTATATATATATTTATATATTAATCATATTTCAAGCTTTAAATTGTTGATTGAATAGAAAGAAGAGCATAAATCTTATAGAACAATCGAAAAATATATATGTGTATGAAATTTTGTTATTTGAGATTTAATAAAAAAAATGTGAATTTATATTAGTTGTTTGTAAATAATTATACATTTCATAAAAGTTATCATATTATTTTATTATATATGAAAGGAAAATCAGCATATTGTTATTATATATTAAGAAATTAAATGTAATTTAAATTAAGACATATTATAATTAATACATATAACTATATATCAATCATATTTTTATTAATGTTTAAATTCCAACAAAATATATTTAATGCACCAGCAATTAAATTAATCTCATAATATATAACAAATATTATTAATTTCTTAATATTTTTATTTATTTTTTATTTACTTAGATAATTTCAATATCTATATATGGCACTAATCTCGAGGCTCGCATTGCTTGGGAGGAGAGGGATCGGCCATGCAGTCGACTTGAACAGCCCGCAGGAGAGTATTAGCATATGGGAGGAAAAAGAAAGGAAGATAGGATTAAAATAGGCTCACAATCAATTCTAATTATTAATATAATATTTAAGAACTAAACAATTAAAAAATTATTTATTATAAAACATTTAAAATTTATTTATAATGTTTTTAAAAAATGGATTTTAATTTGATAAAAGTATTGTTATTATCATTTATAAAAATATGTATTTTTATGAACTCATTTTTAGCCTTTAATTTTGTTGTTTTGGATCTGAATATTATTTTGAGTCAAAATTATATATATTTTTATGATTATGTTATATTGAGAAATTAAGTATGTATTATTTCCAAAGAACATACTATCTATTATTAAAAATAGTCTTGAGAAGTTTAATAATTTTAGCAACAATCAAATATAATCAGAGAGTAATTATAAGTTACTCTTTTTTTTTGTTGAATGATCATAACATATTTGTAAGATCAAAAATTATAAGTTTGTAAATTTTGGACTTAAAAAATCATCTATATTACTTTTAATTTTTATTTACTTGAGTCAACAATATGAAAACATATTCATACTAACAACTTCATCAATTTTTGGGGAACAATTCAATGGTAATCTCTTAGAATTTTTTTAGTGGCTATTTTGTAGGAACCATCAAATACCTTAAACTCAGTCAATAGACTGACTAAGTCATTAGCTTCTTCTTGATTTAATAACGAACTGATGTATGTCAGGCATGGATTTTCTTCTATATCGAGGTTAATTTCTTTAAGCTTGTCAATTGTTGAATGGATCTCCTCTTCAAATTCTGGCGGTGCATCTTTGATTTGGAGATCATCTGAATCATCTGAGATTTTTAAACACACATCCTCATAAGAGTTGGTTTGGTGTGAAAAGAACCTATCAGACTCCATATGGTTGGTGACAATATGGTTGGTGACAATTAAGTAGTGATCATCGCATCGATCGACCATGCATCAATCACCCGATCTTGATTGTGCATCCCCTGTATTTTTCATAAAGTACTCACTGCTTAGACCATGAATAAGAAATCAAACCCTTCTTTGCAAGATTAATAACACAAGGTGAGTACCAATCAAAAGGTAATTCCATTAATTATTTAAATGAATCATCTTCAAGTTCTACATCAACTTCAGGACTTGAGGATGATGATGATCCCATAAAGGATCTCTTCAGCTTAACATCCCTGGAATACTGAGGGGCTTCCTTAACTACTAAACCTTCAACATTTTGAGATGAAAATGAGGTTAGAGCTAAGGTTCCTAATTACTTTCTGATAGTTTTACATACATTTGATTCTAATACTTTGCTTTGTCTGGAGGCCCGGTCTTTATCGTTGTCCAGCTCAAGTGTCACCTCCAATGAAACCCGCCAAGAGGTTGGTTTAGTTAATCACACTCATCCTCCCAGGATTCTAAGTCTATGTGAATAGTAGGGTACTCTATGAAGGAACATAACCCATGTTATCAATGCCAACTAGGGTCTTCCACCTCCCGCTTCTCTACCTGCTTGGTGAAGGTCGAGTCATCTTACCCACATGTCCATATGATGGAATGAACTGTGGGTCGAATGTGATATGAGGCTCTATTTCTTCTTCAATTTCCCTTTCTTGTTTGCTTGGATTTTCATTTTTCTTTTCTTTTGAATTTGAATTTTGTCCAAGTTCATGAGAAAGGGTATTTTGTGGAAGATAGTAGGTCGCATCATCATATATCTCAATCTCTCTAACTAAAAATGGGTTTTCATCTCCTTTGATATAGTACTCAATCCCATCCTTCCTGAATTTGATGCACTGATGGTGGGAGGATAGAATCATCATGTTCTAGTGTATACAAGGCCTACTGAGCAAAGCTGTGAATGAAGTATTCAAATCAATGATATAAAACTTAGCTTCAGTCTTCTAGTCACCTATCTCCAAAGGTGACACAAGGCTTCAACTAACTGCTCATGTCACTGTCGCTTGTTGTTGTCGAGTGTCTTTTTTAGTATTTGGCCAAAACTCTTATCCAAATACTTTGGGTTAAGTGAGCCAATTTAAAGAAACTGATTAACCTAGGATGATTGTTGAATATTTTGTGAGGTTTAGATGGGCTTAGTTCAATCCAATTTGGGTTGGATTATAACTTGACTCAAAAAGGTTCCTTTAGGCCACTTTGGGTTAAGTGAGCCTAAATTGATTAATTGGCTTGATCATGGCTTGATTCAAAGTTTAGTTGAGCTCACACATGAGCCTAGGATTGAAATATAAATCCAATTGCAAGGGGTTTGGAGCCAAATTGGTTTTGGTTCATATGACAATTTCGTCAAGAACTAATTGAGTTTGATTTTGGCTTTGATATCAGTTTGTGTTTATATTTAGTTAATCAGTTGGAATTGATTGAATTGCAAAATTCATTTGAAATTTTGAATTTGAAATTGAGAATTAATTTGAATTTAAGGCTAAGGCCATAAGATAAAATCAAAGGGCTTAGGAAGGGATTTGGAGTTTGAATTTAATCATGAGTTTCAGTCATTTGGATTTTGAAATTATTATATGTGGAATTCGAACATAATTTTATATCTGAATTTTAATAGTATTACGCTACCTGCAATATACATAAATTATTCGCATATGCTATGTGCAAGCACTATAATATTGGAGTAATAATTTCTCCATATTAATATTATTTACACATTAAAAAAAAGTAATCTCCATAGATTGTGATGCTAAGCACGAATCACGGGTGGACCAAAATTGTTTGCGTGGCATGTAGATGACTACATGACCATTTTCAAGAAGGTGGAGGGAGAAATAATCTCTGTAGGATTGAGCGGTGTTGATGGTCCACACAACTTCGTCGCCTAAGCCTATGTAGATGATGAGGTTTCTAATGAAGTGAATTTGTAAGATGCAGTTGGAGCCCTTTCCATAGGTTCCGTGGTGCCGATGGGATATCTCGATAACATAGAGGACGAGACAAAGCTACATCACGAGAGTAGCCATAACGCAGGTGAGCTCAGTAGATAGTATAACCAATACTACGCAGGAATTTCTTGGTGGTCGATTAATAATGGCCATACACCGCTTACCTTTCTTTCTTACGGTTAATTATATATTTTTATTAATTATTTGACTGCATGCACGCCAAAAATTATATATATCTAGATTGGATCAAGTGAAATTTTGCTCTAGCTTTATGATTTAATATGCTATTAAAAGAGAGATTATTACCGGAGTTTGCATATAACTCTACGAAACTCCAATAATAATACTATATGATATTCATCAATACGTTATTATATATTGATAAAGTATTGCTATATATAGATATAATTAACTACATAATAATACATACTATCTATATACATAATAATATATAATATTTCACAATAAATAAATAATATTTTACATTCAATATAAAAAAACTATATATTGACTGAGCGTCATACGATACTATATTATTAGAGTTCGAATATAAAAAATTATAATAGAAGTCTGCATGTAATAATTTTTCTTAAAAACAAGGTATTTAAATGAATAAATTATCATATTGTTGAATTTTTCTCGTATGTTTAGTTTATGAGTATATGTGTTGGCACACGAGTAGAATAGATGCAATTGTTGTTTAACGATTATTTAAATGATCGTATCAAAGAATTATGTTTACAAAAAAAAACTTTTAAAGTAGATTAGTTTTAAATTATATTAACAAAATCAAATACAAAAAATATAATAATTATATTAACTTATAAAATATTGCTAAACAATCTCTTAAATAAAAAATAATAAATATTTGCAAATATAATTAGAAAAATAAATCATTATTATAAATATAAAATATATATAAATTTTAAAATTTTATTTATTTTTATTTAATTAATTAAATAAAAAATAGTGCAAGGGATATAAAGGCATATGTAGAATTATTTTATCCAATTAAAAGCTTCTTATTCAAAGTATTTTAATAATTTATTATATTAATAATTATGATTAAATTACTCATTAGTAAAAATCAAATACAATTTACATGAAATATGATTAGTATTATAATATATTAATAACAAATTATAATTTAATATGTGATACATCTTTAGATATAAAAATGTTATAATTGATGCAATATTACACCATTCAAAATTAATAAAATATTGAGACTATTTGTTGTATCACTTTTAATTTTTCTATGTATTTTTATGTCATGATAAAATGATTCAACATCTTTAGATTAAATCTTGTAAAATAATAAACACTAATATGAAAAATAATGAAAATAAACTATGAAATAGCTATTAATATATGAAAAATACTCACATTTCACATACACAACACAGAATAAGTAAAATTAATGCTATCATCCATATCAACCAAGATGTATAGTGATCTAGTGCTTGAAGAGGTCATTCTCGTAAATGATGTCCCACTACAACTTCATTAGAAGACACCCATATCTCATGCAACATTGCTACTTGACTATGCTAAATCATAATTTGTGGTTGCGTGGCTACTATAGTAGCATTAGAGCCAAATTGTTAATCTATATAATGAGATGACGGCTAATGTAGATGGAAACAAGCTTGATGGTATGTGTAATGGATGTGTAAGATATATTGGTGTCAGCCCACCCCATAATAGACCAAAAGATGGCCATTATGTGTAAAATGGTGTGTTGCTATGCGCTAGATAGGTAGAAGGACTTGGATCTGTATAAGTCAATGGCACTACATCTTGAACCTTGGATGGACTAGTCTGTGAACCAACACCAACCTCTCTAAAATTAGACGTATGCTTGTCATTTATAATGTCAAAATAGAGTTCCTTAATTCTATTTATTACATGCTACATGAGGCTATCTTCATGCCTACAAGAACATAGTTGTAATAACTCCTCATCTTTAGAAAGTAATGGCACTGTAATGACGATATGCTATATTTATGTTGATAGAAGATTGCAATACGGCTTAAGAAATATATATAATGCACAACTTTATGTCCCCTGGTGCTTTATGATAATAACTTGTCAATGGTTCTATCGATGCTTTTAATAAGTATAATGACACCCATAATTTATACTTATGTAAGTATCAATGAATCACTAATCATCCTCATAAGATGCTCGTCACATTGAACTACTAATACATGTATGTTCTCCCACAATTGGATGTACAAATGATGTTACTCAATCAAGTCAGTATATACCTTTGCCTTGAATCAATTCTTTTAAATCTAAATTCCATAGGCTCCATTATCAATTCGTGGTATATCTATCCTATGATTTTGATGGAGATAGCTTAAAATTAAATATATATATGGATGAGATCAAGTGGAATTTTGCTCAGCTTTATGATTTAGTATGCTATAAAAAATACGTGTTTGAATGAGTAAATTATCACATTATTAAATTATTCTCCTATGTTAAGACAAAATGAGTTGGCGCACGGATGAAGAGATGACAATTATTGTTTAACTGAGTAAAACTAATTGTCATATCAACGACTATTTAAATGATCGTATCAAAGAATTAGCTTTACAATTAATTATTTGTAGAATTCTCTAAACTATACTAGTGTATGAAAGGTTTTTAGAATGGTCATTGTACAAGTATAAATAGACATTTGGCCGTGTCATTTTGTAGCAAGAAAGAAAAGTTAATTTTTAATACAAATTCCTCTTCTTTTATCTTCCACAATAATTTTCTCATTCCCTCTTTTATTCTAGACAAATAATATTTCTATCACTAATATCAATGACACTTCAAACAAATTTTTTCTTGAAATTTCAGAACCATATGACTTTCTTCTCTTCGTTAATTGTATTGACACCAATGGTGCGACAAAATTGAATTTCTTTAAAATATCACAAAGCAGATTAATATAAAATGTATGCATTGAATCTTTTAGTAGCAAAATAGGAGAGAATAAACTCCAACTCCAGTCACAAAGAAACAACATTAAAAGAGCTGAAGGAACACCGGTTTCATCTATACTTTTGTAGAAGATGCAATAGAGAAGTTATAAATTCTGAAATTTCCGCAGTCCAACAACTGTAGGAACGACAGAAGCAACAACAAAATCGAAACAAAGAAGTAGTCGCATAAATAGGAATCAGCAACATAAACAAGGAAGAGTCGAAGAAGCCATGGGGAAAGCATAGACACCACATGCATCTATAAAACATAATATATTAGATTGAGAATGAAGATGATAAGTATGATTTTACTTGAACAAGTCAGGAACTTTTTACCAGTAGGATTGTTTTGCAAACGACATGAAGTATATGCCATTAAAATGGTTGAACGAAAAGTTAAAAAGGAGCTTTGTGCTCTATAATCTGATCAACCAAAAAACTCGTCAAATTTAATAAATAAATAATAAAAAAGATACTGTTCCTTCTATGTTTTGAGGAGCTAACTAATTGCAATTCCCGCCGGTTAAAAATATTAAATATTTCAAGTTTTCTCATTTAGGAGCTATTTGAATCAATTTTATTATATATATATATATATATATATATATATATATATATATATATATATATATATATATATATATATATATATCATTTTATGTTTCCTTTCAAAATAAAACATATTTAGTATTATTGATCATTATTTTTAGAAATATTCAAAACATCTAAAAATTATTTTTAATATTTTAAAATAAAAATACTTAAAATATATATTAAATAAATATATTTTAAAAATAATATAAAAAAACACAAAATAAAATTAATCGCAAACAGGCTAAATAAATATGAACGAGCTTGAATTGAGCAATTGTGAGTTGTTTATTGTCGATTAATTTGAAGCCTTATATATTATATTAAAGCTGTATAAAAATTTCACACATATATAACAAAGTAATTAAAAAAGTATAAAATAAATTCACCTATTAAAAAAAATTCACAGAACTCGAGTAAAAAAAAATCACCTTTAAACTGTTTTTCTTAAGATATATCCGATAAGAGTTGCAACATTATCCAAAATTTCATGAATCGTTTAAAATACAATGAGCAAAATTTCCAACCTATCTTACATATATCCGATAAGAGTTGCAACATTATCCAAAGTCATTATTACACGTTCATTATTTGGGCATAGAAAAATTATTACTATATATGTAAATAATAATATTATTATATAATTAATATTAAATTAATACATAATAATATATTATATTTTATAATTAATATATAATAATTATATATTTGATATGAAACTGAAAATTCTACCAGTCGAAGCACGAATCTTGATGTTAAAAGCAAGCAGATCTGAATGTGAAACTAGTCGAGATCAAGCACTTAAAATATAATTAGAAATTTTGAGATATCAGTTAAATTCTTAAATAGCTCTGAAATATGGAGTGTTTATAGTCAAATCGAGCGTCTCGACGAGCCGAATCCAACAAGACCAAGATCTTACAATTTCGACTTCATTTGAGCATTCAAATATTTAAAATACATCAAATGATCGAAGGGATTATTTTAAGCCGTCCGATGAAGAGAAGTGATATGGGTTTTGCATGTATTTACAGACGCCAATCTATAAAAGACCTCATTCCTCATATGACCCAAGAAAGAGAGAGGAGAGAGAGCTCTAAAGCAAGATCCTCCTGCAATCGCCACCACCGATGCCAACCAGATAGCCTCGCCGCCGATCCTCTGTCAATTTGTCCATCATCATGACACCTTCATCGTCATTCGATACCCATCATTCGCGGAAGCTGTTACCACTAAGCTAATTGTGTTGTTCCCTTCTCATATACAATTATGTAATCCCATTATCTGAAGATTTTGTACTCTAAAACATCGAGTGGAAGATTTTACTAGGCTAGTCCGTGATTTTTTCCCTCTCTTGAGGTTTTTCACTAAAATTTCTAGAGTTTTCTTGTTCACTCTTTAAATACCTGTGTGTGTGTTGGATTTTACAACAAGGCTAAGGCGTAAACTTTCACTCTACCGTAACTTGTTTTCTAGCACGCAACAGTTTGGCGCCATCTGTGGGAAACTGATTTCCATTTTTTCATCTTGTATGGTGACCAAGTTTTCCAACAAGATCAAAACCACCATCGAGGTGGAGCATTTCAAGCTTTTAAGAGCAGAAGAATGAAGATTCATCAAACTTAGTTCCTTCATATTCTATCGAAAACTGGGTTTGGTTTGGCTTAATTGAAGGTCAAGTCATGTTCAATCATTGATTATGAGTTGGTGTGAATCAATAGTTTCAATCGATTTGGTGTATGATGAGTTTTGGCTATGTTGGGTTTCATATGGGCTAAGGATTGACTTGATCAAATGACCAAGTTGACTTGGTTTGAAATTGGCATTTGATCATCCTAGGGTGATCAATGCTCATGGTATGATGTTTGAATCGGCTTGGTTTAATCCAATTTGGGTTGGATTAGAACTTGGTTCAAATGGATTCTTTAGGCCACTTTGGGTCAAGTGGACCTAAATCACGGTTTGGTTTGATTAAGGTTGAATTGAATTTATATAAGTTTAAGATTGAAATATAAATCCAACTACAATCAATTTAGCTTTGATGAGTTTTGGTTCATTTGAAAATTTCAAGTCAAATGGGCTAAGTTGGATTTGACTTGGGTTGATTTTGATTTGGCTTGATGATCATAGAATTCATTTATATATAGATAGATATTTGAAGGAATCATTGATTCACGAAAATATCCATTGATTTTGTGATCTAGATTAGTTTTGGACAAGTCCAAGAAATGGCTTAAAGGGTTTCTATTTGAATTTATATTTCATTTATGTTTGGGAAGATAATTGAGTTTATAATTATGGGAAAATCACTTGAGTTTAGAGTGATTTGAAGGCCAATTAGCAAAGTTCATGGAGGTAGGTTGTGGTGTTTATTTTGATTCATTTTGATGGGGGAGGGGGCACCACGAGATCTGATACTTATTGAGGTGATTGGGTATGACATTGAGGAATAGTATACTATCTTGGAAGATAGAAGTCACTACACTACCATGAAAGTAATCACCTAATAAGGACTCCTAAGGCATGATGGTTCTTCGAATATACCAAAAGATTTTTCCCCTACTTTATAGAGATGAATAAAGTAGGGTTTATTTAAATGTGTTCTGAGGGCAAGCCCCATAGTTAATTACATCTTAAGGAAAATGAATCCCTTAAGAATACTCTCAATTAAAGTAACGATTATTGTCTCCAAAGAATTCAAAGATAGGACTATCAATAAATTGGTTGTATTTTAGAAAATCAAGTTGGATGGATTAAAAAAGAAGAGTTATTATCGAAACCACAGGAAATGAGTAGAGAGTACTCATGATAAGAAGCAAAATCTATCATATGGTTGGGCTTTATATATTTGAAATTGAGGAGATTTATTTATTTGAGTGAAATTTTATTGAAAATCTAGACTTATAATTTCACAATACAATTGTAGAAATACCTAAGAGAGGATTTATGCTTGTATCCCCAAAGAGAAATAATAACCTCAAATCCTAAATCTAGGGAGCGAATGACCTAAATCTAAGGTTAAAGTGGGTATATGGTTTACCTCCACAAAGTAGAGAGTAAACACACCCTGGACTTACACGCCAGAGTGGCAGCCAACTAACTCCTATACTTTAAATCCATGTAGGCAAGTCTTATGCTTTTATAAGATGGCTAGGTTGTTATTATTTAGAAAAGAAATTAAGTCCTTAAGCCCACTCGCTAAGAGACTAGAGCATGAGGGGTATGAATAATGACTTAATCTAATGTAAATTTTTATCAAATTTCATTTAATTTAGGACTTTTATTGACATACTATAGGATTTGTATGCCTAAATGCATAAGAAATTGATTATGGGCCAAATCAAAAGAGAAAGAGGTGTGCTTCCATCATAGGCTCTCAAAGGTTAAGCCCATTATATCTCGCAAAGATGGAAGATCTCTCTTAACACGAGAAAAATAAAATGATATGCGTCGTTAAACATACAACATCCAAAAGGGGTTGCTAAATATTTTATTATCTTGATTTAATACCTAAGTTTTATGTGAGATTTTGAGTTATTTTAAAAGTTTAGTTATGAGTTGTTAATGGGATTGAAAATTTATTTTATCCTAGAGCCTAATCGCACATGCCACAACAATCACCAATCATAAATAAATTATGAAAATGCTTGCTTAAAGCTAAACAAAACATCAAATAATTTTATAAAGCTATTGTAAAAGAATAAAAGGCCACTGTGGTCGGGTATCTCCGTACAACCTGAAAAGAAATGTGGGTAGCCGAGCTCTACACTTTATACAATCAGGATTACAAAAGAATAATTATAAATGATGAATGTTATGGGGGTCTTCATTCTTCATTTTTCATTTCATCATTTAATTTGCTTTATTTCCTTCCTTTGACTTGATTTGGATGTGCTTGCTCAAAGGCATCACATGGTACATAAGACTTGGTCTTATAACCAATGCTCATCCTAATCCCTCATAACACTCATCCAAATCCTAATGAAAAATTACATTAAAATAAGAAAAGTAAATCTAGCTACACCTACGAAATAAATGTTAGCTAAACACACCATACAACCAAAACAGTTATATGAATAAGTTGGACTTAGCATCCCACAGATGGATAACCACGCCAGCACATACTTGGATTATGCTTAGCTAAGCAACGCAGAAAAAAAAGCATTTATATTTTATTTATGGACACTTAAGCTCAACCCCCCCTACAGAAAGTATAATTAGGCTAATATAGGCCTAACATCTAGACTATGCACATACACCCTAACATCCAGTCTACAACAATACATCACAAAATAAGCATATATCAAACCATACACTGCCCTAACATAAAGCTAGAAGTGGGGACTTAGTCTAATGTGTGTGCATTAAAGCCTATGTGGTATGTCCTAACCAGGCTTTAGAGTTGTAATTTGCTAAGTATGAGGGATTTAATTTATAAGGGGTTGATTTCTCTTTAGGTGATTTAAGTGATTTGAAGATTTTACTTAGTGTTTTTTTATGTAATTTACACTTAACAACTAAGTGTTATAAAGAGAAGAAAGAGAGGGAATCCCTTTTTCATCCCTACCTTAAGTCATTTCTAAAGCAAGTTGATTAATCAATTTTCTTTAATGAGTGGTTTATTATATGTTTTAGTCAATCCTAAATTTAGCTTCACTCTAAATGACCTTATTCAATAAGAAAGACATCTTAAGATTCATTAGAATGAATTATTATCATATAACACATATTTATTCATTTCTTTCCATCATGTATATCATGCATATGATTAAATCCTAAGTATATATGTACATGCAATGTAAATCCTAGCATACTTAAATGATGAATGCAAAGAAATATATTTGGAATTTGAATATTTCATTTGATTGAATTATGGATGCATGTCTTTTTAATAGAAAAGGGAGATTTTTCATCCATTAGCTAGATACACATTCACTTGTATAAAAGTTTTAAGTGAGTACGTCACCATTGTTCTGCACCAGGGGCATAAGGTACAAGACCTACTTAAGGCTACTTAAAGCCTCGCAGCCCCGGGATATCCAAACTAATATACCACTTTTCTTAGATACATGTAGATGTATAAGAAACTATAAAGATAGGAAAACTCATGCAAAAATTGTATTTAATCTATTTGATTATGATTCTTATTCATTGATCACATCATACATATATGTATAAGAGTTTTAAGTGAGTAAGGCGCCCTTATTCTACACCAAGGGCGTAAGGTACAAGACATATTTAGGGCTACTTAAAGCTCACCCCAGGTGTCCGTGACTAATATACCACTTTTCTTAGATACATATGAATGTGAAAAGAACCACAAGAATAAGAAGTCATGCAAGAAATCATATTTGATTTGATTATATGAATTACATATGTGATATAAAATTCTTCCTAAGTCTTAGTATGGAAATGCATAAGAATATATTTAGACAAATATTGTATTCTTTTCAAATGAACTATACATTTATAAATCCCATGTAAATTCATATAAGATAAGGAAAGAGAGCTTCATATTGCATATCTTATATTATCAACACATGAAAACTTATAGATACTTATAATTAGCATCACTCCATCCATTATAATTGACATGGGCTTTTGAAAATAACATTTGATGTAATAGTAATAATAGCCACACCTATTTAATTTAAATCAACACATGCAATTTGACATAAAAGAAACCATTTCATTTAGTTAATTTTTAAAAGAAATGAATGCATGATTACACATGGCAAGCAACATTGAACATGAGTGGAAAGAAATAAAGGAACATAAGCACATGATCTCATTCATTCCAATTAATTCCTAAGGACAATCATACTAAATATGGCTATTTAAAATAAATCAAAGTTCTTTAATGTCATTTCATTTTTGAGTTGAGCTTGATTTAGGAAATGTGAAAGAGGTTTGTTGGTCCTAATCCCATTCCCCATGTGTGAGTTAATTTTGGTTAAAGGAAGAAATAATTAAGTTGATTTTATGATTTAATTAGGTTAGGATATGAATTAAGTGGATTAATTAACCCTTACATACATCACCTTAAGTTAATTAACTAACTAATAATGAGCCAATATGATATGCAACTACATGAAGAGTAAATTTGCAATGCTCCTAAGAAATGAAAGGGGCCTAATGCAATTGGCTCATGATTAATAGTTAATTAAGCTTAAGGGATCTCACATGACTACTTTTATGGTTTTCTCACACATGTGAGCCAACCATAATTTCATCATCTCTCACTTTGGGTCATTACATACCCAAAGAGCTACATAAGATTAAATTAGGGAAATAGACACCAATTAATTAAGTTCATTAATTAATGAATTAAATCTTAATTAACCTTAAAAACCAAAATGAAATGGGCAGAAAAGAGACAAAGAAGAGAGGATAAGTCTCAATCCCTAAATCATTTCAATTAGTTAATTAAGGTTCGTGTATGATGTGGATTTTGATTAATCTTTGATTAATTAATTAAGGTTATTTAAGAAGGATTAGAGAAGACTTAAAGAAAAGATTCAAAGGAGTCCCAATCCATTTCCCTAAACTTCATCATCATTAATAGAGGTAAATAAGCTTAATTGATTGATTAATTTGCTGTTCATTTTCTTAATTATCACTTATTATATTAAGAAAGTGATTTAAAGGCTTAGTCCATCGTTCCTAATTAAATAACCAATAAAATTCAAAAAAAGGAGCAGAGGTCATCCCCCTAAAAAGGCATAGAAAGTTTGAGATTAATTGGATGATTAATTAGGGAGTAATTAGGATAATTATATTTTCAATTAAACTTTAATTAAGCCGAATCCATTGTTCTAAATCAATTAATAATAATTTTCCTAGATTCTACTCTAAAATATCTTTAGAATGAGCCTAAGTTTGTATTTTTTTAGATTTTTCTAGAATTAATTATGAATTTAGGAAGTTTCAGAATTAAAAACTAATTAATTAGCCCTAATTAAAGCCTTAATCTCATCAGGTCACATGACGGCTGACACGGCGCGCTGACGCAGCGCGCTTTCCACGTTGTGTGATGGGATTTGCTATTTAAGTTGTCACATCCAAGTGTTGACTCAGATGGCAGCGCATGCGAAAACTGTATGGACCGTCTAATCTAAGATGAAACGACCACGATTAAACCCGTGATTTTGAGGGATTAAATTTCTTTCACAAAAGACCAAGCTATTTTTATTCAAGGATCGATTTCAATGGCATACCTCACTGGAGCTTATGATCGACGATTCCAATGATTGAGGAAGCTTTGTTTGGTAAACGAAGCTCTGTGTCGACGAAGCTTTAATTTGGTGTAGTTGGCTCGGAAGACCAAAACACTAGACGTAGGTGGTCGGGCTTAATAGAACTCTACCCTTCGACCGTCGAGAAGCTTGGGAAAGGATTCATTCTCACTCGTTTGGCTCGAAGGAAGGTGTGTGCAAAGTTAATTGCATTTTGGTGGAGATTTGAGAAAATGGGATTTGAAGGTGGCCTCCCGTGTTTCGGTTTTGCATAAAACTGAAAATGAGGATTTTGGGGAGCTTAGGAAGGCTTGGAAATCGCTCTGGGAACTCTCTCCTTGGCTGCTAGGGTTGAATGAGTGTGTCATTTTGGTTTGAGTGAGAATGAGGGGGGGGGGGGGGGAGAGGAGGGGTATACCCTCATTCCTTAGATCGGATGGCCACATCTTCTTTAGCTTCTTCTAGATCAATTGACCAAATCAGAGGGTGGTGGAGGTCCTTGGGTGCATAATGTGGCTCGGTTTGGTTGGATGAGGGTGTGAAGTGGCTGCCAAGGGAGGAGTGGGTGTCTTATGGCTTTCCAAGTATTCCAATGGGGATAGGGAGGTAATTTCACCTCCCAAGGATCACAACCCAACTACTATTAGGTCACCATGGTCCTAGGTGCCTAAGTGGACCTATGGTTGGGTGCCAAGTGGCTAGGGGGAGAAAATGACCCAATGAGCATGTGTTTTATCTCATGGGATGCCCTAAATCCAAGGGTAAAATGATCATTTGGCTATGGGTTTGATTTGGCCAGATTTGGGATGGGTCAAAAGGGGGTTAACCCAAATTTCAAGTGGTTTGGAGATTATTTGATTTTATTTAGCTTGATTTGATCTATTTAGGCTAAATTGGGTTAGGTCAAGTTGACCGTTGGTCAAATTGGGTCAAACCAAGGTTGGGTCAAGTTCACATGACCAATTGGAGTGTATTGATGTCATTTTGTTCAATTTGCTTTGGATTTGATTATGGTTCATTTGAGTTCATATAGGTCAAATGAGTCAAGTTGACCAATTTGACCAATTTGACCAAACTGGGTTGGGTTAGGTGTTGAGTCAAGTTCAATTGACTAATTAAAAATGATTGTATGCTTTGATTTGGTTTAATTTAGATGCAATTTGGATTTTGACTAATTTGACCCTTTAGGTCAATTTGGGTTAGTTGTCAAGTTGACCAATTGGTCAACTTAAATTATATGGCTTTAGTCAAGTTCAAAAATGATTTCAATGATGTTGAGCCATTGGTTGCAATCAATTTGAATCAAATCATGATTTGACCCATTTTGGATTTTAGGCCAATTTGGGTTAACAAATGGTCAATTAGGCTTGGTTTGACTTAAGTGAGGGTTTGGTCATGTTCAATCATTGATTTTTAATGGGTTTGAATCAATGGTTTTAATCAATTTGGTGAATTTTGGCTAGTTTGGGTTTCATTTGGGCTAAGTGTTGACCTGGTCAAAGGCTAGGTTTTACTTGGTTTGACCTAATTTAAAGAAACTGATTAACCTAGGATGATTGTTGAATATTTTGTGAGGTTTGGATGATCTTAGTTCAATCCAATTTGGGTTGGATTAGAACTTGACTCAAAAAGGTTCATTTAGGCCACTTTGGGTTAAGTGAGCCTAAATTGGTTAATTGGCTTGATCATGACTTGATTCAAGTTTAGTTGAACTTACACATGATCCTAGGATTGAAATATAATTCCAATTGCAAGTGGTTTGGAGCCAAACTGGTTTTGGTTCATATGACAATTTCAAGTCAAAAGGGCTAACTTGGGTTTGATTTGGGTTAGCTTGATTTTGGCTTGACAATTGTAGTTTGTGTTTATATTTAGGTTAATGAGTATAGGAATGATTGAATCATGAAGGAATCCATGAGTTTTGAATTGATTTGGGCATCATTTATCCAAGTTCAAGAATTTGTCTAAAAGGGCTAAAATTGGGAATTCGAATTGATTTGGGTTTCAATCATTTGGAGTTTGGAATTGATTTATGATTTGAGAATTTGATTTGAGATTGAATTTGATAATTGAGAAAATCAATTGGATTGAGGTTGATTTTAATTTGGTTAAGGCTAAGGCCATAAGATAAAATCAAAGGGCTTAGGAAGGGATTTGGAGTTTGAATTTAATCATGAGTTTCAGTCATTTGGATTTTGAAATTATTATATGTGGAATTCGAACATAATTTTATATCTGAACTTTAATAGTATTACGCTACCTGCAATATACATAAATATTAATATTTTAAAATATATATTATAGATATTACGAATTTGCATAAATTTCAAGGGTGTGTGAGGAGAAATAATCTCAAGTAGGATTGGGGATTCTGGTCCACACAACTTCTTTGCCTAAGCCTCTGTAGATGATGAGGTTTCCAATGAAGTGAATCTGTAAGATGCAGTTGGAGCCCTTTCCATAGGTTCCGGTGCAGCCGATGGGATATCCGATAACATAGGACGAGGTTACAATCAGGCTACATCACGAGAGAGTAGCCATAACGTGAGCTCACGAGTACATAGTATAACCAGGTACTACGCAGGGAATTTCTGGTCGATCTAATACCGCCATACTACCGCTTTTTCTTTCTTTCCCGTTAATTATATATATTTTTATTAATTCTTTGATTACGGTGCATGCACGTCAAAATTATTAAATTTACTTAGTTCTTTAATTGATTCCAATAACTTACTTTGAAAGAAGTTTTTTTTTTGTTAAATAATTATATTAATGGTGCATATGTTTTCATTAACTAATAATTTTATTTTTATTTTATATATGAAATTGAAATGTTATATTTAAAAAAGTTCAAGTATGATGGTTTTTAAGAAAAATTATTACGATGGACTCTATTGTTGTTTAACTTGTCAATGGTTCTATCGATGTTTTTAATAAGTATAATGACACCCATAATTTATACTTATGTAAGTATCAATGAGCCACTAATCATCCTCATAAGATGCTCTTCACATTGAACTACTAATACATGTATGCTCTCCCACAATTGGATGTACAAATGATGTTACTCAATCAAGTCAATATATACCTTTCCCTTGAATCAATTCTTTTAAATCTAAATTCCATAGGCTCCATTATCAATTCCTGGTATATCTATCCTATGATTTTGATGGAGATAGCTTAAAATTAAATATATATATATGGATGAGATCAAGTGGAATTTTGCTCAGCTTTATGATTTAGTATGCTATAAAAATACGTGTTTGAATGAGTAAATTATCACATTATTAAATTATTCTCCTATGTTAAGACAAAATGAGTTGGCGCACGGATGAAGAGATGAAAATTATTGTTTAACTGAGTAAAACTAATTGTCATATCAACGACTATTTAAATGATCGTATCGAAGAATTAGCTTTACAATTAATTATTTGTAGAATTCTCTAAACTATACTAGTGTATGAAAGGTTTTCAGAATGATCATTGTACAAGTATAATTAGACATTTGGCGGTGTTATTTTGTAGCAAGAAAGAAAAGTTAATTTTTAATATAAATTCCTCTTCTTTTATCTTCCACAATAATTTTCTCATTCCCTCTTTTATTCTAGACAAATAATATTTCTATCACTAATATCAATGACACTTAAAACAAATTTTTCTTGAAATTTCAGAACCATATGACTTTCTTCTCTTCGTTAATTGTATTGACACTAATGGTGCGACAAAATTGAAGATAGATGGATTAGTAGATAAGACACTACCCAGAGATTTCACCCTCATTTTGTGAGGAATTTATATCTGGTTCCAGGTTTCCTACAGGCGCAAGCACCTATAGTTAATTACCCCTCTCAATGCTGAGAGAGAACTTTCGATTAAGGCTAGTTGTCAGATTGCTAAATGTGTAGCATATAGTAGCAACTTGTGCAGTTATAGAATTTAGATTTACGAAATTCATTATATTTAACTTAAAGCGAATGGTTCGGGGAATGATGACGCGCCCGATCTAGATCCCATGGTTCCACATCCCCGTCATCATCTAGTCTACCTAGTCGAGGAGGAATACCCAACTGACCGAAGGATCCTTATCAGCAACACATGGGTTACGTCGTCCAAGAAATCCTTATAGACTTGGGGTGATGTTTGTCTAGGGAGACATGCTTAAATCTACCTTAGCTAACAGAGGGCTTTTTGCCCAATCAAGTAGCTCACAACTCAAAGGGCAGAGCCATTGGGGAGCATACGAAGCCGCCATGATCGTGATAGTAGAGAGTCATTTGGACAACCACCCGATCGAGGACTCTCGTGGATCGCATCATGTGGAGCCTATTGGCCAAGCGACCAAGTCAGAGGATACGAGCCACGTCTGTGATTGAGAGTAAACATACTTGTGTACTTGATTTGACTTTGTCTCCTTTGTGAGCTAGAGTTTTCTTAATTTGTCACCTTCAACAAATAATTGCGAAGGTAAATTAATTTTAATCTTTAAGTTATTTAAAAATTGAATTTCATTTAAGCATTTATAATTTGGTAATTTATTTAATTTTACATTTGCATTGATACTTGAGTTTGAGTAATCCAATTTGAGATTGCAAGCACATTTTTATGATAAGTATCCTCGGTTGAAATCTTCATTCAACACGTGCATCATCGGTGGTTTATTGTTTAGCTATTTCAGATCCAGTCGACTCTATTAATTTAATAATAGAGGATCAGATCTGCTGTCATATGATAGAATTAGCTTCTCAAATATTTTACTAAGTTCAAATTCTTATAATAGATTTTTAGCTTTTGTTAACCCGGACCCAATCCTAAGACTAAATTGGGAATTAGCCCGTGCAGCATCCTCAGACACTAAATTTAAGCATTCAAAGATAGTGTGGGCACATACGCGTGTATTTAAGAATGCTTGCATAATTTTGAGGAATTAAATTTGGGTTTTAATCATACTTTATAATATGTGCAAGAGTTTAATTGAATTTTTAATTAACACATTCTGTTCGCTTGTACGATGTATTGCGAATTCAGTGGCGTCAGAATTTTTTAAATCTTATTCAATTATTTATATTATCATTCATTTGTTTGCATTTAGTTCATAGCTCATTGAGTTCTCTAAGTTTCAATGAAAGCTAGCTCGTGATCGCTAAGAAGCTTATAGACTCATTCTTATTTAACGACCTTTAGAAATTTTTTTGTGAGTATGTTTGGCTTCAATTCATCATTTTCTTCATTTAAGTTTAATTTAAGCTTATTAATACTCTTATTTAATAATATTTAAGCTTTGTGCCAATCGAAATTTCAACAGCCTCCCGACGTCGTCCCCACATAGGGGGCTGCATCGGGGACTGCTTTGACCTACTCGTCACACTCTTCTAAGAATGGGTCTTTGTGACACCGGTGGTGATCATCAAACCGCCATGCTTTCTCGAGCAGAGGGTCTTCAAGCTCATCATCTCTATTGAGCATAATGAGGTCTTCAAACACCGAATTTCAATTCATATTTTAATTTTGAGCTTAGAGTTTATTTTTATTAAATTAATTAAGTCCTCACAATCTAAATTTACTCCCGATCTTCAGGTGCTAGATCGGTCGCTTTGACCTACCCACCACGCTTCTAAGATACGGACGTGTCTTACGACACCGCAGTTGTAGTCTTCAAATCTGCCATGCTCTTCTGAGCTCAGAGGGGTCTTCAAACTCATCAGCTCTACTGAGCATAATGGGTCTTCAAACACCTCTTGAACAACAAATCAACTGAACAACATATTTAGTCGATGGTTCAGTTCCCTTAGCATAAGCAAGTCCACCATTATACAAATATTTGCTAAAAGGTTGTTTCAAGTTCTGAACATAGCCAGCTTCGGCTATTACCCCCGTAACATGCACCCTTCCAAGTGCCATTGTATTCTCGAGCTCATTCTTTAGCACCCCAATAACATTTCTTACCCCTAACTCTCCCTTGGCAGCCAATCCAAATATAATTGGCTTGCCAACCATCACAACTTTGGCCCCAAGGGCTACGGCTTTGAAAACATCTGTTCCACGCCGGATTCCTCCATCAACGAGGACAGGAATTGCACCAGAAACAACTTGAACTTCCTCTTCCATGACAGATATTGAGGCTGGTACGTAGTCGAGCTGCCGATCACCATGATTTGATACAATTATCCAAGAGACTCCAACCTCTACAGCCTTTCTAGCATCTTCAGCAGTAAGGACACCCTTAATCAGGATTTGCAACTTTGTGATGGATTTAAGCCATGCAAGGTCCTTCCAACTCAGAGAGGGATCGATAGTTTCATTTGCAAATGCCTCGAGATTAGAACAACCATCAGCATTAACGTCAACTGATAATAGACCCTCAAGGTTTGGTGTCTTTGGCACAATCATCTTATTTTTGATATCAGCTTCTCTTCGTCCTATTCGTGGAGTATCTACAGTCAGGACAATGGCCTGAATCCGTAGTTCTCAGCTCTTTGTACAAGCTTTGCTGAAACATCTCTTCTTTTATATATATATATATATATATAGCTGAAAGAAACGGACAACATTGCAGCTGGTAGCAACCTCCTCGATGGTGCAGTTAGAAGAAAATGATAACACCATTATTGTATTGCATGCTGCAGCCGCTCTAGCCTTTGCTACTTCTCCTTCAGGGTGCGCTTTATGTCCTCCAGTGGGTGCAACAAGTATAGGAGCAGATAGCTTGAATCTGAGCAAAGATGTTGATGTATTCATACTACTCACATCTATTAGAACCCTTGGATTTAACCATATTCTTTGAAATGCTTCTCCATTCTCTCTCAATGTGAATTCATCCTCAGCTCCTCCCTAAAATAATCATAGAACATTTTGGCAAGGCTTGTCTTGCAAGTTCCTCAAACTCCCTCACATTTATTAGATCGCTTTCCATATTTCCTACTGTTACACTTGCATCGCAGTTTATTTCTTTCTACAGGTCAAAAAGATCTGAGCTTTCACTGAAGAAACAAGTCAGGCTTCATCTTGCTGCAACCATATCGAGCACTTTGAAGTAATGGAACCGTCGCCATTCTTATTGAAGAGGCTGAACGCCTCCTTGAACTCCGTGATCTGCCCCACCGTCAACCTTTCTGCCACTTGCTGATGCTCGACGAAGTTGAAAAACAAGTCAAAATTCTTACTTTCCCCTCATTCTTTTGCCCCTCTTTTCCTCTTCCTCTTTCTCGAATGGATTGGCAGAGAGGGCAGAACTGTGAGAGATGGAGAAAAGCGAGGGCTTTGGGTTTTCTGTTCAGCCAGCGTGTGTGTGATGACCGGATAGGGAGCTCTTTTTCTTCGGCCAAGAGGAAAAAGAATTTTTTTTAATCGCAAAAAGGAGAAGAGCGGGAAATAGAATGGTTCGGCTGCACATGGGAGGATATGGGAGAGATGACGTTGCAACCTATAATTAGGGGTTGTTTAGTTGCCTACATTTGAAATTCAGTGTAAAAGGAATACAATGTAAAAAGAATGCAGTGTAAAAAGATTACTTATTTGTTTGTTTTACAAATTCATGACTTTCTTTTTTATTGTTTAACAAATGTCAGAAAGAACTGGTTTTTGATGACTCGGCGGCTAGCGGGCACAGAATGACGGAGGTCGGTGGTCATTGATGGAGCAGCGGCCATGGGCTGCCGAAGGCGGAGGCTACGGCTGGCGGCGGCGGCAAGCACGACGAGGCGAAAGCGCTGCCGCTGCACGATCACTTTACATGTATTGAATTACCAATCTGCAAATTCAAATACAAGCAAACTAGCCTTTCTGGTGTATTTGAAATACGCTGGAATTTTACTTTACTTGCAACCAAACACTTGAAATGTTCAAAAGCGTGCATTTGGAATATAGTGCATTCCAAATGCAGGCAACCAAACAGCCCCTTAGTATAATTGGAGATGAAAGTATGAGTGTGGGCGGATGCCATTTTCGAGGCGATGACTAATCGTAATTATGAGATAATTAAATAGGTTTGTCTCGAAATGTGTGCTAATTTTAACAAAATTTTAAGCGCGAAAACCTTAGTCAGATTGGATGTCTATTCTAAGTAATATATTCGACTCAATGGCCCGCCCGTTCATGAACGAGGTCGCGACTTTGGCGTGAATTGGTTCAATTTCAGTTCAAAAATACGCATTATCGCTTCTGACCTTTCGACGTTCCCGTAAACTCATCCGAATTGAGCACAAATAGACTCATTTGATAGGTTTTGACATTTCGGAGCTAATAGCACAATCAATTTCATGAACGAAGGTCATTTGGTTTTCGTCCCCGACCTCGATATCGCGCTGCTGACGACTCAATTGATCGATTAATCATCAAGTTGTGCAATATTTATATTTTAACCGCCAATATTTTGAATGTGATGATGAAGTTCGTTCGTCGATCGAAGGTCATTTGGGTAGATTTTGTTAACGTCCAGTGTATTTCAGCCTCGATTTGCGTGTTGTCACTTCAAATCATTTGACATTTACACAGACTCGTATAAATTGAGTGTGGACAGTCTCATTGATAGTTTTCATGTTTCGAAGCCAACGACATGATCAGTTTCATGAATGGAGGTCATTCGGACATCGTCACAGCATCCCGACTTTGATATGCGCGTTGACACATTAATAGCTCAAACGCTTAATCGATTGCTCATTAGGTTTTACAATATTTATATTGATCATTTGATATTCTAAATGCTAATTTAATAAGTCCGCTCAGAGATCGAAGGTCGTTCACCATTTTCGTGACGCCGAGAGTTGACATGCAATTTTCTTCCGTCCGGCCGAATTTGACTTGTGGGTTTGAACACTCATGACACATATGTGGAGGTCAACAAATTTCTTTAAAAATGATTTAATAGTTATGAGACTCGCATTATTATAAAAATAATTAAGAGGCGGTGGTCAAGGAGGTCGCGATTTGTATTAGTGTATTTACAAGCGAGCTGCTTGATGAGTTTTCTAGTTGAGTCCGACCAAACTCAAACTCAAGATTGAGATCAAGCTCAAGGCTCAATAAGCTAAGCTCATGATCTCATAAACGAGTCGAGATTGAGTCAGCTCAACTCACTTACAGTTCTAGCCATGGGTGTCAATTAGTACGACTCATTAAGATTTTGAAAGTTGTTGCTAAAATGTTGGGTTCTAATCCTACTTACAACATATTAAATTTACTCCTCATGGACTTCAGTGAGATTAAAAATAGTTGAGCAAGGTGCAGGAGCTCAAACTTATAACTTAAAAGTAAAAGTAGAGGTATTAACTACTAAACCAAGACCCATTCATAGGATTCATGTAGCATTCATCATAGTCAAATATAGCCAAAGAGAATACCAAATGATCATTATAAAGAGCTAGATTGAAAGATGACTAAATGTCATTATAAAATCGCACTCATACAGCTAAGAAAGAAGCTTCTTAATTAATATCATAAATTTTAAGCACCTAAAATAGAATCACAAATTCAAAAATATATAATCTTAATTGAATTTTATCATAAATTTTAAAATTTTAAAATTTTAAAATTTATTTTGAGATGATTGCAATGTATGAGAAATTAATGAAAATATAAATTTCCTTAAAAATAATTTAGTTATGAGACTCACATTATTATAAAAATAGTTATGAGTCAAATGGGACAAGAACACTTTCATTGTAGGAGCTCAAACTTATAACCTAAAAGTAAAAGTAGAGGTATTAACAACTAAATCAAGACCCATTCATAGGATTCATATAGCATTCATCTTAGTGAAATATAGCCTAAGAGAAATACCAAACGATCATTACAAAGAGATCGATTGAAAGATGACTAAACATCACTATAAAATCACACTAATACAGCCTAAGAAAGTAGTCTTAATTAATATCAAAATTTTTAAGCACCTAAAATAGAATCACAAATTCAAAAATAGATAATCTTAATTAAATTTTATGCATCATAAATTTTAAAATATTTAATTTTATTTTGAGATGGTTGCAATGTTTGAGAAATTAATGAAAAAATAAATTTCTTTAAAAATAATTTAATAGTTATGAGACTCACATTATTATAAAAATAGTTATGCGGCGGTGGCGGAGGAGGTTAGCGGGCGGCCTCGGCAATTTACATTGACAAGTGTATTTGGAATTCATACATATTTTGGGCAATTTCAAATACACCAAAATTTAAACTTCTAGTAAATTTCAAATGTATTATATCTCTTTAAAATCTTATTTTGCATAGTGTCAAACGCAAACAAAGCTGAAACTCCTGCATTTACTTTACTTCACTTTACGCTCAAACTAAAGCCTAAGAAATTATTTGAGCTTTATAATCATATTTATGAAACTATTATTGAAAATGATGATAATGCCAATAAAGCTAAGATGAAAAACATACACCCCATTTTAATTATTGTAACATATACTGCTATAATGCTGAAATAAAAATTTACATTCTCTATAAAAGTGCTTAATAGTCATTATAATTGCACAAAAATAATAAGATCTCCTTATTGAAGATCATGACATGATTTGAAAAAACCACACCACTTACAATTCTAAAGAATTAAAAACCATGCATTCTCAACATAATTTTTTAAGTATAATAAGACTATAATCGTCCATGACAAATAATGAAATAATATTTTGAGAAGAATTTTAAATAAAGTTATCATAGGTTTTAGAAATATCTAATTTAAATATACCATTATAACCCCAATCTCTAATACTGATATCTTGGAAAAGGTCTAAGCAAGAGATACATTATTAGTGATGTTTATACCTTTAATAAGGCCAATTTTGATTTGATGGAATGATATTAGGAAGCATACGAGCAGGCCTTAAGCCAAAATTTTAGTGATGAGTTTATTAATTATAATGCATAAACTAATGGGTCTAAAGTCACTCCAAGGAATTGAATTTTGGCATTTAGGAATAAGAACAATAAATGTACTAACAAATATTTTTTTTATGATAAAGCATCTAAGAATTCTATATTAGCATCAATGATTTCCTTTCTTATATTGTACAAGAATTACTGAAAAAAAAAGAAGAAAATTATTTGAACTTACCACAAAATCTTTATTCATCGATAAAACCACAAAATATATCTCAACCTTAGCCAGGTTTCTATGAAAATTAAAATTAATTTTCTCAAATTTGATTGAAGGAATCAAATCAAAAAACAAGATAGGGTCATAGAGTTAATCAATCATTCAAAAATAATAGAAAAAAATCAGGTCATATAATTCATCAATCACAGGCACGGTGAAAAAATGTTGCAACACTGAAGTGATTATGGCTTTCTAATTATTATGCAATTCTCATTAGAGACTTTAATCTTATGGATATGATTGAAATCTTTTCTTTTATTAATCAAGCCTTAAAATTTTTTATATTACAATTACCCTCACAAATATGTTCAGCTTTTCATTCTCATTATATTTCTTCTCTATTTTGAAGATCATGATCAGATTACATTTACCATAATTAAGTACATCAAAATTAGTGTTTATTTGGTATGGACAAATTGTTCTCTAACCAAATAGCCCTATCTTTAGACTCCTTGATATTTTAAAATATATTTCAAAAATAATTTTTATTTCACCACCTTAAAGTTTGTTTCAATTGTTTCAACTTAAGTCATACTTAGTGTAGCACCTAAAGAATATTAGTAAGAGCCAAAGGATCTAAACAAGCATCCTCCACTACTTTAAAAAGTATTTGTCTTCAATCCACATATTTTGAAAATGAAAAAAGAGGAATGCTAGAGTTCTCAAAATATTTCACTTTAATAAGTAGTTGAGTATAATTAGAGGTCATAAGCTATGATGTTCCTAATAGATTTTAAAGTGTCATTCTAGTTATTTTTTAAAAAAAAATCATAAAATATTCTATTGAATGGCCCATATGGATCTCATTTAATTACATGGTAAGCATTTTGAAATATTTGAGTGACTTAATGACATCAGAATTTATTGATCTTAGATTTATTAATTTTTTTCAAGATGCTCAATTTGAGTATAAACATACAAGATTCAAGATCATTTGAGCCTAATTAGTTACCAAAAAATTTCTATCATTCTTCAAATGCCTGATTTGTGCTCATTTGTACTCATATCAATGATGACTTTGCCTAATTAATATATTTTATTTGAATATAATTCATTCAAATCAATTTTCACATGACCTTGAATTTGATTATGAAAGTTTTAATTTCAATATGCATTGAAATTCACACTTGATAAAGTGATTTTTTTATGGTGTGCTATGTTACAAGTGCAATAATTAATTAAGATATTACAAAATCAAATAATTGATATTTATCAATAATATTACATTATATATCATCTATCAAATAAGCGTGCCTTTTGCCATTAAAATATGTAATCACTTAGATTAAATATATTATAGCAAAAATAATCATTGTCTTGGTTTGGAAAAAAAGAAGTATTTCTTACTTTATATATTGTTTTATTTTAAGATAATTAATTTGCAGATTTAATTAAATTTTCATCCTCTCACGTGCCCTAGCCGGCACCTTGCTCTAGCGATTTCCTTCTCCCCTCGTCGTCATGTGGCTTCGTCTCGACAGCCCCCTTTGGTTTTTTTTTTTTGTTTTGTTTAGAATGTGCGCCTGCTGATCATGGCTACGACCTTTGTTTCCCCTTAAGGAAACCCAGTCTCATCTATTGCAGCTGTGAAACTTCCTGAACCATCGGGGATCTTTGCTTCTAATCCTCCCCGGCTTGAAATCGTTCAAAGATGTCCTTGCTAGTAAACAAAGATGTGGGTCACTTGACCTTATCTCTACTTCTTTCCGGGGTGTACCAGTGATTTTGTGGTTGAAAGGCTTGCTAAATCGTTTGAATTTTCATTGGTGGGTAAATTTGCGCTGTGGCGTCCTACTATGGAGAATATTAGAGCTTTTTTTTTCATACTTTGAAGCTCTCGGGCATTTTTTCTGTTAGATTGATCGATTCACGTCATGTTCTAATTCAACTTTCAAACGATTTGGATTATTCTCAAGTTTTTTCTAGACGATCGTATTTTGTTTTCAACTGTCAGATGTGTTTGTTTGAAATGGACCTTTATTTTGATATTAAGGAGGAGTCTCCTATTGTTCTGATTTCCATTCCCAATTTACGTGTGCATTTCTTTAATCGAATTTCTTTATGGCGTGGGTTGTTGGTCCTCTCCAATTGGATCAGGAGTCTTTTTCTAACACAAGGCCATCTAATGCCCGGATACTTATGGAATTGGATATAACCAAAAAAATATCCAAAGAAAATTTGGTTAGGCTCAGAGGAATACAATTATTTACAAAAAGTGGTTTTTGAAAACTTTCCTGTTTTTTGTTCTCATTGTAAAATTCATGGCCATGGGATTTCAGAATGTTTTGTGGTTCATCCACATCTCAAGAAAAGTCATGCTGTGATTCCTAAATCAGCTCCATCTCTTAAGGCTCCTTTGATTATACCACAAAATGCTATGGCTTCTAATATCTCTTTATATGAGAGGGTCATTGCCTTGAGCGTCTATTCTCAATTAGATAATGTTGTGAAAATGTCGATCATTTTCGGGATGTCACACTTGTTAATAAAGATGTGGTCCCTCCAAATGAGAATAATCACTTAAATTGCAATAATATTGACATTAATGTTACTAATAATAGTTCTGCATCACTTTTGGTTGCAAACTCTCTATCCAATGCATCTATTCCTACCTCTTTTGCACCTTTAGATAAAAGAAAAGCGACTGATCATGAAGGAATGGCTACTATGTAATATTTAGATATAGTTTCTACCCCTGATTTAGGCATTTGTGTTTTGCCTCTAATAATTCTTGTGCTTCTTCTTCTAACCATGACCTGATTCATAATCCGTCTAACAATGATTTGGAAGAAGGTGAAATGGCATGCAATGCTGACCTCAATGGGCCTCCTTTTCGCAAGAAATTTCCTGATCAATCATTATCTAATGGTGATGCTGCGGACTTGGAAAATAAATTTTTGACAATTTTTATTAATAAAAACAAATCCTCGAAATCTAAATTTTATAGCTTTGCCAAAGTTACTCGATCTGGCTCCTCCACCCATAAATAAATGGTTTCTTTCATTATTTGGAATGCGAGAGGGATTGATACCTTCTCTGTTAAGAACATAATTAGTAATTTAGTTTGTTCTCATAATATTTCCTTTTTGGCTATTTTGGAACCCTTTATCCTCCCTTCTAACATTGTTTATATTGCTAGAATGATTGGTTTTGATAATTTCTTTGCTAACTCGAGTAATAAAATTTGGATTTTTTGGAAGAGTCCTTTTGTTTTGCAAGTTATGCAAGATTTAAGTTGTTAATGCTAAAATAACATACGATAATTGGTGTTGTTTTGGGTCTTTTGTCAATGCCTCTTGTAATAGGAATGGTAGAAGGATTATGTGGGAAGATCTTCTTAGTTTCTCTTCCTCCATTAATGCTCCCTGGTTTGTGGGTGGAGATTTTAACATTATCTGTTCCTCTTCTAAAAGAGTTGGTGGTAATGCTCCTAACCTATTCTCCACGGAGGAATTTAATAATATGATTCTTGATTGTCATCTTACTGATATTGGCTTTACTGGATCTCAATTTACTTGGAATTAATCGCAGATTGTGGCAAAGATTAGATAGGATCCTTTTTAACAATCTTTGGATCAACCTATTTCCTATTACCTCTGTTGAGCATCTCAGTAGAACCCTTTCCGACCACTCTCCCTTGCTCATCACTGTTAAGATTAATGTGGATCAACCCTCCTCTAATCTTCCATTCGATTTCAAAATATGTGGCTTATGGATGATAGATTTATGGAGGTGGTTGCTAGTAATGGGGTGAACCTCTCCATCCGATGACTGTGGGATGAAGAGATAGTGGTTCAAATTAAAAGGCTCAAACAAATAATGATTTAGCGGTGGAACAAAAATTGTTTCAAAAATCTTTTTCCAATATTAAAGAGTTAGAAGCGGGGAGGTTTTAGTCTTAGAAGATTCTATTATTAATGATCCATCTAAAATTCCCCTTTTAAATCAAGCTAAAGATAGGTTAACTCATTATCAAGACATGGAGGATACCTATTGGCAGCAAAAAACTTCCACTAAATGGATATCTAATGGCGATCGAAATACCAAATATTTTCATGCCATGGTTAATAAGAAAAGGGTTATAAATCACATTAAAAAAAATTAAAACTAATGACGATATCTGGTGTACTGATAATAAGGAGCTTACTGATTCTAGCGTTTCCTATTTTACTATGCTCCTTAATAAAAATGTAACCTATGATGGGATCTCCTTGCCTGAAGTTATTCTTAATCTCATTTCTGAAGAAGAGAACTATATGCTTACCTCATTACCATCAGACCCCGAAATTGCTAACATTTTGCAAACTATGAATCTGATTGATTGGTACGATGGCTTCACTACTCTATTTTTCAAAAATGTTAGCGTATTATCAAAAAAAGATTTAATTAAGGCTGTTATGGACTTTTTCAAGGGAAGTACACTCCCAAATATTTTCTAGCACTTCCATTGTTCTAATCCTAAAAGAAAATCACGAACTTTAGAGCCACTTTAGGTCAATTAGCCTTTGTTCCTTTTTTAATAAGCTCATCTCTAAGATTTTGGCTAAAAGATTAAGTAGCCTGCTTCCTAAAATTATCTCCCCAAACCAAACTGATTTTGTTACAGTCGATCTATTTGATAATGTTGTTGGCTCGAGATGATCCATGATTTAAATGCTAAAGTTCGTTGTGGCAATCTAATTCTTAAGCTGGACATTTCCAAAGCTTATGATAACATTGGTTGGGCTTTCCTATATAAAATTTTGACTCTATTTGGATTCTCAAGTCATTTTATTACTTTAATTAAGAATGGTATTGAGAACTCTTGGTTTTCCTTACTTATTAATGGTAAAATCCATGGCTTTTTCTCGTCCTCTCATGGGTTAAGGCAAGGTGATCCACTTTTGCCGGCTCTTTTCATTATTACCGTGGAATATTTATCTAGAAGTCTTGAGTAAATGTTTGGTAAAATGCCAAACATGTATTACAAAACTAGGGATGGTTTTCCCATATCCCACCTCAGCTTCGCGGATGATTTCATTATATTATGCAATGGCTCTACTCTTTATATTAATAAGTTATGTAAATTCCTTACTTTGTTTGGTAGGGAAAGTGGTCTGAAGATTAACCCTGATAAAAGTTATTTTATCACTAGCTCATCGATTTCATCATCTAGGATTAACGCTCTTAAAAGCATTACGGGCTTTGCACATCAAAACCTGCCAATCAAGTATCTGGGTACTCTTTTATATCGAGGAATGAAAAGATCATCCTTATTTGATGATGTTATTCATAAAATATATAAGAAAACATTCTCTTGGGAGTTCCACTTACTTTTCTTTGGTGCTAGACTTATCCTGATCAAAAGTACTCTTTGTTCTTTACCTTTCTATCTTCTATCCACTATTGTGCCTACAAGTTCTATTATTAAAAGGATTAATAGACTTATTAATAAATTCTTTTGGGGTTCGACCTCTTCTTTTAAAAAATTTCATTGGGCTAGTTGGTGTGGGCCTTTGAATGAAGGTAGTTTAGGCTGTAAAACTTTAGAAGATTTCATTAAATATTTGTCATATAAAATATGGTGGAATCTTCGAAATAACCATAACTACTGGTTACAATTTATGCTTACCAAATACTGTAAGGGGAACCATCCCCTCAGTTGTACTTATAAACCTAGGGATTCTCCGGTGTGGAGAAGACTTTGTAATATCAAATGGGCTGCTGAAAATCTGATTTCTTGGGGGTGTAAACTTAGGATCCTCCTTTTTTTGGCAAGGCAATTGGCTGGGACAAGGTTCTATTGATTCTTTGCTTAACACTCACTCCACTGAGAGGATTAAGGTTAATCAATTCATTACTCTTAATACTTGGGATGTAGATCATTTAATCTCCATTGTCCCTAATGTGATTGTTAACAAAATCCTTAATATATGTCCACTTCCTACTAAATCTGACCAAGTCCTATTTAAAAATTCCTCCTCTAGAGACTTTGTCTTTAAGGATGTTTGGCATTCCTTCAGAATTAAATCTCAAGAGTCTCTAGTTTTCTCTAAAATCTGGAGTATCTCTATCCCTACCTCCTTTTCGGTTTTAACTTGGCGTATTCTAAAGCACTACATTCCTGTTGATGCTACTCTCATTAAAAAAAGATTTCACCTCCCCTCTAAATGCCAATGTTGCTTTCACATTAAAAATGTGAATCATGTGTTCATGAATGGCCCCATTGCGATTAAGGTTTGGAGATGGTATGATAGTATGCTAAATACTCGCCATTTCGATGGGTCATTCTCAATCATGCAATTTCTTGAGACTTGTTTCTCCCCACATGTCAAAGTTATTCTTGCCACTACTCATGGTATATTTGGTGGGAAAAGAAATGCTAAACATCATGATATCCCTATGGAGTTTCATCACATTATTGCTAGAACCAAATGTAAAATTGTCTCTTTATAAAGCTGACCTCCTTACTCCCTCTAGTTTCAAAGGATATAAATATATGGCCTTTAACTTTGGCATTAATCTTCCCTCTTTTGCTATTGAGCTTTTCCATAAAGTTATATATTGGAGGAAGCTGAATCTTCATGTCATTAAGGTTAACACTGATGGTTCCATTTCTAATGGCTTTTATGGGTGTGGGGGGATCTTAAGAGATTATAGTGGACAAGTGATCTCTGCCTTTGCTGCTCCTCTACATCCCTGTTCTATTTTATTTGTTGAGCTGAATGGTTTGTACTATGGGATTTTCGTTTGCCTCCAAAAAGGATTTAAAAAAATTGGTTTGAAGTTGATGCTCTCCTTCTTATTGAATTATTAAATTCTGAAGCTCATGTCAATGATGAAATGTTTTACTTACTTAATCATACGAGGAGCCTTCTTGCCAACCTAGATTATCACATTTCTCATATCTACCGGGAAGGTAATTCTTGTGCTGACTTTCTTGCTAATTGGGGAGTAAAGTCCTCCTCTTTGAATCTGTTCTCCAATGATGATACCCCTTCCCTTTTAAGGGTGCTTGTGAATCTTGATAAAACTGGATTGCCTTATGTTAGAAGTTCTTAGCTTTTTTGGCCTTCTATTTCGAGGAGGAGAGTTGGGCGCCATAATTTATTTTATTACCATGATGTTTCATTTTATGGATGGCATGGGACTAATCATCTTTTCTATGCGTGTTTCCTATTTTCTGCACTCCTTTTTGATGCTCCCTTCTTCAGGTCGGCTGATGGATGATGTTGTTAGCTGTGGCTTGCTTGTGTCTCTAGGCTACATGGTTTTTTTGCTATTATTTTAAACTCCTTTTATGTGCTCTCTGGTTTTATGATACATTTACCTGCACATAATTTCTGGATATCATGTTTGGTGGTTTTATCTCATGTAGCCCCAAGCTATTTGGTTACTTAGTTTCTTTGCTATATTTGGGCTCTTTATTATCTGATTTTCTCTCGTTGTATGGTCTTTGGGATGCCTTTTCCGACTGCTTGTTGGTGCTTGTTCTTCTACCAATCTGCGGGTGTAATTATGGTGGCCTTTTTCGACTTGTTTTTTCCTCTTTTTATTTGGGGTGGTTAACCTTAATATTGGAGCCTTTACGGTGTTGTTAGCATCTGTTGATCTGTTTGGCTCGCTAACACTTTACTTGATCAAAGCCCTTTATGGTTGTTGCGCTCACGACTCTTACCTCTACTCATTTCTACAATGTGTTTTATACTTCTTATCGTAAGTTTCAATTCTTGCGATTTTTTATGCCTATTCGCTGAATGGTGTTTTTTGGATTCTGGTGTTTAGCAAGCTCATATGTTGTTTGGTTTCTGCCTGGACCTATGGTCTAGTCATTGCCTTGTGTTTATCCTTATTAAATGTAGCATTGTTGTATGGTGTTATCCACTTTTTCAGTCCATCCTTAGGCCTTTTAAAACTACACATATATTATTGTCTCATCTTATTAATGCCATCTATTTTACTGACCCTGTTGGGATTTCCTTACCATGGACATTCTAATATTATGTTGATGTTTGGGCTATCTTATTTGAAAAGAGAGTGGTGCCACTCCTTTACCTCTCTGCTTTGTGTTGCCTTCTCTCCCATGTGTTATGGTTGTGGAGCAGTTTAAAGATCACACCACTTTCATCTATTGGCTGCCGCTTTCTCCAAGGTTTGTTGGGTATGATGGCTGGGATGAGTGCACCCATTACTTGGCTAGTAGTAACACATTTGATGTAACCCTTCCTTTGAAGTTTGGATGCTCATGTTTCCAATTTTTAATTGAGCGCCTTTCTCCACATATTTCTCTACAATCTTCTCTAGTTATTTTATTTTACTTTCAACTAGTTTCTATCACTTTAACGTGTCAACTCTTTTTTCTAGATATTTGAAGATTCAGTGTTGTTCTCTTGTAGGTTCCTCTTTTTTGGAGGCATGACTTCTCTCATCCTCAAGATTTGCTGCTGAAGGCTGGCCATTGGCTTTCTCCTTTGTTGTATTTGTATCATTTCCTTTTCTTTTTCCCTTCATATGTTCTGGTTGCACTTAGGCAGGGGATTTTCTCTTTAGGCTGTTTATAGCTCATTGAGCAGTAGATCTTGAGTTTATCCCCATTAAGGACCTTGTAACACTTTTATTGTAGCAATAAAATTCCCTTATATGGGGTTCCCCCCAAAAAATTAAATAAATAAAAAATTTGCAGATTTAATAAAACACTTAAAATGAATTAACTACTTTTAAAGAAATTATAAAAAATAACTCTCTCTCTCTCTCTCTCTCTCTCATGGTTGAGAGTATTTAAGAGTTGCAATTAAGAAATTTTAGATTTTTCACATATGATATGATAGGCGATTTGATCGAGAATGGTCGATCTATCTGACTGTTGATCAATTGTGATTCTGGTTCTATCGTTAGATCGTGGTTTAACGCTCTTGATCTGTCTGGAACTTCGAATGGGAATAAGGGATCCTAGCTAAAGTGCTTTCCTTTTCTTTACCATGAGATTCACTTGAAGGAATAAAAAGGGTATTTTTTTGTTTGGTATTGAAAGAAGAAGAGGCGTGGAGAGGAGAGGAGGAGAAACCCTAGGGTTTCTGATCGCGAGGAGGTTTTCTGGCGAGGAAACCGGAGGAAAGGTTGAGCAGAAGAAGGAGAAGAAGAAGGAGGCCGAAGAAGATAAGTTTCTTTCTTAAAATATTGATTACCATCCTTTGTTTGTCTTTCATCCTATTTATGCTCTTTGTCTAGCCTAGATCTATGCTTTCTCTACATGAGTAACTACTTTCTGTTACATTGGGCCATTTATTCACTATTTTCTTCTTTCTCTCTCATATCAGTTAGTTAAAGCTATTAGTCCTCGATCTTCTTGGTTTCTTGATCTGCATTCTGCTTCATCCATTCTGTTATATTTGAACAGAAAATTGTTATCTTGTTAGTTATTTCTTGAGTTTGAAATCTGATCTAAATTCTGTTATGTATAAGCTATAGGATTGCTATGGAACTATCAGTTATTATCCTTCTTAATTTGGGGTTATTATTATTGTTATTATTGTTATCAATCATCCTGGTCTTTGTTCTAATGCTATTCTGGACATGTGTATTTGTACTCTGTAATCTTTGTATTTATTTTATGCTCTGAATTAATATACTTGTATTCTTTTCTTCTCTGTTATCATATCTTGTCTGCTTCTACTGTAAAATTATGGTTTGTTGTCCCTCCTTACACGAGTAATTTCTTATGTTATCTTGTGAAATCACTTAGCCAATTTGGAATTCTTATCTCCCTTTTGCCTCTTATTTGAGGATATGTCATATCTCATTACTCATTTGAGGATATGAGTCATCATTACCCCCACACCCCCACACACACCTTGTCCTCAAGGTCAAAGTCAAAAAAGTTCACAGATTCTTAATTTCCACCCAGAAGTCTCTGCTAGGATACCCTCCCATTGTACTAAGACTTACGTGATTCTCTCCTTGTATTCTTATCCTTTGATCTAAAATTTTGATGGGTCGATTATGCCCTTCTAAGAATTGAGTAGGCAATATGGCTAGGGAATTTTTTGAATCTGTTTAGTCTAGAGACATGGAAGACATTGTGAATCATCTTTTCTAGAAGGTCCACTTTGTAAGCCAGTCCTACTTTAGAACTTTAAAGGACCATACCATCTTTGTAGCTTTGTATAGGGTTTCTTTGGGGTGAGATCTATCTATGGTTGTAATTTAACTAACACTAGATCATTTATATTGAGCTGAAGCTCCTTCGTGTTTGTTTGCTATTTGTTGCATTCTATTACGAGCTTCTTATAAGTTTTCTTGATTCTTTGTAATACATTATCTCTTTGTTGTAGTAAGGTTTCTTATTCATTATAGGGTATAACTTGGTGGTAGTCCATATATATATTTGGAAGGGAGTCATTTTGTGTGGAAGTGTTAATGGATGTATTATAAGAAAACTCCCATGGGAGGAATTGTAACCAATTTGGGTGTCTCCAATACAAAACTTCTTAGGTATTGTTCTATTGTTCTATTGTTGTTGTTACCTCTTCATGGCCATCAGAGGATGATAAACCTTGCTATGGCTTAATGTTGTTCCACTTAATTTGAATAGTTCTTGCCAAAAAATTCATAAAGATAGGGATACTATTGCTTGTGGAATTCCATGGTTTAACTATATCGAAATGAAAGTTTGAGCTATATAGGTGTAAAACTAGTTGGAAGAGTGAAATGAGCATACTTTGAAAGTCTATCTACTACTACTATAACATTTTGTTGAGGATTTGGGTAGACTATGATAAAATCAATTGATACTTCCTCCCAAATGGGCATTGGAATAGGTAAGAGTTGTAATAACCAGGATTCGAGTCATATTTGACTGACAGGACATGTGGATATTGTATATCTTGTTTCATGTCTAGAATTGTTGAGTAATTTTGGCCCATGTCCTCTTAATTCCCCAATGTCCTCTTGTGTTGAATTCTCTTATAAGCATATTTCTTATTTGAGAATCTTTAAATATGACTATTCTATTTTTGTAATAGTCCCTTGTGTTTGGGAAATAATTACGGGCTTATTGAAATTTGCTTATGCAAGCTTCTGTAGTTCGAGATTAGACTGTGTTTCTTCTTTAATCTGTTGTAGCAAGGCTGTGAATTGCTGAGTATAAGCATATAAAGTGTGTTGTGTTGAGCCTTATGCTGTTACTTTTTCATCTGTATTGTATAATTTTCTGGATAGGGCATCAGCTGCCTTATTGGTGATCCCTGGTTTATATTCAATAGTATAATCAAAGCCCGGGAGTTTAATAAGAAACCTTTTGTTGTCATTGTTTGTTGCATTAACTCCCTTATGCTCTTTTGATCTATTCTTATAGTGAATTTATTGCCTAACAGATATTGCCTCCATCTTCCCACTGCTTCTGTTATAGCATAAAGTTCTCTAGCATAAGTTGATGTTTTTTGTAATGTGGGAGATAATTTCTTGCTGAAATAAGCAAGAGGATGATTGTTTTGAACTATATTTTATATTTGCGTGCATTTTCCGAATAAAGGTATAGAAAAATTTGGAAATGCTAAAGCGGTAAGGATACCATAGCATTATTGTGTGAATGCTGCTTTTGATTCTTCTGTCCATTGAAATTTTTGTTTAGCTAGCATTGATGTTAATGGGGAGGCAATTGTTGAATAGTTTTTAACAAACTTTATGTAATAGCTAGTTAAACCCAAAAAAAACCTCTTAATTGTTTGACTGAATTAGGTAAATCCATGCTTGTACTGCTTGAATTTTTTGGGATCCACTGCTATACAATGCGGATAAAATGTGTCCTAAATACTCAATTTCTTGTATAAATGAGCATTTAGATGGCTTGATAATTGAATCTTGAGTTGTTCCAACCTCTTGGAGATGAGTTTGATGTAACTCCAAGGTCTTGCTATATATATAGTATATCATCAAAAAAAACACAAGACAAATTTTCTTAAAAAGGTTTAAACTGCATTCATTAAAGCTTGGAATGTTGATGGTGCATTTGTTAGTCCAAATGGCATTGCCATAAACTCATAGTGTCCTTATAAGTTCTAAAAGCTATTTTGTAGATGTCTTCTTCTTGACCATTGGTGATATCCTGACCTTAAGTCCAATTTTGAAAACATTATGGCTCCATACAATTCATCCACAAGTTCATCTGGAGTGGGAATAGGAAATCTTTCAGGTATTGTTACTTTATTTAGAGCTCTGTAATCCACACAGAATCTCCAAGTTCCATCCTTCTTTTTGATTAAAAGTCTTTGGAAGAGAAATGGTGCTTTCTCGATTATGCCTTGTCAACATTTCTTTAATTAATTTTTCAATTTTTTTTAAAATGTGGATATCTATTACTCTCAATGGTTGAGTTCGGGTGGCGCGATGGTCTATCTTCTAGAGGTAAGCCCTTCTAGGACTTTTAAAGCAGTTCTTGATATTGGGATAATACTTGGTTTATCTTGAATTCTTTTTTAGAAATCTGTTCCCTCTGTCATTTCTCTAATATGAGATTTCCTTCTTCCTTCTTTGGTGGTGAGGATGGAAATCCATGCTATTGTGGAGGTATCCCCTTGTTTAATCATTAAAGTAGAATTTCATAGTTAGCTTTTTTGTAATCAATTGTACATTCACCCAATTGTTCTAGCCATTGAACACCCAAATCTTCTCCTTGCATGGGTAACATATATCGATTGGTAAAATTCCCTTGTAGTTGGATAGGAATATTAGAACAAATTCTAACATTTTAAGGTTTCTCCATTGAACCTTGGCATATCTACTTTGTCTGTCTGTATGTTGTCTATTTGGAAAGGAAATTTCTGTATGAGAAGGAGTACATACTTGTGATTGTTGTTGTTCTTGATGATTGTTTTCCAATTTTTCTTCTATAGAAGATAATCTTCTTGAGACTTCATTTAATATCATAGTGATTGAAGACATCTCATGTTTTTTGAGTCTTCCTACACACTCATCTATTGATGTGTGTCTTGTTCATGCGGGAAAATCAATGAGAGCAATGATAGGCTTATTTGATCAGGCGTCGTCAACCCTATCTGCGTTGTTGATTCAAATCAGCGTTAGATCGGTGGTTTAACTCTTGATCTGTGCGAACTTGAATGGGAATAAGGGATCCTAACCATCTAAAGTGCGCTTTCCTTTTCTTTACAGCCGTGAGATTCAGCTTCTCGCAGAAGGAATCATAAAAGGGTATTTTTTTTGTTTCGGTTATTCGGCCGAAGGGCTCCAGAGAAGAAAGGCTGTGGGAAAGGGGAGGAAGAGAAACCCTAGGGTTTCTGATTGACGGCGAGGAGGTTTTTCGGAGAGGAAACCCGGAGGAAAGGTTGAGCAGAAGAAGGAGAAGAAGAAGGAGAAGAAGATAAGTTTCTTCTAAAATATTGATTACATCCTTTGTTTGTCTTTCATCCTATTTATACTCTTTCTAGCCTAGATCTATGCTTTCTCTACATGAGTAACTACTACATTGGGCCATTTATTCACTATTTTATTCTCACTCTCTTTTTTGGAATTTAGTTAGTTAAAGTTAGTCCTCGATCTTCTTGGTTTCTTGATCTGATACGCTTCATCCATTCTGTATTTGAGAAAAAACTTTTCTTGTTAGTTATTTCTTGAGTTTGAGATTTGATCTAAATTATGGATAATTCTGATTTGCTATGGAACTATCTATGTTGATTAGTTGCCATACGTGGTGTTAATTTGGGGTTATTATTGCGTTTTTTGTTCTATTTGGTCTTTGACATGTGTATTTGTACTGTAATCTTTGTATTTATTTTATGCTCGAATTTTACACTTGTAGTCTTTTCTTCTCTGTTGTTATCATATCTCTTCTCTGTCTCTATAAAATTAAGAAAATTTATATTTGTCCCTCCTTACTGAGTAATTTCTTATGTTATCTTGTGAAATCCTTAGCCAATTTGGAATTCTTTCTCCCTTTTGCCTCTGTTTTCTATTTGAGGATATGGAGTCATATCATGATATGAGAATCAAGTGGTTGCACTATTAGTAATAATTTCTCCTTCTTAATTCTATTTGCAAATAAAATTAAAATAAAAATAATAATATCTCCATAGGTTGTGATGCTATCACGAATCAGTGACATTGGTGGAAAGCTGCGGTGTGGTCATGATAGCATCACCCAAGAAGGTGGGCTCTCGAATGATTGGTATTGTTGGTCCACACAACTTTGTCTTCTAAGATGAGGTTTCCATTGATGTGCATCCAGGATGCACTCGCCCTTTCCATAGGTTCTCGTGTTATGGGATATCGGATAACATAGAGGTTACAATTTTGCATGAGAGTTGTCAAAGCGTGTGAGTTCGAGTACAAAGTATAACGGCGGTAATAATGTGTGAAATATTATATATTATTATGTATATAAATATTACCATTATATAGTTAATTATATTTGTATATAATAATAAAACATAATATTTTATAATTAATACATGATAATTATATATTGATAAACTTCATATAATATTATATTATTAGAATTTGAATGTAGTAGATACTGAACATAATAATTTCTCTTTTTTATACTATATTAAATCATAAAGTTAGAGCAAAATTTCACTTGATCTCATCTAGATATATATAATTTTGGCATGCATCAAAAAGAATTAAGAAAATATATATAATTAGCAGAGAAGAAAGGTAAGCATCTGGTGTGATAATAGCAATTTGATAAGTTAAACAACAATTGCATCTATTATACTCTGTATACTCATAAATCAGAAATCGAAAAAAAATTCAACAATATGATAATTTATTCATTTAAACACCTACTTTTAAGAAAAATTATTAGGTGTGGACTCTATTGTTGTTTATCAATTGTTCTATCTATGTTCATAATAATTATAATGACCCATAATGTATAATTATACTTATCCATTGATACTAATCATCCTCCTGATGCTCATCACATTGAACTACTAATACATGTGCTTTGGATATGATGTTTTTTATAAAATATTATATCAATTCTTTTCCATATATTCCATATCTATAATATATATATAATATATATATATATATAAATCATATATATATATATATATGGATGAGATCAAGTGGAATTTTGCTCTAGCTTCATGATTTAATATACTATAAAAAAATGTCCTTGGATGGGTAAATTATCATGATGTTTGTTGCGTACTAGAAAACCAGTTGCGGTAGAATAAAAATTTGCACCTTAGCTTTGTTACGCTGAGATGTTTGAGAATTAATAAGAAAACTCCAGAATTTTTGTAAACCTGAAAAAGGGAAAAAATCATGGGGCTTGTAAAATCTTCCACAATGTATCTATTTGAGTACAAAAGTTTCCGTCTGAGATTACGATTGTATATGAGAGGCGACAATGGGAATCTCAGTGGCCGGGTGTGGTGAGTGGCGAAGATAGTGGCGGTGAAGGCGTCGGTGGTCGACTATCTGGTACGATTGCTTGAAGGATTTTCAAGCTTTAGAGCTCTCTCTCTTCGCCTCCTCTCATTTGAAGAATGAGGGGCTATTTATAGATTGGAGGAGTGGCGTCTCTGTAAACATGCAAAATCTGAATCACTCCACTCCATCGGATGGTTCAAAATGATTCTTTTGATCATTTGATGTATTTTAAGCATTTGAATGCTCAAATGAAATTCGATGAGATCTTGGGCTTGTTAGATACGGCAAGCCGATTTGACAATAAACACTCTATGTTTAAGAATTGATAATAAGCGATCTCGTTAATCTTGATTGAGATTCTCGTCATCAAGATTCAAGTAAATTTTGAGTCATATCAATTTATTTTTGGATGATATTATCTCAATCATCCAAAATATATATCAAATACTTGAAAATAACTAATTCTTCAATGAAATTTGTGGGTCCATTAACCATACATTTTGAGAGAACAGTCTTCATGTAGCGAAGATTATGATCACGAGCGGTGCGAGCGCGGATGTATGCAGTCTTGAGCACAAGATTTTGGGGATATAGACTCATTCGAACATTTACGGGTGCTTGGGTTTTGGGTCGGTTTGAAGGCTGGATTTCCAAGGAAGGAGGTGCGGCCAGGGTTGGCGGTGTCGGAGAGGGTCACCACAGACGGCCAGGCATGATCAGCTTGTGAGTCGGAGGCTGAGTCTGGCGGCAGTGTGAAATGGGTGACGTCGACGATGGGCTGGAGGTCTGGTGAATAATGCACCTTCTGATCAGAATTCGAGTCACCGATTACATGGTTCTGGCGATGGTTAATCGTGGGTGGCAGGCTGATCGGCGGCAGGCTTGGTGGCATGGTGAAGCAGGCAGCGGCGCGAAGCCTTGGTAGCCGACAATGACGAAGCAATGCCTGGTAGCGCCCATGGGATATGGCGCGATATGGGTCAACGTTAGTTTTACTGTTTATTTTGAATGGTTTTGAGTTGATTTTCTGCGGTTTTTCTTTGATTTTTTACATTTTTGTCCTTATAGAGGGTCTATAAAAACCCCCCTAGGGCCAAGGGAGAGGCACACTCCTCGTATGCTTGTGTGTTCCTCTTCTTCTTAAAAGGAGGTCATTCGGAGACGATCAAAGCCCGTGGTTGTCGGCTCAATTTTCCTCGAAAGAGGCGTCAGCCCCAGGTCCGTGACCCAGGTTGAGGCGATCAAGGCCCGTAGTTCATACGGCGAGGCTCCAGTTTTCCCTTGGAAGAGGCCTCAACTTTCCTTTTTGGACCGACCGGGTTTGGAGGCGATCAAGGCCCGTAGTTCATACGGCGAGGCTCAGTTTCCCTCGAAGAAGGTCAAGCCTTATTAGACCGGCGGGTTTGGAGGCGATGGGCATGGTTCATCTGGCTCGATTTTCCCTCGAAGAGCGTCAACTCGCTGTCGGACCGGCCGGTTTGGAGGCAATCAAGGCATGGTTCATATGGCTCCGTTTCCCTCGAAAGCGTCAACTAACCCTGTCAGACAACCGATCAAGATGGTAATGAGAGGCCGATGGTGCGGCCAGCGAAGGTGGTTGCGGCAATTGTGGCGCAAGAGCGGCAGTAGTCGGCAGCGGCAATAGCGTCGGTAGTCAGCGAGATGGCAGCGATGATGGTAGTTCGTCGAATATTTGAGATGTGGCGAGCGGCGTGGTGATGGAGGTAAGCGGGGTGGTTTACTCGGCAAGTAAGCGTGGTCAGCAGTGCGCCAAATGATAGTGAGAAACCGCAGCGATGATGGTGACCGCGAAGATGGGCGATAGTTGCTGGCAAACCGAGCCGAGCATGGTTGTGACCAGCCAAGGTTATTCGGCAGAGTGGTCGAATAGCAGCGATAATAACCAGCGTCGTAGTCATGGGATAATACAATGGTGGTTATCGACAAAGATGGCCGGAAATATGGTGGCGGAGGTGATTGGTGCCAGCAGGTGGTCAGCGGCAACCGCGGTAAAGTGATAGTCGATAATTGGCGTCGATAGTGGCCGATAACAACGATAGCGGTGACCAAGGAGATCCGGCGAATGGCATGGCCGTGATATTACACCGGTCGGAGATAATCAAAATATGGCGTGGCAAGCGATGTAGCGGCGACGGTGAATCTTGAGTTTTTCATTGATATTCTAACGCTTCTCTAAGATAATCAATTAGATATCCGAATATTGATTTGATAATCTTTTGAGATTAAGAGTTGCCTCGGACAAATCAAGATGAAGTTTGATGAATCTTCATTCTTCGCCACTTTAAAGCTTGAAATGCTCCCCTGATGGTGGTTTTGATCTTGTTGGGAAACTTGGTAGCCATACAAGATGAATTAATGGGAATCGTTTCCACATGCCAACTGAGTGATAGAATAAAAGTTGCGATAGAATAAAAATTTGTGCCTTAGCTTTGTTCGGGATCACACACACGAGATATTTGAGGAATTAATAAGAAAACTCAGAATTTTACGTGGAAAACTTGAAAGAGGGAAAAACCATGGAGCCTAAATAAAATCTTCCACTATATATCTTTCAAAGTACAAAAGTTTCCCGATAGAGATTGTATATGAGAAGAGGCGACAATGGGAATCTCGGCGTGATCGGGATGGCGTCGGTCAGTGGTGCAGTGCATGGTGCTTGGAGGATTTTCAAACTTTAGAGCTCTCTCCTCTCTTCGCTTGGCCTCCTCTCATATGAAGAATGAGGATTTGTTGGAGGAGTGATGTCTCTATAAATACATGCAAAATCAAACCACTCCTCCATGGACGACTCAAAATGATTCTTTGATCATTTGATGTATTTTAAGCATTTAAATGCTCAAATGAAGTCGAATTATGAGATCTTGGGCTTGTTAGATCCTCGTCAAGCGATTGACTATAAACACTCAATGTTTGTCGTAATAGATTGATCTCATTTAATCTTGATTCGGATCAGTTGCTCAAAATCAAGCGTGCTTACTAGTAAATTTTTTGGTCATATCATTGTTGAATTGTTCTCCTAGTCTTAATTTATTGGTATATGAGTTGGCACTAATAGAAAAAGGAAATTGTTGTTTAATTAAATAAAACTAATTATCATATTAATGATTATTTAAATGATTGTGTCAAAGAAATATGCAATTTACAAAAGGGGAAATTTATAAAGCAAGTTAATTTTAAATTATATAAACAAAATATAAAATAAAAAACTTAAGTTTGGACATATGATGCACAGACAAACCTAGACATAGACATACAAACACGACACTTCTATTTTTAAAAATATTAGACATGAATATACGTTGGACGCATCATTATAATAATAATAATTAAATATAAAATGTATAAATTAAATAGATAAAATATTAAAAATAAAAAAAATAACTCATTTAATTATAAATTTTGAATTTATTAATTAAGTAATATATATAATTTATTTTATTATACTTTTTTTGATCTTCATATATGTGTCATAAGTCGATCAGCAAAAGTCTAATTCGGGACTTTGGAAGTGTAAAATGGGGCTCAAAACCTGGGCGTCACCGAAAATGGGAAACGACCTCGATCGAAACGGAGTTATTCGTCGCTCAAAATGAAGCATCAAAATATAAATATTGCATAACTTGATGATCAATCAGCGGTAGAATTGTTCTGCGCTGCATATGCATAGCGAGATCGGAGGCAACACATAAATAACAGCGCTTTGCGAAATTGATAGTGTCATTAGTTTTGAAATATTGAAATCTATCAAGTAAGATTGTTCCCACTCAATTCGGACAAGTCTGCGCGAAAATCGAGCGGTCGAAAATGATAGCATTTTTGAAATGGACTCAATTTAACGCCGACTTGAACCAACCGCCTCGATTTAGCGCTTTGCGTTCTACATCAAATAATCATGAATTGATATAATATATATATATATATATATATATATATATATATATATATATATATATATATATATATATATATATATATATATATATATATATATATATATATATATTGATTATCTAATGTATTATGTAAAATTCACATCAAAGTCGATTACTCAATTTAAAAATCAATTTAAAAACCTTAATCCTAACCTAAATCCCTAAAATTCACTCTAATGAACCCGGTTAGACCAAATCTACGCACACACGCCTCAGCTTCCCTCTTCATGCATGAGCCTCCCTCCTTTGCTCGACCATGCACGGCTCAGCTCCCTTCATGTACGCACCCTACAACCTTAATCCTAACCTTGAATTTGATTACGAAAGTTTTTAATTTCAGTACTCATTAAAATTCACACTTGATCAAGTGATTTTTTTTTGCTGATGTGTTATGTTACATGTGAAATAATTAATTAAGATATTACAAAATCTAATAATTGATATTGATGAATAACGGTATATTATATAACATGGGCCAAACAACCAACGTGTTTTTTTGTCATTAAAATATGTAATGACTTCATAGATTAAATATATTATTGCAAAAATCATTAAAATATAGTTTTGATTGGGAAAAATGTATTTCTTACTTTGTATATTTATTTATTTTAAGTTATCTACCTAAGTTGCATGGCAGAAGATATAAATGTCTGAACTATGATGATCTAATTTCTCAATAAAAAGTATTCGTTTATTGCTTAATTCAACTCTTAAGATGATTAACTCCTCTGTTTAAAACAAAAAAAATATTTGGTGTATGATTCTAAAAAAATTAATTTGCATTTTAATAAACCAGCTAAAACATTTGTGTTTCTTATATTTCAAAAAAACAAACTAATTTATTTAAAAAATACAAAATAACTCAATACATATATTTTATTAATTTTTCTAAAGGAAAACACAATTTATATATTTGTCAGAAAATAAGCTTTCGTTGTAGAAAGTCACGATCTACCATTCATTGAATAACTATAATTCCCTCAATTTTTCAAAAAATAAAATAAAAAAATAAAAAAAAATAGAATTTCTTTACAGGTTGCCATTAAATCTTACAAACACTTCATCCTAACTTAGTCGTATAAAATTTAGAATTTTAATCATAAGATTTAGATTTTAAAAGTAAAAAAAAAAATTCACAGAACTCGAGTTTAAAAAAAAAAATCACCTTTAAAACTTTTTTTCTTAAGAAAGCCTATTTGGATTTCATGAATCGTTTAAAATACAAAAATTTGCAACATTATCCAAAGTCATTATTACACGTTCATTATTTGGGCATAGAAAATTATTATTATTATCATATAATTAATATTAAATTAATACATAATAATTATATATTTAATGAACATATCTAACATTATTAGAGCCTCGATATAAACTATATCTCAGCTCGGCATGTGATAATCTCGGCACAAAATTATCTAATAATTTTTTTGAAAGTAAAGACGATGTGTATGTAATGGCGTACGATGCATGCGTCGGGGATGAAGGTTTAATGGCCAATGTTATTGGTGGCCCAAGAGGGATATTGTCCGGGCTATAGATGACTACGCTACGATCGACTTGGAGGATGAGAAAATAATAGGCAATTTTTTTAAAATAAGTATTATTTTAAATTTAATTATAAAATTAAGTATGGTTAAAATTTTTTAAGAAATAAGTATAGTCGCCCACTAAGTGAGCGACTAGCTATGCCACCAACGACGCGGAAGTTGCCACATTTAGTTAAGTCGTCCAGCGGAGGTTCGAACACAGCTAGTGCCCGCCAGTGGACGATTGACTTCATTAGAACCGCACTTAGTGGGCAACTAGTCGAGGGTTAAACAAATAGGGCCGATCGACCGATCGGCCCTATTCGCGAGCCGCTTTTCGTCATCGATCCGAGCCCTTGCCGCCCACCGCATTTCTCCCTTCCGTATTCCTCTAGCACGATCAACTTCCTCTCGACCTTTTTCGGCCTTTCTTGTAGGCATTGCTCCACCTTCCACTTCTAGTTGAACCGCGTCATTTTTTTTGCTGATAGCCCCGTCCACTGCCTGTGTCGGGTTTCCTCTCAAGTTAACATCCCTTGAAACCCAATATTAGCTTCTAGCGATTCCCTCGTTCCTTTGAAGTTTTCAGTGGATTACGCAATTTTAGCGACATTGTCGTCGTTCTTAGTAAACACAGTAAATCCCTAATTTTTCTCATTTATAAGTAAGTAGATTGTGTGTACTAGGGCTTAGAGCATATGGTTAGAGTTTTGTAGTAAGATTTGATTTGATTTGTTATTTTGGGTTAGAGTTGGGTTCAATTAATTGATTTGTAATTTTAGGTGATAATATAGTCTTTACCTTTATGTGAGTATACTATTATAAATGATTGTGAAATATTTATGAATTATATGAGTTGGATTTTAGTTGTTGTATTTGGCCAATAAGATTAGACCTGTTGCCTTTAGAGCAAGCCACCTTAGATGGCGTTAGCATAATGTATCGGTTGATTTAAGTATCGTTTGATTTATGTAGTCTGCATTACAAATAAATTTGGATGCACAATATTTTTCTAGATTTAGGGAATACTGATATGATTGGTTATTCTCCAGTTATTTGAGGAATGAGTAGAGAGTTTGTTTTTGATCCTATTCTATGGAGGAACTAAGTGTCGATGAGCTTCATTCCAAGTTATATGGGTGGTGAAATCAATTAAGGTTTTGCACGACACCTTCGGAATTGAAACAACAATTATGAGATCCTTGCACATTGATTTGATTTAGTCATCTTACATGTCGTTATCCGGTGAATGAATTTATAGTGTATGTTATTTCGATGATGAAGTTTGCGACATTACATGAAGCTTCCACTCAGATATTAGTGTTATATGTGGAAGTGGAGGTACTAATGTTGCACGCACATCAACAGATCCAGTATTAAGGTCAACAGATATACCAATGACACATATACAGAATTTTATCGCACATGCTCCTATGGCGACACAGAGAAGCTTTGACGAATTGATTCCCATTTAATACCTTCTCTATCTTTCCTGTCTTGGTATTATTTAATATTAATGTGTCTGTCTCTACTTATGAGTTTTGTGGCGGCGATGATGTTATTTATCATTTAGAGGCGTATGTCTCTGAGTCGCGGTGATAATAAGTATGAGTAGTGACTCGGCGGATGATATCTGATGATGACTGTTCACTTGGGTTAGAAGCTATTGTGGTTGAGAATGTAGCTAGTCATGATCTTTTAAAAAATCATTCATTCCGGAATATTGATAGTGAAAGTTAGATATTTTCTACTAACGAGTATGTACGAATGTGTCAAACTACGAGAGAGTGGATAATGATATTTACTTTGATGGTCCATCTAATGAAAATGTCCTAACATATGATGTTGAAATCCCAAATGACCTTGTAAAAGGAATGCATTTTATAAGTAAAAGGAATATTCAGTTTAATATTATTGGTTGGTGTATAGTGAATAATGTTCAATTCCAATCAGTTACCTCAAACCAAAAGAACTATACTGTGATATGTGTACATCATGATAGTCTACCACACCATGTAATTGGCGTCATTGTAGCAGTGACACTTAGGGGTACTTGGAGAATCTCCGAGGTGGGGAACACCATGTATATCAATGCAGTTAATCGGTGGTCATCTGAGTCAAATTCATTATTTCATTATACAGAATTGCATCAAATTGATCAAACCTAGGAGATTATAGGTAGAATGAAATCAAAATTTAATGTCAAAGTTTCCTATATGAAAGCCTGAGATGCTAGGCCTAAGGCAATAAAATTTATTTTTGGTGGTTGGAAAGAGTCTTATAGGACTCTCAGCCTTTTCATAGAAGCAGTTTGTACTACTTCACCTGGTACAATCTAATTCAGTATAGCAGTACACAACGACTCTAGAGACTTTTTTGGGCATTTGGTCCTTCCATTTTGGGATGGGGTAGTTGTCGCCTAGTTCTCAGTTTAGACGGTACATTTTTGTTAGGCAAGTATCGTGGTACTTTACTTATTCTTTGTTGGAATAGATGGAAACAATGGTTTATTTTTCTCTTGCCTTTCGGTTGTTGAGTTTGAGTCGACTGATTCTTGGTTGTGATTCTTACATGATATGTTTTCATGGTGTCAACTAGGCATGATTTGTGCATCATATCTGATAAACATGCTGGTTTGTTATATGGGTGTAGAGAAATTTTTTCATGGGCCACTCACAAACACTGCTTACGCAATTTACATGAAAATTTTAAAAAGGTGATACGTAGATTGAGAATTGGTGATGTTGAATTTTTTTGCAGAAAATGTATATGGCAGGAAACACTTATGACATTCTTGAGTTTAATCAGTTTATGACAGATATTAAATTTGAATAAGCCTCTTAAGTTGCTTGTAACCCAATTAAATTGTCACTTGTACATGATGGTGGAATGCGTAATGGTACAATGACGACTAATGCATCTGAATGTTTCAACGGTGTTCTAAAACGTGCATGTGGTTTGCCAATTCAAGCTCTTATCACTGTTATTTATTGCAATTTAGTTGCACTGTTCATGAAAAGATTTTTCTCTACAACTCAGCAACATGAGACCAATTTATCTAAGTTCACCCAAAGGGTATCCACCATGTTACAGCGTACTAAAAGGGGAGACAGACATTTCCTAGAATCGGTGAACATCAACCCCCACGAGATGCAGGTGCTTGATAGGTCAGACCGATCATTTAGGGTTGATTTGCTAGATAATGGTCAGTGTAGCTGTAGTTGCAATAAGACAATCATATATCATTGGTCATGCATGTTATTACCGTTGGGATTTAGAAGATTAAACCACTTGGCGTGTGTCATATACTCATCTGTATAAGCTCACGTACTCAACTGAGTTCCACACTTTGCTTGACCATTCTGATTGGCCATCTTACCAACATAGTTTAATAGCATTCGCCACCCAATTTTTGTAGAAGGTCAAGTAGGCCTCGTACCAATAGGTTCATAAATATAATGGATGAAAATATAACTAGCAGTAGCAGAACCTGCAGTTTATGCAGGCAGTTGTTGACCCTTCGGTCATCATGCCCACAATATTAGCGTAGAAGGTATGTCGTGTTACATTAGCGATAATCTATATGTTAAGTACATGTTATTTAAAATTTTCATGTATGTTGTACTCTTTTTTTTACTTACTATAGATTTTCATTTAATATTTATAATTGCTTGACACAATCGCATTTATTTTTCAACAGTGCGATATGAGGAGTACCACCCACCGTTAGACGTTATTAGGGGCCATGCTAGGGAGGACACCCCACGTTGGGCGACCTCGAGGTCCACCCTAGCATAGCCTCCTATAATGGCTCCCACCACGATATTGTAAGTGTTATTTAATTTCTATTTTCCATTTTCTTCAATTTGACTAATGATTGATCGATCATATTTTTTTTTGTAAATTCTAAAGGTCCACTTGCTTATGCTGAAGGAGTGGCATGTCACTTGTAGGAGATTCATCAGTGGCCTGGAAGTAGCAAGCCTACAGTGTGCTAGTCAGCTACATTTCATCCGCCTAGATTATCATATGCTTACTGCCCTGATTGAGAGATGGTCTCCACAGACCAATACCTTCCTGATGATAGTGACGAGGGACATGGTGATGATCTTGGGATTACGTGTTTATGGGCTACTTTTATTGGTGTGATTGGTAAAGGGAAGAGGCGTGAAATACAACATCCACATTTACACATTTACACACGTTATATGATCTGAGTTCATGTGCGAAATATATGTTGCGAAATACAACCGACATCCACATTTACATGTTATATGGGATATCAAGAATATTAAACCAAGCGCAGTGGCTACTAGCAAGAGATGTGGCAAAGTGGACATTGTGCCATGATGAGGGGTTCCGTTATGGCACCATAATGAACACATCAGAGTGTTTCAACAGTGTGTTAAAGAGAGCACGTGGGTTACCAATCCGGCTTTGATCACTTCTATTTTACACGGTGGCGGTCTTCAAAAAGACTCGACCCACCGACTGATAGGCCAAATGATTCACTATTTGCTCCACATGTGAAGGCTCAGCTGCAACAAAATGAGCGTGAAGCAAGAAGATGCTCAGATCCCACACGGATAAATGTGACCGAACCCGGTTTTTATCCTCCATGTCGTTGAAGTGCAAGATCAAGCGGTCATATGCATGCGACAACAATGCATATTCCATGTCCTCATGTTATTCTTTGTGATGGGACAAATCACATAAACCACAGTATGTTTCTCCTTACATCGATGTCCCATAAAGCTCAATTTCATGTTATTCCGATTGTCATGATTGGTTAATGTATTTAGCGTCGCACACCTGATCTTACACCACCAAATGTTAGAAGCATGGTAGGCTGGACGATATACAAATCGATGAACATCTGATCAAGCGAATATGTGGTCTATGCAAAATCAGGTGTTTTGTCCACAGGCGACATTAGTTTTTTGTCGCATATGTTTTACTTTACTGCTCACTATCTCCTTTCTGTACTTAGAACTTTGCATTGTACATTTTTTCTTTTAAATATCTGTACTGTATTAATATGTGGTAATTTGTTTTTCTTAGTTTGATCTTGTAAGCGGTAATGTTTCTTTAAATGCTAGTGTGTTCTTAGTGTATTTTCTAGTTTGATCATGTACATTTTCATTTTAGTTTAATAACCGTGTTTCTTGTTTTGCTCATCATCTTTCTAGGTTTAGTATTGCATTTTATGAAATAAAATAATTGTTGTACATGTTTTTTACATATGTACTGAAAGAATACATTTTCCAATAAATTTTCGGGTAATATGGAGGAAGGAGGAGCATTAGGCATCGACAGATGCCGCATGATGAGCCCCATCGTATGGCCCCCCGGAGGTGCATCCGAAACATCATGGCATTGGCGAACGAGGCACACCATATGGTATGTTGTTGTACTATTGTGCTATTTAACGATGATACATTTTTGTCTTCTATGATTCTCGGTCACTTCACATTTATGATGAATGGCGTAAATTTCTCCCGGTTCATGGATGGACTACGAGGTTGGATTACATTGTGATTCACCTGGACTAGATCACCACACATTTTGGTTGAGCTGGTCACCGAAAACATTTCATCTAGCGGTTGGTGAGATGACAATCAGTAGATGTAGCCTTGGTGTTGGATTGATGGACCTCTGTTATAGGTCCATTGGAGAGGGTAGATAGCTTTTGGTATTTGTGGCGATTGGGAGACATCAGGCCCATGTCCTATATCCCATTCGACCACATTTGACATCTACATTTTATGGGGCAAGCACATGCGAGGACACATGCCATTATGGTGGTTGGACATTCTTGATTCATATTTGGATATGTCGGATGTTGAGTTTTGGATGCATGTCGAAGCATATCATTTTCAAGGATGCTTCTCATGTCCGTCGTGAGGTACATCTCCGATTACCATTATTAGAAGATCGACATTATTTAGCGAGATTGATGTTGTTGGCACACTTATATAGAGGCAATGAGGCAACAAGACGAGTGAATAACATGGCGGGATGTCACTATGCAGGTATGGTCGAGCATTTATATGTTGGTCAACCCACATTTGCAGGTACCAGTTGAGTTGGAGGGTTTGAGTGTTGGCTGCGATGGAGCGAGGGTTACGCAGATGAAAACTCATGTTGTGTACAAGGATGAGCTTGATGGTTTGCTTCAGAGCCAGGTATGACTATTTGCACTTTTGGTTATTATTTTTATTTTTTAATTTCATAGAAAACATAAAATTTACTATATATGACTATAGGTGATATGGAATCTTATGGCGGATCCGCAGAGTGGCGAGATGTACGTTTGGCTAGTCGTGAGAATCGGGTTCCATTGATCGTTGGAAGCGCATTGAGTGGTATCTCCGATGGTGTTCTCGACTATCGAGTCGATGTAGATCCTATAGATCCTTCATTTCGTGATGGATGGGGAAAAAGATGTTGGCGGTTTGAGTACCACCACTTACATATTACAGTGGGAGGCGGAACCATGCCATTATTCTGTGGGTGCGGTTCAGTTGACCCGGTGTGAGATGAGGTGGTATCGATCCGGGCCTCCTTATACATGCTAGGGCTCCTATACCAGACCTACTATCCTCACCTCGGAGAGAGTGGTAAGTGTTAAAAAATTTATGCTATTCATAAATTTATATGTTTAATAGACAACATAATTTTTTTGTCTCCACAGGAACATATCTTGGACATGCGGGATATATTCTCGACTTATTTTGGTGAGATATGGACGATTTCCAGTCAATACTTATGAGGAATTATGCAAGAAACTTAATAAGGACATGCACATATCGAGATAGCGGTATAGAGATGCACGAAGCTAGTAGTTCTATCACGCCGGTCTTGAGCCACATGCTGAGATTCGATCAGTCCATCGTCCATGGTCCATAATCCATTTCGCCCTACAAACTCCAGAAGGCATGTTATCCATTTTGGTCTCAGTTCTTCCATGTATCCATCAATACATCCACGATGCATGCGGTCATACCCATGGTACCCTTTAGGACCATCGCAGGGAGATATTTTTCTCACCTCTCAAACCTTTGGAGATGATGTGCGGCACATCATCACTTGGCAATCCTCTGACGCTTTTGCACACACTCCGGCGAACTTACACCCATGACACCGCCATCATTAGATGTACTCAGCATACTCTAGTTGTAGATCATATACCTTGATGTTGTTTTTACTCGTTTTATATTTTCTAAGTACTCTAGCCACATTTCTTTATTTAATAAATTTATGGGATCAATAATATCGTATAGGTGATCATAACCTACATATTATTTAAAAAAAAATTTTAATTTTTTTTATATTTCTATATTTTTTAAAAAACAGTCTAAATAATAAAATATCATTAATATAAAGAATAAGCACATCAAAATTCTCCAATATGCAAACTACTAAGCATTCAAAATTCAATAATTCACTCTATATTTCATGCGAGTTTATCTCATATATTTATAAAGTGAACAAATAAAAAAAATGCAAAAAAAACATAAAAATAGAAAATAGGCATTCACCACATTTATTTTTCTATTTTTTAATATGATCAAAGTCTATTAATCAAATTCAAAGACATTAAAGAAAGAAATACTCTTATATAAAAAATTAATGTAGTCATTATCTTCATAAAATATACATAATACAAAACTATGTAAAACTTGGAGAGATAATCATAAATTGTCCTTTAGGTTGAGTTTTCCTTTGTTTTACAAATAGAGCTATATATAGGGTTCCTTTTGTGCATATATATATATATATATATATATATATATATATATATATATATATATATATATATATATATATATATATATATATATATATATATATAAAATCAATAAAACTAAACTCATCAAAATTTCTTATGCAAGGTGTCACAATCTCAATTCGGGTCAACATGAAAGTCGTGAATTTAGATTCCAATGATACCAAGTTGAATTCGATAACAAACAACTCCTCTGATCAAAATCTGCTGGTCAGAATTTTTTTTATTTAATATTTTCTAGCTGCTTTAACTATATATTTTAAAATTTTTTTAAATGTGCTTAATCCGCTAATTAAGATTTTAACCATGCTTATTTTAAAATTTTGCCATTAAATTTTAAGCATCATAAATTTTAAAATTTATTTTGAGATGATTGCAATGAGAAGTTAATGAAAATATAAATTTCTTCAAAATAATTTAATAGTTATCGACTCACATTATTATAAAAATAGTTATGAGAAGCGTGGCGGGCACTTTACATTAGTAAGTATATTTACAAGCGAGCAACTTGATGAGTTTTTAGGTCGAGTCAGGCCAAACTCAAACTCGAGATTGAGATTAAGCTCAAGGCTCGATAAGCTAAGCTCGTGATCTCATAAATGAGTCGAGCTCGAGCCGGCTCAACTCACTTACACTTCTAGCAGTGTCAATTAGTACGACTGATTAAGATTTTGAAAGTTGTTGCTAAAATGTTGGGTCCAAATCCTACTTACAACATAATAAATTTACTCCTCATTGACTTCAGTGAGATTAAAAATAGTTGAGCAAGGTGCAGGAACTCAAACTTATAACCTAAAAGCAAAAGTAGAGGTATTAACAACTAAACCAAGACCCATTCATAGGATTCGTGTAGCATTCATCTTAGTCAAATATAGCCAAAGAGAAAATACGAAATGATCATTACAAAGAGCTAGATTGAAAGATAACTAAATGTCATTATAAAATCACAGTCATACAGCCTTAGAAAGAAGTAGTCTTAATTAATATCATAAATTTTAATATAGCCAAAGAGAAAATACGAAATGATCATTACAAAGAGCTAGATTGAAAGATGACTAAATGTCGTTATAAAATCACAGTCATACAACCTTAGAAAGAAGCAGTCTTAATTAAAATCATAAATTTTAAGCACCTAAAATAGAATAACAAATTCAAAAAATAGATAATTTTAATTAAATTAATTAAATTTTAAGCATCATAAATTTTAAAATTTTAAAATTTATTTTGAGATGATTTCAATTTATGAGAAATTAATGAAAATATAAATTTCTTTAAAAATAATTTAATAGTTATGAGACTCACATTATTATAAAAGTAGTTATGATATCGGTGAAGGTGGGAGGCCGACACTTTAGATTAGCGAATATATTTACAAGTGAGGCTTGGCAGTTTTACGGTCAAGTCAGACCAAACTCAAACTCAAACTCGAGATCAAGCTCAAGGCTCGATAAGCTCACGATCTCATTAACGAGTTGAGCTCGAGCTAGCTCAACTCACTTACACTTCTAGCTATGGGTGTCAATTAGTACGACTGATTAAGATTTTGAAAGTTGTTGCTAAAACGTTGGGTCCTAATACTACTTACAACATAATAAATTTACTCATGGACTTCAATGAGATTAAAAATAGTTGAGCAAGGTGCAGGAGCTCAAACTTATAACTTAAAAGTAAAAGTAGAGGTATTAGCAACTAAACCAAGACCCATTCATAAGATTGATGTAGCATTCATCTTAGTCAAATATAGCCAAAGAGAAATACCAAATGATCATTACAAAGAGCAAGATTGAAAGATGACTAAATGTTATTATAAAATCACACTCATAAGAAAGAAGTCTTAATTAATATCATAAAATTTAAGCACCTAAAATAGAATCACAAATTCAAAAAGTAAATAATCTTACTTAAATTTTAAGCATCATAAATTTTAAAATTTTAAAATTTATTTTGAGATGATTGCAATGTATGAGAAATTAATGAAAATATAAATTTTGTGGGCTCCGACAATTCGCCACCGACCTCTTCGATGAAAAGAGTGATTTAAAGTGTCGGTGAAATTTTCAGTAGGCAGATGGAATAGTAGATAAGACACTATCCAGAGATTTCACCCTCATTTTGTGAGGACTTTATATCTGGTTCCAGGTTTCCTATAGGCGCAAACACCTATAGTTAATTACCCCTCTCAATCCTGAGAGAGAACTTTAGATTAAAGCTAGTCGTTTGATTGTTAAATGCGTAGCATATAGTAGCATGTGCAGTTATAGAATTTAGATTTATGAAATTTATTATATTTAACTTAAAGTGAATGGTTGGGGGAACGATGATGCGCCCGATCTAGATCCCATGATTCATCATCATCTGCGGTCCAGTCTAGTCGTGGAGGTGATTCCGACCAAGGATCCCTATCAGCAACACATGAGTTCATCCAAGAAATCCTTGTAGACCTGGGTGGTGTTTGTCTAAGGAGACATGCCTAAGTCTACCTTAACAGGGCTTTTTCCCAATCAAGTAGTCCCACAACTAAAGGCGAGCCATTGGGAACATACAGACTCTGATCCATGATATAGTAGAGTCATTTGGCGACAACCACCCGTCGAGGACTCGATGTGCATCATGTGGAGCCTATTGGCACACATTCGGAGGACGGACGTCCTTGTTGGCATGAGATTTTTTGAGAGTAAAATGCTTTGTGTACTTGATTTGACTTTGGCTCCTTTGAGAGCTAGAGTTTTCTTAATTTATCACCTTGACAAACAATTGCGAAAGGTGGATTAATTTTAGCTTTAAGTTCTTTAAAATTGAATTTATTTAAACATTTATA